>JAAONU010000016.1:31005510-31605510 GCA_012932295.1 Cyclina sinensis
ACAGATGACAGTCCCTAATGTGGTAAGTCATATCAAATGCCAACTGTAAAGCTAATCAGACAACTGTTTTTGGGCATTGTCCGTCTCTCTGATAGTCCTTCCGTCCGTCCTTCGCTATTAGAATAGTAACGAGAACACAGGTTGTACGAACGACGCAAGCCTATGTTTATAGAAGCAACGTTTTGAAATTTATTTTGAAATGTCAACAGATTAAAGATGAGTACAGCGCTTTCAGAACTGCTTAAAATTAGGCAGAGTTACTTCCCCTGTTGTATCAGTAACTACAACAGACCAAGGTTTATTTTCTGCTTAGAAATACATGTATATCTTTTTAAAAACGTTTTTCTGTCCCCTCTTTCTCTCATTCTCTGATCACATTGTATTATTTTATTCATAAAAGGCAAAAGCTGTCAGATTTTTAGTGGGTTGTTTCACTAAGCCGATATTTGTGTTATTTTAATTGTCTAGACTCCAAACCACATCAAATATATTTTAATCAAGTCTGCACGAACTTTCTTAACACCCTCTATATGATTTCATTTTTGAAGAAGTAATGTAAATCTTAACATTATTGTATTATACCTAAGCTGTAGGCATTGAGGTTTCCAGTACGAAGATTTTTAAAGATTTTTTTACATATTAAGGGCCCCCCGGGAGGGTCAATTTTGACCTCAGGCCAACATTAAATAATACTGGTAAAGGTTCTCTACACAATACTTCAACACCAAATATCTAAGGTCTAGTCCTATTAGTTTCGGAGAAAAATGATTTTTCATGTTTTTCCTATCATAACTATATGTAAACCAAGAGAACCCTGGGACGTGGCCAATTTTGACCCAGGGGACATAATTTGAACAAACTTGGTAGACATCCACTAGACAATGCTACATACCAAATATCTAAGCTGTAGGCTTTGAGGTTTTCAGTAAGAAGATTAAAAAAAAAAATTTTTACATATTAAGGGACCCCGGGCTAGGGCCAATTTTGACCCCAGGGCCAACATTTAAACAATACTGGTAAAGGTTCTCTACACAATACTCCACACCAAATATCTAAGGTCTAGTCCTATTAGTTTCGGAGAAAAATGATTTTTCATGTTTTTCCTATCATAACTATATGTAAACCCAGAGAACCCTGGGGCGTGGCCAATTTTGACCCAGGGGACATAATTTGAACAAACTTGGTAGACATCCACTAGACAATGCTACATACCAAATATCTAAGCTGTAGGTATTGAGGTTTCCAGTAAGAAGATTTTTTTAAGATTGCCTTTTTTACATATTAAGGGCACCCGGGGCGGGGCAAATTTTGACCCCATGGCCAACATTTCAACAATATTCGTAAAGGTTCTTTACACAATACTCAACACCAAATATCTAATGTCTAGTCATATTTGTTTTAGAGAAAAAATATTTTTAATGTTCTTCCTATATGAATCTATGTAAACCAAGATAACCCTAGGGAGTGGCCAATTTTGACCCCGGGAACATAATATACACAAACATGGTAGACATCCACTAGACAATGCTACATACCAAATATCTAAACTGCAGGCATTGAGGTTTCTAGTAAGAAGATTTAAATTTTTTCTTTTTTACATATTAAGGGCCCCCGGGGCAGGGCCAATTTTGACCTCAGGGCCAACATTTAAACAATACTGGTAAAGGTTCTCTACACAATACTTCACACCAAATATCTAAGGTCTAGTCCTATAAGTTTCGGAGAAAAATGATTTTTCATGTTTTTCCTATATAACTATATGTAAACCAAGAGAACCCTGGGGCGTGGCCAATTTTGACCCAGGGGACATAATTTGAACAAACTTTGTAGACATCCACTAGACAATGCTACGTACCAAATATCTAAGCTGTAGGAATTGAGGTTTCCAGTAAGAAGATTTTTAAAGATTGCCTTTTTTACGAGGGCCCACGGGGCAGGGTCAATTTTGACCCCGGGGCCAACATATAAACAATACTGGTAAAGGTTCTCTACACAATACTTCACACCAAATATCTAACGTCTAGTCCTATTAGTTTCGGAGAAGAATGATTTTTCATGTTTTTCCTATATAACTATATGTAAACCAAGAGAACCCCGGGGCGTGGCCAATTTTGACCCAGGGGACATAATTTGAACAAACTTTGTAGACATCTACTAGACAATGCTACATACAAAATATCTAGGGATGCAAGAGGTTAACCGGTTAACCGGTTAACCTACCTAATAATCGGTTAACCGGTAACACTTTTCCGGTGAGGTTAACCGAAACAAAAGGAAGAGAGAATGTTAAAAATATAAACATTAAAAGTACCAAACAAGCGCGCCACACTGACAACGGTATTCATCGATCGTCATGGTGATAAACCCCGGGTGCGTGTAGATCAATACACGAGTCACACTTATACACAGGACGTCTCTCGTTTATTTGGTAATTGTCACTTTTGCAATTGTATTGATGAACAATTATATAAACATTGCGCCTCCTGTTTGCCGCTGCCAATTAAGAGTTTAACTGACACTATTGTTTGTTTTCTACTCGCTATAAAAAAACTTAACTTGAGATCATTAAGGGAAAATCGCCATTGATGATTTCTTAATAATTAACACGTCAAATCAAGTTTGTTTTTCGAAGCAGTGGCAATTTATGTAATGTCTTATTAATTTGTTTTTCGACAGTAAGACTTGAATGTGTAATTAAATAAAAGATAAAACTCTTCCGTGTTTTTTTTATTTATTCTATGTACGTAATGCATTACATTTCATTATAAGAATGAAACATAAAAACAAAAAACAGACTAAAACGTTAATATTACCAACAAGGATCGCATACATTTATAAAATGAATTTAAAGCAGTAAGAAATTACATACGAGGGGAATGCACATGTATCTATTAAGCGATCACAATACTCTTTCGTCCCGAATAAAGATCCGAATAGTAAACACTATCCCGTCAACTTCCGGTTTCACTTTAAAAGTGCATATCATAAACTGTAACTAGTCGGCACGAAAATATTTTATTGTTTATCGGTTAACCGGTAAATTTACCGGTAACAGCGTCAGGTTAACCGGTAAATTGAAAAGTTACCGTTTGCATCCCTAAAAATATCTAAGCTCTATCCCTTTTGGTTTCTGATGTGAAGACTTTTTAATCTTTTTCCTATATAACTCTATGTAAACAAGTGACCCCCAGGGGAGGGCCTATTTTGACCCAGTGGCTATGATTTGAACAAACTTAGTAGAGGTCCACTGGACAATGCTACACACCAAATATCTAAACTCTAGGACTTGCGGTTTCTAACAAGAAGATTTTTTAAAGTTTTTCCTATATAACTCTATGACAAACATGTGACTCCTGGGGTGGGGCCATTTTTGACCCAGGAGCCAGGATTTGAACAAACTTGGTAAAGGTCAACTGGACAGTGCTGCACACCAAATATCTAAACTCTAGGCCTTGTGGTTTCTGACAAGAAGATTTTTAAATTTTCCCTATATAAATCTATGTAAAATCAACTGACCCCTGGGGTGGGGTCAGTTTTGACCCCACGGTCATAATTTGAATAATCTTGGTAGAGGTCCACCTGATGATGCTTCATACCAAATATCTAAACTCCAGGCGTTGTAGTTCTGGAGAAGAAGATTTTTAAAGTTCCAACTTTGAAAATCTATTTTTAGCTCCTGTGGCCTAGAAATGCAATGGACCTGAACCATTTGAACAATTTTGGTAAAGCTTCATGCAAGTAACATTCCTGCCAAGTTTCAGCAAGATTGGCTCAGCAGTTCAGGAGAAGAAGTTGTTTGAAGAAAAAGTTGACGACGCACGGATGGACGGAAATCAGGCGATCACAAAAGCTCACCTTGAGCACTTTGTGCTCAGGTGAGCTAAAAAACAACAACCAAGTTTTGGCTAACTCGAGTTCTTTGCCCTTCAATGGATTTAAAACTAAGTCCTGTTACAGCAGAATACTACAATCATTTTACTGGGTATAGAAGTTATTTTTTCCGAGTCACATGTGCGTATACTGCAAATACTCTTCTTATGAAGTTTCTGTTTGTATTATTTGTATGCCAAGTGGACATACAGTAGACACAGCATATCAACCACTGTTCTAGTGTAACAATCAAACGTAAATGAAGCTCACCACCATATCCCCGAGACAGGAATGGCTTATCAAGCACATTACCAGGTCAATAGCCACTTAACTATTGTAATAATTAAAAGGTAATGAAGCTCTCCACTGTACCCAAGATATAAATGGCTTAAGCACTTTACCTGGCCGATAAACACTTAACCACTGTTACAATAAAAAAAAGTACCGAAGCTCACAACTGTTCCTGAGACACAAATAGCTTATAAAACACTTTACCAAGTCAATAACCACTTAACCACTGTTACAATCAAAAGGTAATGAAGCTCTCCACTGTACCTGAGACATAAATGGCTTGTTAAGCACTTTACCAGGCCGATAACCACTTAACCACTGTTACAATCAAAAGGTAATGAAGCTCTCCACTGTACCTTAGTCATAAATGGCTTGTTTAGCACTTTACCAGGCCGATAAACACTTTACCACTGTTACAACCAAAAGGTAATGAAGCTCTCCACTGTACCCGAGACATAAATGGCTTGTTAAGCACTTTACCAGGCCGATAACCACTTAACCACTGTTACAATCAAAAGGTAATGAAGCTCTCCACAGTACCCCAAGACATAGATGCTCGTTAAGCACTTTACCAGGCCGATAACCACTTAACCAGTTACAATGAAAAGTTAATGAAGCTCTCCACTGTACCTGATACATATATGGCTTGTTCAACACTTTACCGTGCCGATAAACACTTAACCACTGTTACAATCAAAAGTTAATGAAGCTCACCAGTGTTACTGAGACATACATGGCTTGGAAATCACTTTACCAGCTGCTGGTCAGAGACTTACTACTGTCTTCAGTGTTCAATAAGATGCTGTGTCTTCCTGTAGCCTATGAAATGAGGTGGAGTAGTGATATTACTAAAGAACAATTATTTTGAAATTCCGTACGTTTAACTGTCAAATGGCATTAACAGAATAAAACACAGTGTTACATTGTAGATTCTAACCATGATTTCACTGCTTCTGTAACAGATTTTCACTTGATATTTCCAGTTCGCAGTAAAATCAAGTAACCTTCAAATACAACTATTTTCCTCAAACCATATTTAAAACGCATCTTGCTTAGTTACAAATCGAACAAATAGAAAACAACACCATCTGTCAAAAATTTGTATTTCCATATACTTAACAAAATAAAATAATACTCAAAATGAAAATTTCTCATAAAACAGGAGTGAATAATTTTTTTTACTAAAAATTTCTCATGCTTACTTTTATCTCAAATGATGGAATACTTTTTTCACTGTTACAAAATAACAAAAACAGTGATGAACAAAAAGACTTTACTAACAAAGTTGACCATGAATATTAATGTGCAGAGCCAATGAGTTTGTGGCACAGAAACGAGCCAATGAGTTTGTGGCACAGAAACAAGCCAATGACTCTGTGGCACAGAAACAGCTGCATTAAAAAAATTGAAAGATTTCAAAAGTTTTATGATAACAGAATACATTACATGGTTTTTAGCACATGTGCACACACTTTATTAAACAATGTAACAGCTTAAAAGATCTTGATCACTAACTGAACTAAGAACAACCTCAAACAAGCACCTAACATCACATCTTACATCTTGACTTTCTTTTGGCAATACCTTTTATGTACATTCTTCGAACTTTTCCATTAACATTTCAACCGTTGAATTAGTACACTTCTGATTCATCAAACATTGTTTTCCTCAACTGTCAACTTTATTCCTCTTCCATTCTTCTTTCAACTTCTCAATCATTTCTTTGGATAGGGCACCTTGTTTTACTAACTTCTCTTCCAAACTTTCACACTTTACCTTCTCGGTACCTGCATTAGCTTGTCGATTTTCAGTTTCACCTGACATAGTACTAGTTCTTTCCTTATTAAACACGTGCATATGATCTAGCTGGTTGGTTTGGCTAATATTAGCTGCCAGAAATCTGTTTTCAACATTAGTTTCATCCAGTTCTTTATCATTAACTACAATTTTAATGTTTGCATTAGCTTCAGGTTGAAGATGTAGGCTTTGTTCACTGATCCCAGCTGAACTGTCAGAGCTAGTTCCAGAACTACTAACAACATTTTCTTCTTTGATACTATTTGACAATTCAGACACCTTCTCTTTCAAATGTTCACCTTCACTATCACTACCTGTGTCAGAGTATGAACTAATACCGCCCCTACCACTCAGAACAGCAAATCGTTTAGAAAAGCTAAGGTGTGAACTGGCTACCTCATTTCCCCGCAGTCCTTCATTTTCACTCAGCTGAAAGTCGTTAATTACATGTTTAATCTGTTTCTTTGGGTATGACTGCACCATTGAACGATACAGCTTCTCATCTTCCGTATACTTTTTCCTCTCTTGCATTTTTGTCTTTTTCAAAGATGTCAACATGCTTTTCAGATGTGCCATCTCTCCCGTCATTCCAGTCACAGGTTTCTCTTTAACATTCACTCTTCGTCTGTTCTTTAGAGATGTTATCACTTGCCTGAACTCTTTTTCATCAAGCCCAAGTCTTAATGCTATTTCTTTAATATCGTCTGTTTTTGTAGTTTCTGCTGGTCCAACAGACTCAGCTGTTACTGGTTTTTCACTCAATTCCACAGAATCTTTAGTCACTTCCTCATGTGCTGTCTCCTTTTCACTAACAGCTTCCTTGTTGTCACGCTTCGATTCTTTTGTTTTAAACATTGTTTTAATGTTATAACTTCCTGCAAAGTCATTGTACAAGTCTGTATTCCTTGTGAGAAACCCTTTTATTTTCCTAGTTTGAAACTTGTCAGTTTAATTAAGATTCTCAGCTGCATCTACAATTAATTCCTGTCTAACTTTTTCTATATCTTCAGAGGTATCTTTCGCAACATCTATTACTTCCTCCCCAACTGTTTCTATATTTTCAGCAGTATCTTTCATAACAGTGTCACTGCTATCTTTGATTTCTTATGCAGTATCATCTACATTCTTTGATTTTAAAGTACCTGTATCTTTAATGGCATCAGTATGCTCTGATATCACCCTTTCAGCTTTGCCTTCGTTTTCTGAATACACTCTTTCCATTTCTTCTAGTTCCTTATAAACATCAGTAAACACTTTATGTCTCTCGGTCTTCTTTTTAGGTTTTGGTTTTGGTGTAAACGCTTGCAGAGGATTATTCTGTATGAGCTCGGCTTCTTGTTCTTCAGCTGTCATAGTTTCTGACTGATCAGCAACATGACTAAGGTTAAGTCTACGTCGCTTTTTCTCACTTATTCTACCTCTGTTTAGGAAAGTCTGGATTTTACTATCGAGAACAACATGCATCTGTCTCACATCATCAGGGTCAACAAACATGCCTGGGTACCTGTAGCTAAAAACAAGAGAGAAAAAAAAATGATATAATAGTCAAGGTGTTCTTTAATCATTATTCATTTGTAAGCAAGCTTTAAACTGTATACAAGAGAAATATTTCACAATACAGAAATCTGACTTGAAGATACTTTTCTGTAAATTTTTCCTCCCTCACAAATTATTATGAAACACAATTTAATTAAAAACAAGAGGGCCATGATGGCCCTGGATCGCTCACCTGATTACTTTAGCTGTAGGTTTGCTGTTAAGCAGTATTTCATTTTTTAATTGAAAATATATAAGTGCCTTCAAACCAAATATGTGAAATATCAGTCAATAAATAAAGGCTCTATGACAGAAAGTAGAAATATCTATTATAAGCTATTGTGACCTTGACCTTGACCCAGTGACCTCAAACGCTACCCATGGGTAGAGGTCCATGCAAGGAACCTATATATTGAATATCAAAGATATTGGTCTGTAAATGAAGGCTCTATGAGGTACAGTAGATAAATCTATTTTTAGCCTCCGTGAACTTTAACCTAATCTAATAATTTGAAAAAGCTTGATAAAGGCAAATTTTGACCCCAGGGCCAACATTTAAACAATATTGGTAAAGGTTCATTACACAATACTCAACACCAAATATCTAAGGTCTAGACCTAATTGTTTTGGCGAAAAATTATTTTTCATGTTTTTCCTATAGACCGTTCCATAATTGATGAATTGACCGCCGCCATTATGAAGGTCACGTGACCTTCCGCCATTAAAGGAGTGCTAAACCTCGCTCTGATGCTTAAGTTCCGTATAAATCTGTATAACTTTAGCACATTTTATGGTGACATACTGCCTTACATCGTGTGAATTTTGTTGTACCATTTTATTGTATAATTATTATTACTACTTTGTATGTTTTATTCCTGACTTAACATGAGTTATCTAACACATGAATGACTGTGAAAAAGACCATGCACTGTTCAAAGTGGAAGCTTGAGTTGTATAAACCACATATAATATGTGTAAAACAAAAATAATAGTGAAAGCACTCTTTTCCTTTTCGAAAGTTGAAACTTTGATTTCAATTATTTGAACAACTCTAAATACTTAAAAATGGACAAAATGAAACATCTAGATCATCAACTGCATGTTCACTCTGTTTTAACTAAAACTTATTTAATTCTTTGATACAGTTTCAAAAATTACTTGACAATAAATATGAATTATTAAGCGCCTCTTTAATTATCAAACGAACGGTCTTTTGTCATTCGCAGTGTCCTTGTGGTGAAGGAATGTGGTTACGTAATATGGTGGTGATATACCGTCTTTGTTTTGATAAGTCACCGTTGAATGTCATTGTCGGTCTTGCTTGATTAGTCACAGTAAAACACTTTAATAAGAAATTTCCTCTTGAGAAATTGCCTGAAGGCTATAAAACATGGTCTTTATTTAATTGTTATATGAAATCAAGAATTTATATTCTTCCTTACAAGCAAGATTTTCAAGACGATATGAAATTTACCTTCTGTTGCCACGTGTACCTTTTTTCTATTCTTTATTTTTTTGCATTTTGAAATCAGTTTGTGCTAAGTATTGATATGTACAACATGTGAGTTTTTGTATGCAGAAAGAAAATAATAGCTGGAAGCAACACGTTTGTAAGATATTGATCTAACAATAATACCTTTGCTTTCCTTCTTCTTATTCTTAACAATGTTGTTGTGGATATTTATTGTTATACGGAAAACAAAATTATTAGTAATAAACAGATTTTTTTATAAGATATATACATGTACTTTATAAAAGCAGTTTTTCGTGAAATTTTGATGAAAAAGAAAGCATAAATCTACCGGAGAATATCACAAGCCCTTTATTTGACAGCTCAATAGATTGAGATGTCAGCAAAAAATCGTTTACAAATATACTTTTTCAGTAAGAAAACCATGGGATGGCTCTTTTCTGATAATAAATGCTTCATGTGGTTTATATGAATCTTTTTATCTAACATACAATGTGTCACATTCACATTACAGCTATAAAGATAGGACTTTTTCTAAGCTCCGCATAATATAACTGCTTCAGTATGCGCAGTCCCTTAATGGCGGACGCAAGGGAGGTAATCAGGGAGGTACTAATTTCTGGAATCCACGGTCTATAAGTGGTCATGATCACCATGTTCATTCAAATATTTCATTTTGCAAATCAGTGTATTCTTGGAGAAACCTATATCTTAACTGAGAAAAACAATTTACTGCTATTGCCTAAAAGAATACGGTACGTGTGTCCCATTCATGAATTTAAATTACCGCTATGCCTAAAGTTATATTTTCATTTATATCTATCACTTGTTAGTAAAGTAGTACATAAAACTACCGTTCCATAATCAGTTATTAACGTAATTTTTCCTTTGCGTAGTAACGAGACATTGAAAATAAGCCTACCCAAAGTTATTAACGTTATTTCTTTTCTTTTTTCCATACAATAAACCTTCCTAAAGTTATAATGACTAAAGTCGCCAATCATAAGCCCGCCAAAATGTTCACGTAAGATTATCATAATGGATCTATCATAATGGACCTATTACATTCTTGTTAAACAGTGTTGTGCAACTGTTTTTTCAACACAATTTTTATTTACTATTCAATAAATAAAGTAAAATACCTCTCAAGATAATGGTTGCAAACTATTTAGGTAAAATAAGTCAGGACGTTAATAATTCTAAAAAATAACACCGTTACGTAAATTAGGTCTTACTACATTTAAGCCTCCTTCTAGTAATTGTTAACAAAACATTTTTCCTAATTAGGTTGTCTCTGAAGTTTGACGTGAGATGTTTTAACCTTATTATTTACACCTATAAAGGAAAACCTTCCATGTTTGTTTTTTAATAGCTGTCAAGTAAATTGGTTGTCACAACTTTGTAAATATTTTTTGTAAATACAAGTTTTGAACTCTTCACAGTTTTAAAAACAGAATTATTTTACTCCGCCTTTTTTCAGAAAACTCCGATCTGATTGGTCAAAAGGAAAAAAAAACAATGGTCAGCCAGGAGAGTTTAAAAGATCACTTTTTCTGCAAGTCAGCATCATTGTCGATAAATAAATGAAAAAAGGATCTAATAACTTCTTATTTGTTATTTTATAGGTATGTAGTATTAATTGTATTTTATCTTTTAAATGCATTCCGGACAAAAATCTTAATTTATGTTATATTTTTGCTAAGGTCAATGCTACAGTAGAATAGGTAACTAATAATTTGTATTTGTACACTCCTCTTCCTTTATTGTTGAGAGAGGTTAATTTAGAAATAGAACACATTTTCCTTTGGTTTAAATCTTTATTTTTATTCATTTAAGAAAGTTTTTTTTTATTTTAAGGAAGGTACTATTCATACTTTAGTTGTTTTTCTATGTATGTTTTGTTCTGTGAATTTGTTTTCATGATAATTGGTTAATACTTCCAACTATTTCTTAGTTATTTTACAAAAGAAGTGTGAAAATGAACTGTGGATGAACAAAGTAGATATTATTATAAATACTTCATATATGAGTATTTCACTAGACATTTCTTTGTATTCTGTTTTGATATAAAATGTAAATCCACTGGTCTACATGTATTGTATGACTGAATGTATCCTGTTTACGCAATAGACGCATTGTATATATGTTTTAATCATCATCATTTTTGACAAACAGATGAAAAAGGATCTGAAAGCTTCTTATATCTTATTTCCCCATTGTGAGGTTCGCTCGCACCAGAACAATATTCTCACGGGGTTATAACCTCGCTTTAGGTTACATGCTTAATAAGACTCATAGGTCAAACAGCTATACCGAAAAATGTTTTCGCCAATGCCACAGTGAATTTTCTGGCATATTCTGTTGTATTCTTTTCATAGAAGAAAGTTTCATAAATCACTTGTTCATCATCTGTTGTAGATTTTGCAGTCTGCTTCAACCAGGTGTTTTGCGTGGTCGCTAAAATGATGGTTATACAAGCTCATGTAGAATAATAAAAATTTATGTGTTCTCTTTTTGTGTATATCTCAAACAACCGTTCACGTTTGATCTATAACTAAATTTTGAATAGTTTATTCGTTTCCGTCCACTTTCGTATTGTAAAGTAGTTACGTTCTATAACAATAACGTGTTAATTTTGATATTTGTTCAAAATGATTCTAACAGTTATTCTCTATGACAGTAAGCAATAAAGCAGTAGAAAATCAGTGTAAAATGTCTCATATATTTGTATGATATTATATACATATCTGTTAAGAACGATAATATTATACTCTACTGATTTTCTGAGTGCGATTTCTGTTAAAAGAGAAACTAACGTGTGTTTTGGTAAAACACATTGTAGTATGTATTGAGGCTGCTTAGTGGCATCCTGACTATTTATGACTAAGTAGTGACTACAAACACTTACAGGTAAGAATGTCGCTATTTTTTGTCAGTGTAACGTTTTAATTTGTAGAAAATATTTTTATTTGCTTTAATTTGTGCTACATTTTCAACCTTTAAAAATGAAAAAGTACACATGAATAAACATTTACTGTATACACTATTTCATTTCACTTCTGTTATATTACACTCGCCTGCTGCTCATAAATTACTGCACAAAATGCAGACTTGTTGGCTTTATTTATTTATTCTATTTTTGTGTGAAAGACTAGGAATACAAATGTCTTTTCCCCTTTTTTTCTTGCATATACAAAATGTGCCGTTAAGGAGTTCTCTATTCATTTTCTGGGGAACTTTATGCTAGACGAAAAAAATAAAACAGTTCATTTAAAAGCTACAAATGTATTAATTTCATCTCAATGCCATAAAAAATTAAAAGGTACTTAAGTTTATTTGATTTATCTGTCTTTATTTAGAGGGTCTCTGCAAAACTAGTGTAACAGTAGAAACGTTCTGATATTGAAACCATATTTAAGTATACAGAAAAAAAACATGTGAAAAATCAGCCGTTATAAAGAACCAAGATTTCGTTCTATATTATAAAATATTCTTTCTTTTTCCAGTTTTATTGGTTTTCTTATTAATTGAAGAGGCAAGCTCTTAAGTCTTTTTAAGCCTTGCTAAGATGGTTTAAAACCATGTCTTTTACACACAATTTTTTTATTTCTAAACATAATATTTTAAAATGCATTAAACTTAGATTTGTATATCTCAATATTAAAGATTTAGCATTTATCTAAAAACCTGCATGCAAAAATTTTACGGCCTTTCGGATTTCTGTAATTAAAGACTGTGTACATGTATATGTACATTCCCAGAACAAGTGGAGTGAAGTTTCCTTATCATTTCGATCTGTTTTGATTATCCGCATTTTTAACAATAATACATTTGTTCCCAATATTCGATGACTTTTTCTTGCTTGAAACCACTGTATACAAGTATCTTGACTAATTTGAAAAAAACCCATTTATTTATGTTTTTCCATTCTGAATTTTCGA
The DNA here is from genome assembly GCA_012932295.1 of Cyclina sinensis. Classification (NCBI taxonomy): domain Eukaryota; kingdom Metazoa; phylum Mollusca; class Bivalvia; order Venerida; family Veneridae; genus Cyclina; species Cyclina sinensis. The sequence goes on from JAAONU010000016.1 coordinate 31,018,417, forward strand.
TTTGAAAAACTTGTGCCATTTTTTCGATACATATGGGAATGTCCTTTTTACTATAAAAATGCTGTACATATGACGTATACCTTTTCTTTCATTTAATATGGGCTTTAGATATAAAGGTATGATAGGACAGAGTATTGCAAAGATTTGTTGTCTGACGTTGATGCAGAAGAGACTAATTGAGAGATACGCTGCGGTAGGATTGTGCAAAAGAAAGGGTTTGTTGTAGAGAGGTTGTTGTTCTCGGGAGGTTTAACAAAAATCCAGTTTATGTGATATATGACACTGACGTACAAGCAGAGATTATAATAACTTAATAGTTTGGGGGAAAACAGAGTAAATACATATTACCATTCATAAAGCCCACACAAAGCCAATTAGAGCATTCATGAAAGAAATTCGAAACGTCACACTGCGGACGCTACATTGTTGTATTCAGTTTTAATTATCACATTTCAATTTGAGTAAAAAACAACCTTGTACATCCGTAATAAGAATACCTGCATCCCGGACATATACAAATCGTTGACTATTTTTCTGTCTTTCATGGGAGGATTTCATATGTCATTAGGGAGAAACAGTAATGACGTTGCTCATTTTTGAGAGATGGCGCTCGAGAGAGGTGAAAATGCATGGATTTCCAACGGGGGGGGGGGGGGGGGGGAATTAAAATGCCTGTGTGTTAAATAACCGTGTGTTATTGCCATTAATCCTGGCTCAGCTTGAAAGCGTCATCGTTCAGATTCAGACCTTGATTTTGATTCTGCAGGGACAAATCTTTCTAAAAAAGCCAAACGTAATGATCTTTCGAAACCAACTGACAGTGTTATTGCCAATGCCCGCAGAGCACTGTATGGACAAACACCTGTTAAACAAAATCCTGAAGAAAAACGTGCAGCTATAACAGATGAAGTGACTCGAAATGTAAATGAGCAAATTGCAAACGGTAAAGCAGTTGACCAAAGTGCTGTGTTCAATAATGGTACCTGAGTTGGTCAGAAATTCAGCTTTTATAAGATAATCACTAGATTAGACTCTATCATGCTGGAAATAAAGTCAGTGAACAAAAATTTGCCTGACAGAATTGATAAACTGGGAAGTGAGCTTGAGAAAAAACAGAACCTTATTCGTGATCATTTTAAGTTAGGAGATGTTCAGGTCAATATTGCAAAAAGACTGAAAAACCTTGATGCATTTGCCCTTGGTGTTGTAATTGCAACACTTCAGAACAGAGTAGCTCGTGATCGTGTTCTGTAGGCTAAACCCATATTAAAGAACACTCAGTATAAAAACGTGAATATCTCCGCAGACCAGACCAAGGAGGAACGACTTGCAGCCAGCAACCTTTGTACCATTTTTAACGCGGTGAATAACGGTGGTTCGATATCACTTCTTGGGGGAAGAGTAGTGAGTTCAACTAGAGTCAACAGTGTGGGCAATAATGCGCCCTTACAAGGTTCACAGAGTGCACCAAGTGTTAGTTATGCTGATAGTGTTAAAATGTCTCAGAATGACCGCAGTTCACGTGATAACCAGCAATATAATGCAAATGATTTTAACTCTCATTCATCAGGAAGAGGACGCCCGGCTTACAACCGTGCATGGTTTCAATAATGGAGGTCGTGGCATCCGGGGAGGACCACGTGGTCGTAGAAACCAAGGCTAGTCATTCACCAACAGTAGATATGGTCGTCGCACCTAGGTCAAAGTTGGGTTTTGTGACGTCAATGGATGGAACACAAATTTATTTGTGATAATTTTTATTTAAGAGATCGTTGTAATAGATTTTTAGATTTTGACATCTTTGGTTTAGCAGAAACACATTTCACTGATAATAACATTTTAAACATTGCCAAATATACTTGGTTTGGTAATAATAGACAACATTTACATATTATCAGGTTGAGGGGGTGTTGGATTTTTTTAAAACCTCCGCATATGAACCTGCGTGTCCAGACACTGGCATAGATTGTGTTGCATGGATAAAATTAAAGTGTTTAATTTCGGAAACAACAAACAGAGTATACATACTAATTGTAAAAACTGGCAATTTCAGTATAAATATTGTTTGAATAAGATTGATTTATTAGATACTATGAATAACTGCTCAAATATGAAGAGAAAGGAATGGATATTTATATAAATCTATATTTGTAGATAAACCAATGTCTTTTAAATATAGATCTGCGTCAACAAAAATTAGATGCGAGGTTGCCCCACTACGTATAGAAACTGAGAGATATGAAAATATTGCTGTTGGAAACAGAATTTGTCCATTATTTAAAGATAGTGTTGAGACAGAAATACATGTAATTACACAGTGTTCTGCTTACCAATGTTTACGAGATGTTTTATATAAAAAGGCTTGATGATATTAATCATGGGTTTGTTAATATGGATGATCTACATAAAACAATGTTTGTTCTATCAAATAGTGAACTGCCAAAACCTGTTTCTTCATGCTACAATTAAGACATAGCATTTTGTATAGATAGAGATATACCACCACCTTTGTATAAAGTTTTGAATATTAGCAAGTATTAGTAGGTATCAGAGTTGTACTTTTAAGGAAGACAAATTTCTCTTGCAGCGTAAATTAAGCTTGATGTTATCTTTTAGAATCTTACCCTTTGTACCGTTTTTAATCAAGTAAATTGTGTTGGGTTAGTTAAGATTTGTATGGCATTTTGTTTCGGACATATAATATGACCAATACAAATGCAAGGGAATTTTAGAACTTACACAGTATGCTACTGCTTTTAAGTGTTAGAAATATTTTTTTAAATGGCATAATATTGTATAATACAAGATTGATGTATCAAAAATTGATAGGTGATTCATTCTCATGAGGTCTAAGAAACAGTTTCTACATTTCTTCTGTTAGCTGTATTTTCTTTTCTTTCTAAACTAGTAATTTCTAATAATGGCTCACTTTTATTGATTAGTATTTCCATGAGAGTGAAAGATCAGATATTCTAACTAGTTAATATTGTATGTATATAGGATTATAACTGTACATGTTGAACGTCTCTTATAACTCAGTTTTTGAGTGGCAATGCAAAGAATTATTTTAATTTGTGTTTATTTTTAAGTATGCATTGATGCGACGGAAATAAACTAATAATATATAATATATATAAATCGTTATACGCTAGAGCATTTTCATTCTTTACTGTCTTTATCAAAATCTTTTTATTAGCACTTTTAATTCCTGCAAATCTGAGAAAGTTGAGTTTTAAATCTGATTTTTTCCCTGTTCTTTGTCTATAAAAACATCATGTCTATTAACAATATCATTTATAAATCTTATTCCGTTGTCGTAAAACGATCTTAAAAGTATTTTACTTTTTATAAATTTTTATCATATGATTATAAAAAGTGGCAAATCTAAAAAGATATTCATCGTTTTAACTGGATTTAACTGTATCTCAATTTAATTTCAATTAATTTTATTGCTCTAGTGTTATGTTTAAGTGACCCTATCCAAATCACGTGTTTTTTTTTTCGAAGTTCAACTTTGAACCTGAGAATATTCCAAATTCGTTTAAAGTATTTAAAGCACAGTTCAGTGATTTTTTGTTCCATCTAGTATAAGGAAGTGTCACCAGTGAACTGATCTTATATTCAGTATCATGTATTGTAATGCCCTTTATATCGGTATAACTTCGAATCTTATGAGCTAATATCTCTGCACATGGAATAAAATAATACGGGCTTATTGGAACACAGCCACGCCCAACAATAAAAAATCTGAATGATAACCATTCAGTTGGATGGAAGCTTTTATATCAGTATAAAAAGTGAAGACCATCTCTTAAATATGGGACCAAATTTTTAAAATTCTAGAGTTTTTTTTAAAATGAAGTCATGGGATAGAGTGTCAAATGCCTATTAAAAATAAATCACTAGACCAGATATATTATTTTTTTTTTATTTGCTTTTTTCTACAGTAACATGTACATTCAAATAGACAGTACATACACATAATGGAATACTTAATTGAACAAATACAAGACAATATTATAACGCAAATGTAGACAACCTAAACAATGTTTTACGTAATAGATTATTCAATCCTTCTGAATCTGATAATATTTCAACCAGTCGAAATTAATTCACACCCTTTATTGTCTCGTTGTGTTATCTTATCTACGAAACGAAATTGAAAGATAACACAAACGAAGGGCGTACATTAAAGAGATAACAAAAACAACTCATTTATAATGTTTGAATATTCATAAAATATAAGTTTTCTTTTCAATAAAAATCTCAGATTGTACCTTAACATGTATATAAATTGATTTACATTCGTTGTTTGATAAGAATTCTTACACTTATTACGATGTTTCCATATGTTCCACTTTGTCTCAAATATAACAGTGTTTATTATGAAAGATACAGGTGAATTATAGACACCAAGGACTATATTATTATAATTTAATAAGACCAGATATATTATAAATGTCTTTAAAATACATACAAACAATTAACGTGTGTTTTCACCGATATATCTACCGTTAGTAAAACCTGTTTGATCTGTGCTAATAATAATGTCTAGTACTGATTTTAACCTTTTGCTATCGAGCCAGACGCCAATTTATTTACTGTATTTAACTAAGTTATGGGACGCCAATTTTTCAAAAACTGTGTTGGTTTGTTACCCTTTGGTATACATGTTATAATACCTTGTTTATTGTGTTACAGACAGTTCTCCTTTAACAACGGCATAATTAATAGCTCTCACGACGAAATGACCAATCTGCTTCCAAAATACCTTTAAAAACATTAGTAGAGAAGCCATCTGACCCAGGACATTTGCCATTTTTCATACCTTACTTTCACTAACCTCGGAAAAGGAAAGCAATCTTTCTAAACTATTCGTTTGATTACCATATAACTTCGGTATATTGAACTTTTCTAGGTAATCATCTATGTTATTTTTTGCCTCGTTCAGAATTTCATTTTGATCAAAAGTAACTAGATAAATAGATAGACGTGTTAAGTCCAGTAAGTCCTAGATCGAATAAAATTCCCTCTCATTTTATCCTGTCTTATATTTTGTTTTTCAGTTTGTAATAGGAACATTTTCAAAGTAGTTATCTTAAAGCTCTTGTATTATCATCAATAAATAATCTTCTCTAGTTTTCCTACTTTTATTTTTTTATAGCCAGAGTATGAAATAGTTTTCCCCCTGATTTCCAGTAAAATAGTTTCTGAAAAATAGTTGCCCAGAAAAACCGTAAAACAAATTGCTAATTTCAGAAATATTCGTGATGTTATATACGGGTAGACAGTACTGAATTTGATTTCTTCGATTTTCTTGATAATACATACTATGTAATCACTGTCAGATAATAGTGAGTTATTAAATTTCCAAAGTCCCTTTCCATGTGTGATATCGAAATTTAGGGAGAGTGTAACTACAGAATGATCTTATCGATAACTAATATATATGTTACAGATCTTCTGTAACGAGAAAAAAAATCAAACCGAGCATGTTGTACAGGATATCTTCTTCTCCAAAAATATTTCCTTACGTCATCATTTAATTCTCGAAATGGATCATAAAGATACCTATCTTACAACATTGCATTTAAATTCGTTATCTTTTCTATTGTTATTAATGACATATAATTATCATAATATAATTTTGTATTTAGAACCAGATTGAAATCAGCAGAACAGATATGAATGTCAGACAAAATCCCCTTCGGACAAAATCCCCTTCATGTATTTTTGTATATATGCGATAAAGTAGTACAACTTTAAAAAAAAAAGAGTTTTATGTGTATTAACATGACTTCAGGTGAATAAGCAGTTACAAAAATATAAAGAAAGTAGAGAAAAATAAAAAGAAGAACAAAAAACACAAAACAAACAAAAACAAACAAAACAATAGAATGAAAAGAGAAAAAAGCAACAAATATAGGCGGTGACAGAATCAAACTGTCTTATTCTCTTACCAACACCTAAAATCGTTCACTGTACTCATTATTGAAAAAAAAATTTACGCTTCTATACATCATGAAAACCGATGAAAAAAGAGTTTCATTTCAACAGGATATAAACCAATGCCCTTTCGATCAGTAAAATTAAGGGTGGCAACTAAACTGAACTACAGCGACTTAGTATTACCAATCGTCAAATTTAACAATATAAATAAAGTATCCAACCGTGACTTTTATCGATGGAAGTGAGTAGAATATTATGATGTGTTTCTGTGACAGAATAAGAGACAGTAACTTAGTTTAGATATGTTCTTTAACAATTACAACTAGAATTTCTTTTAACATAAACATTTTCTTTTTATGCATCGTCGACCCATCTGTGAGTCAGTCACTTGTATCGAATTGAACTCCGCACATTTATATACAAAAGGGAAAAATCTGTAACTTTTACGTATAAATGCATACATATTCAAAATATATTCTAACATGTTTATGAACTGAATACAACAAAGAATACCAGATAAAAAGCGACTGTCAGTGGGTCATGCTTGAATGCATATGTGCTGATTCTATCTAATTTGTGTCAGTTAGTCCTGCGTATTTCATTGTTTAAGAGACTTTTCGATAAAAATGACGGAATCCTGTTGGGGTCAATTAAAATGTCGCCGTCGTGCTTAGAGGTAGACGCTCGAGAACGCGACGCGACATCGCGAAAATGCGATACGACGCTCGACAATGTGAAGCGACGCGTGACAATATCGCGTGTTCGTTTTGTATTGTCGCGCTTCAATATCGCATTGTCGCTTCGCATTGTCTTGCATCGTATCGCATTGTCGCGGTGTCGCGTCACGTTGTCGCGATGTCGCGTCGCGTTGTCGTCCGTCGCGTTCTGCATTTGTGTAGGCCTCGACGCACGACAATGCGATACGACGCTCGACAATGCGAAGCGACGTGCGACAACGTGACGCGACATTTTCACAATGTCGTTTTGCATTGTCGCTCGTCGTGTGTGATCCTCTACCGTGACACACGAAAATGCCAAACGACACAAGACAACGCGACGCGACGCTCGAAAACGCAAAGCGACACTAGACAATGCGACGCAACATTTATTGGAATATCGTATCGCGTTGCATTGTCTAGTGTCGCTTCGCATTTTCGAGCGTCGCGTCGCGTTGTCTAGTGTCGTTTGGCATTTTCGTGTGTCGCGGTAGAGGATCACACACGATGCGCGACAATGCGATACGACATAATGAAAATGTCGCGTCGTGTTGTCGCGCGTCGCTTCGCATTGTCGAGCGTCGCATTGCATTGTCGTGCGTAGAGGCCTACACAAATGCAGAACGCGACGGACGACCACGCAACGCGACAACGTGACGCGACACCTCGACAATGCGATACGACACAAGACAATGTGAAGCGACAATGCGATATTTCACGCTTTTATAGCGCGACAATACGAAATGAAATCGCGATATTTAGTTTGACATTGTCGCGCGTCGCTTCGCATTGTCGAGCGTCGTATCGCATTTTCGCAATGTCGCGTCGCGTTCTCGAGCGTCTACCTCTAAGCGCGACGGCGACATTTTAATTGGCCTCAACAGGATTCCCTGAAAAATAGAACTTTTAAGTTAGTCATCAAACTTCTTATACAATTAGGTATCAATCACGTGTACACTATGTTTATAATAATGTATGACCCCACCTTTTTAAACATATGTACGTTTACTATGTATGTATTCTCACTCAGATAGGGTTCACTGAAACTAATTGCTGTACAAATTAACAAAGTAACTAACTGACATAAAATTGCTATTTTCATTACTATATCTAGTCATTTTCACATTCTACCAACAAAACTAGAAATGTATTCCCACTCAGGTACGTTTCACTGAAACTAACTGCTATAAAAATTAACAGAGTTACTAACTGACATAAAATGCTGAAAACTGAATACGTTATTTTTTTATCTGTGTAGGGAATATATTTTGGGCAAATTTCAAGCGTTTGGTCGGTGTCTTTCCAGAGTATGAAATCCATTGGGACTGTTCAAAGTACTCTGATAAAACATTGAAATGTACAATTTATTCCGTAGATATGTTTACTTTTTCTTCTGCATAATCTTAAGCGTGGCCATATGTAATGCAAAACAATAATTGCCGGTTTTACTTTTGAAAGAGCTATTAAATTCTGACGCAGTGTGGATTTGACCCACCGTATATGTCTAAACATCTCGCTGAATCCAAGGCATGCGTGTGTTTATCTTTTGTGTACGCAAATGTTTATTTTGTGCACATTTAACATGGTAAAATCATTTTGATTAGGAATACAAACATTGGAAATGTATTTTTTGAAAAGTTATGGTAGTTACGCTCATGATGGAAACTATGCATTTCAACTTAGAATGCAAACATAGGGAACGTATATTTAAGTTTTGATTGTTATACTTACGTCAGAAAAAATTTCGTTTGCAATATACCGTTTGCTTCATTTATTTGGTTCAAACACTTAAGTTCCCTGTTTCACTAATTTGGACTTAGTATCAACAAAAACGACTTTTTAAACACAAGCGAAATCGAACCAATCTCAAAAAACAAGCTCTAAGTATTCAATATAACATTTGTGTTATGTAAGAATGAAGACACTGATCCAAAAAAGTAGCCTTTAACTGAGCTATTTGTTTGAAATTTAAAGTTATTTTATATCTGAAATCTAATACTTAAAAGCAACCAACGTTATCTTTCAGACATTATGTTTGAAGAGACAAATTAATTTTGCCATATTTGCATTTTCTCTTTTGTTCTGTTGGGATAGCCTTTACTGAAACGATGCCACGTGAGAATGAAGCTAAAGAAGCAGATCACTATCAGGCTCCTCGAGACGATAATAAAGATTTTAGTGACTTAGACACAGGATGGGCATGGGTGGTTTTGTTTGCCAGCTTCGGAACTTTCTTCTTGATCGGTAATTCCATGTATGCTGTGGGAATAATCCATTCTTCACTGTTGGAAAGATATGGCGAGAAAGTGTCCCTCACATCCTGGGCAGGAGCTCTTCACACAGCTATGATGTCTTTAGGCGGTAAGTCTTTTAGTAGACTTGATTAATATCTTTTAGTCAGAAGGACGAATTATGGAAACGTCAGCTCGAAACTAACAGTTACCGGAAGCTTTGGGCAAATTGTCAGACATTAATAGTCATTAAGATTGTTAGTTGGTATTTTTCCCGAGTTTCGTAATTATTCCTAGAAGAAACCATTCCTAAAAGGAATTAATATTTCCTCAGATGTCAGTTTGGTAGTGCACAGTGTTTCTTTTTCCCTTTTGTAGTCGTCCATGCACATATATTGTTTATGTCTTTGTGACAAGCTAAAATCTGCAGTATACTCTACTCTTAGAAAGGGCTACCAAATCAAATGAGTTTTGTTTATGAAACCCTTGAAGGCATACTTTTGAATTGATATTCAATGCTGCAAAATGCTCAAAATTGAAAAGTCGTATTCGAAATTCCATACAGTTTGCTTTGGCTTTACCTTGTCTTTTAGAACTTATCTTTTGTTCGCAATACTTCAAATGAGAAAGACTGACGAAATGTTGATCGCATTTGATACATTTACTTTTCAGGTCCTTTGTCTACAGCTGTAGTTGATAGATTCAGTTGCAGGGCTGCAATAACATCTTCAGGAGTATTCTTTGTTGTCGGTTACTTAGCAACAGCATTTGCAGAAACAATTAATGTGGCAATATTTACATGTGGTATAATAGCAGGTTAGATCAAATTTCTATATCGATTACAAATTGCAAACTATAATGTTATATGTTTATCTTACTCATGCAACAATCAAGCACATTGTTTGCGTTTTAATCTAGTTGGTTCAAGCGTGTGTAATAAATTCCCAACGGTTCGAACAGTAAGTCCTTTAAGCCACCAAACACTGCATATCACTTATTTAGTAAATTTAGCCACATTTTTAAAATAATTTAAGCATATTGATTTGATAAAAAAGGATACTTATCAGTTGATATGGAACATCTTTATATTATAGGTACTGGTGCAGCACTAGGGTACACTGCTGCAATGGTTGTCGTTGGATTTAATTTTAGAAGAAGACGGAATCTCGCCCTAGGTATCGCGAATTCTGGCATGGGTGCTGGTTTGTTTGTTTTGGCACCAATTATGCAATTATCACGCGACTATTATGGACCACAAGGATTCTTCATTATTCTGGCAGCGATGACAGCTAACATAATTACATTTGGCGCTCTGTGTTTCCCTAGCAAACTGGAATTACACATAAGAATGCAAAAAAAGATACAATCGGAGTGGTCAAGTGAAAAGAGAACTTTTTTCCCAATGTTGAAACCATATCTCTCTGCTATGTACAACAAAGGAATGATTTGCTTATTCTTATGTATGTTTTTTTACTGTCTAGGCACTTATTTAATTTACATTCATCTTCCAACATTCATTGTTACAAAAGGCTTCACGGCAGTTCAAGCATCATTTTTGATATCTCTGTCTGGAATATTGTCTCTTTTTGGACGTTTGTTGACTGGCATGGTTGCCAGTCTAAATCGCATAAATGAGACTGTTTTATATTCTGGATCTATGGGGATAGTGGCAATAGCTTCCTTTGTTTATCCATTTTCGTCGGACTATTTTGCTGGTCATGTGTTATATACAGTTTTACTTGGACTGTTCTTTGGCAGTTGCTACGTCACAATTACTGCTGTGAGCTTGAAATTCGTGAGAATTAGTTACGTTGCAGCTTCCATTGGCCTTCAGTTTTGTTTTGGTGGAATTGGTGCCGTGATTGGTCCAGTTTGCGCAGGTGAGGCAAAAAATATGAAAATTTCAGAACGATTTTAAATAACTGTTAAACATGATCGTTCCAGAAACATCTGAATTATTGAAAAAAAAGATGAATGTAAATGTAATTTATTAGTCTAATTAAGAAAATCAAGTGAAATGTTCAGATCTTTGAAATAAATGCTAAACTGAATAGACGTTATTTGAATGGTAACATTAAAACATTGAAAAGACTGCCAACTTAAGCATATTGCTTCTTTTGCTTTCAGGTGTCATGGTGGATGCAGGAGGTACATACGAAATATCAATCATTGTCGCAGGTGTGTCATTTATCTGATATTGCATTACATTAAGAGAGACATTTTCAAAGTTTCAAATTTTAATTTTAAATTTGCATTTTAATGCAAAAGTTGTTTGTTGTTCTATAGATAAATATTTTTAATCTTGAGTCCTATAACATAACTGCTTTTGTATAGACTCAAAGTAGTGTTTATTTTGTTGCGGAGTAATTTCAAATAGTATAGACCTTTCAAGATAATTTTGACGATGTCAAGATCTTGTTAATACTATTTAATGGTAAGAACTCACGTAGTTTTAAAACTATTGAATAACCAGATAATTAGTTTTACGTGTTTTGGCTCATTACGTTCGTAGTTGAACTGAACAAAATGGTTCATTTAATGTATTTTTCAGCGATCTGCATTTTACTTGGTGCTTTGTTCAGTGGGTTGACAATTTGTTTTAAACCAGCAGATGACAATGGTGTTATACATTTCGAAGAAACCATTGAAATTCCTGAAAAATACCAAAACGGCAGCTCAGCGATACATAAGCAGAAAGAATCAACTTGATCTAAAATTTTAAGATATCGTGTTAGTGTTGTTTTTAACATTGGCCAATGAAAAGACCATTTTTATACAATATTCAGTGAATTAAACAGGTCCATGAAGCTACCTAAACTTTATTCGTCATTGTTGTCTAATCAAGATTTGAACCTATTTAGTATACCCATCACATTTGTAACTGAAAACGACACCAACATGACCAATGAACATCTACCATTGCATATATTTGAAACAATAAACTCCACAAGAAAAAAGTTTCTATACAGTCTTAAGCAGATATTACTCGGCTTTTAAAGCGCAGAACTGACGGCAAAATAGGAGGCGTAGATTTACAGAGACGCAAATTTTGTTTTTGTCATTTTTAGTCGTACTCAGTACTGGTACTGTATTGAGTTAATCTTCCACAAGCGAGATTTATTCTAGTCTAAGCGTTTGAACATTGATTTTTCCTGATTATATAAAATCTTAGTTGAATCAGTCAGACGGTCTTAGATTACCACTTTTGTCAGTGCTGGTCAATTGGTCATTCATTGTTGGGAGTTCATTTACAGAAGGCATATTCTATTATGTTATCTAACGCCGAAGAAACAAAGAAAGATCTGCATTGATAGCAATTTTAGATAAGTTGAATTAGCAGAGACACGAAATCAATCATCTTACATGATGATGTGCATTGCAACAATTTATTTTGACAGTTTAACAAGAAATTAAGTGAAGAAATTTAAAGAAAAAAGAACTTTCATAAAAACACAGAAGTAACAAGATAAAGTACGTTTTTTACTGAGTCCTGTTCACAATTGACGTGACCATCATCAACAATATGACGGAATACGTACAAGAAATTCTCAAGGATATTCATAGTAACCTGCACAAACGCAATAAACTTATGTAGATAGGTGTTTATTGTACAATTAACAATAAATTTGGCCTTTAACTAAAGTCACATGATTCTATTCATAAACATTTCATTGCATGATGGATATTGCCCAGTTATATATAATTTTCATCAGGTGATTAACCTTGTGTTTGTTGTTTTTATCCACTGTCCAATCAAACGTACTGTATATTGGTATATATGTTACCTATGGGATAAGAATATAAGTTCCAATAGTCCCTTGTTTTTGTTTGACTTATAAAAAAAAAGACAGTTTTCATTGATAGACTCCTGCAAACTTAACTTTTGACGAAGTGAGAATAAATCAATTAAGATTAACTTGGACATGACCAACCATCCCATACAGACTGAGTCGTTACCAATAAACATTAGTAACTGCGTTAATAATTAGGAATTGGCTTCCAAGTACATGTACATTGTACCTGTGATTTAACCTTTGACCCGATTTTTCAAAAAGCTTACCATGCATAACTATCCTGTAAAGAAGTGTGATTGTCCTCAGATGTTTCTGAGTTATTGTTAGGAAAGATTGATCTTTGACCCAGTGGACCAAAAGCTTTCATCAGTTCATGCCTAACATTTTGTGAAAATTTAAGGTCCTTGATGCAGTTAGTCTTGCCTGTTTGATCTGAAACTGTTTTCAAAATGCAGGTCTTTGTCAGCTTTATTTTTGCCTAGTACACCAAGCGTCAATAGGAATTACCTACTTCAAGATCAAAATTTGATGCCTAACCTAACTTTTAAATATGACGGTTTAAGTTTAACTGTTCGTCAGTTTTTGACAAATTTCAAAGAGCAGATCCATGTTAAATTGACCTAATGCGCCCCATTCATACACACACAGACACACACACATAATAAAGAATATACATCTAGTCACCACGCATAACCATCCTTTTAAGTCTGAAGGTTCTCGGTGCAATTGTTATTGAGTTATTGACCAGAATATATATTCAACTTGCAAACATCTGTGAGCTTGATCTTTGATCCAGTGTTCTTGCCATTCTATCCTTTTAAGTCTCAAGGACCAGGATGTATTTATTCATGTGTTATTGATCGGTAACTGTTTTGACCTTTGACCCAGTTGGCTCTCAAAAAAGGGGTCTTGTGCACGCGCCCAACCTACCTATCAAATACCAAGTCTTTGTGTCTTTGCATATTCTAAAGTTATTGGTCGGAAATTACTTGGTCTATCGACGGACCGACAGACATTGCAAAGCAATATATCTCCATTTATGCTAAGTAGGGCATAAAGAGTTGGAGGTAGATAATTGAAAGTTGCACTTTATAGACAATTTAGGAAACTAATATGTTCATGTGTTGACGTTGATAAGAGCGTTTTCAGCTAGACAGCTTTGTATTAAATGGTAATTACCGCAACATACATTTGTTAAAATGTATCCTTTAGCTATTTTATTAGACAAAAAATGTTAGCGTTTCCTTGTCGACTTCTAGACCCGCTTCATTTGCTTCATCACGTGACACTGGCCCCTCTCGTGCAGGAGGCCGTACATAAGTATTGTCTCACAGGCTGACGAAAAGAAATCCCCGAACAAGGAGAGAAAATTGCCTTGCCTCTTTGGCTTCATTGCTTCTTGGCTCGTCAAGAGGAGGGAAAACGCCGTGCTAATAAAAGGAGGGCTATAGAGGAAAGAAAGTCAGCATCACCAATAGAGGAATTAGGTTCAGATATATTTTTTGTTATCGTTCTTGTTTAGATTTGATAAAGGATTTAATATCTATGCTTTTCTTTCGGATTTGAGTTTTGTAATGTGTGTTATAAGCACACACAGTTATAATGATTTAATTAAAATGATTATAGCGTACATAGAACTGCTGGTTGATTATGTTTTTGTTAATTTGTTACTCCTTTAGCAATAGGACTGGTTCACGATGCGAAAGAGGATTTCAGACATACATAAACTAAGTATCTTATCAGTTTATTTTTAATATGACACTTTAAATTGCAGTTGAGTACGAGCACAGACGTGCACGAGGCGGTGAGTCCTTCAAGCTCCAGATCGACAACAGGCCAGCGAATTTAGCTGTTTTGCCACCCATCAAGCGGCGCCCAGAAAAGGTATGTTGATATACCTTTAATAGTTTACATTAAGTTGGAGAACAAGCACTTGCAGTTCTCTTTCGAAACTGTAATGAGAAATTATTTTTTCCTTATTAGTAAGGGTCGTAAAAGTCTATCGTTTAACAAGTAAAATAAGGCCATATAACGAGATGTTTAATAAAACTTCTAGGCTTCGTGCGGAATAGAAGAAAAACTTAAAAGAGCTGAGATCAAGAGAGAACAAGAACTTGAAAAGAAAAATAAGAGTTCAAAGGTCCATGATATCAAAAGGTAATTTTCAAATATATTGTTAAAAATGCTGCTTCATTTTGAAACTTTCGTTCAAGTAAAATGTCACCTTTGTGATAAAAAGCTTCCTTAACATGATTTTTTATTAAAAATAAAAATACGTTATTTTGTACCGTATTTACTTAAAATCATAACTATGTTCTTTAGGAATGAATGCAAAGAACGGAAAGAAGAAAGCGAACTCTACTTTAAACAGAAGGCAGACCTGAATGTCAAATGTAAGCAAGAAATAGCTGAGCAAAACAGGGCAAGATTCCAAGAAGACAGGCGCAGCATGACAGCACTGCTCAGAGCGCCATCCACGCTCCCGCCACTGCGCGTCATCCGGGTTAAAGAGTACAACCCTGATGACGAAATATTTAAATTTTAAACAGCATGCCGACCGACTCCCGCCAAAATGGCAGCTTCTCCTATAAAGGTCACTAACATTATCAACATACAGAAAGGTTACATGGATATTCGTTTCAAACGCTAACGTACAAAGATTACTTTAAAACTTAAAAGAGCCAGGTTATTTCTTCGTTTCATTTTAAAGGTTTCTGAAAAGTTTTCAAAAAAAACACATTTAACAAATAGTTTTATTTCTCCGATACATGCATGCTCAACATATGCACTGTTATTTCAAGTTAAGCCATCTTTTATTTAGTCCATGACGTGTCAAAAAGAAGCTCAAAAAGATTTTCAATACTCTTAAGACGTGATACTAAACTTACTCTTTCATATGATTAACATATGACTAAGAAGACTAGACCTAACGACAAATATTTGAGACGAGACACAATAAAAGACTTGACAAAACGACTGTACTAAAACATGACGACAAGACCTGACTCATATTGAAAAGACATGATATGAAATGACTATAAATACAATCAAGACATGACATATGACACAAGACTGGATATAACAAGACTAGATTAGTCATTTATACATTCATTCATTCCCTTTTTTAAAATAAAATCCGTCATGGAGGCGGGCAGTCGGTCAGGCATTTTTTGGCAAAAGTAAGACAATGTTAAATATGTATATGTGGAAAAATAACAAATACAAAGTTTTCATAAATTTTACAAACGAGTTATTGTTTTATCTTCCCTACCTTTTTCCCTTATAGTGAATTTTGAATTATTTGAAGTAAGACAATTGCAGTCCATTCGGGTGTTCATTTTCCTAAAATCGAATCAACACTTCCAAATAGATGGATTCAAATACCACTGACAGTGATCGAGAACCAGTACATATCGGGAATGAAACTTTATTATTTCCCCAATATTCTCATCTTATTTATCTAAAAGTTATGTTAAAGTAACAAAGAAACTACTACAAAACGCGACAAATTTTAACTGCAGTTTTAATAGACTTGAAAAAGTGGCAAGTTGATTATCAATATCACGAAAAAACTTGATTTCCAGTAAAACTACGCTCGCAACAATTGACATACTAAACAGATGACAGTCCCTAATGTGGTAAGTCATATCAAATGTCAAACTGTTAAGCTAAACAGACAACTGTTTTGGGGCACTGCCTGTCTATCTGATGGTCCGTCCGTCGCTATCAGAATAGTAAAGAGAAAAAAAGTTGTACGAACGACCCAAGCCTATGTTGTTAAGAAGCGACGTTTTGAAAATGATTTTGAAACGTAAAAAGATTAACAATGAGTACCGCATTTTTCAGAATTGCTTAAAATGAGACAGAGGTACTTCCCCTGTTGTATCAGTAACTGCAATAGATACAAGTTTTGTTCGGCTTAGAAATACATGTATATCTTTTTAAAAATGCCTTTCTTTACTTCTATTAATGCTCTGATCAAATCGTATTATTTCATTCATAAAAGGCAAAAACTATCAGACTTTTATTTAGTGGGTTGTTTCACTAAGCTGATATACAAATGTGTATTTTAAATGTCTGGACTCCAAACCACATCAAATATCTTTTTTAATGAAGTCTGCACAAACTTTTTTAACACCCTCTATATGATTATATTTTTGAAGAAGTAATCTAAATCTTGACATTATTGTACCAACGGAAGTTCGAGTATTAGCCTGTGTCCCCTTACGTGTTTATTCAGACTAGGCCTCTATGTCATGTTACATAAGAAAATGAGAAAAAAGTAGTCATACTAGTCCAGAGAAACCAGATTTTTGTCATATTCGACCTTTCTCAGCGGGAGTAAAATTTACTCGCAGTGACTTTATCTAATTAAAGAGATAGGTAATGTTTATCAAAGGCTACACGTGGTTTCGTTTTCGGCCAATTTTAAGTGCAAACAAAATACAAATTTAAGTTCTCGTCTTGCAACACATTTTCCCTTCTAGATAATATACTACTAATGAATACTTACATATATTTTGCTTCCCATATAACACGCCGAAGACAACCATGACAGTTCGTGTAACCTCACATATAGCTGTCTAAACTGAGATGAAGAATGTAAAGGTATTTCCATAAAATGATCCTTTACATCTGTACTTATTTTCCATTTGATAGAGACATTGTTATACTAGTAGTAAACAAATATTTCCATTCCATTCACTTTTTACAAACCTCTAGTCACAGAACAAGCATAAATGCATTCGTTAAGTATATAGACATAACTGTTAATAAATTAGTCTCTCTCTTGACGTAATATCTGACGTCATGACGTTACGTTGTGTGTTAGCGGCGTAACATAGTAACCCGAGACAGAAATGAAGCGTGGGTAAAGCAGTAATGGAAGGTGAATAAAAGAGACAAAGATGGCCAGGGGCTTCAAAGGAAAGGTTCGAGTAATCGAAGTGAAGCCTGCCGACGGTCAGCAAACGGTAAATATTCTCAGCCAGAATAAGAATTGTGCGACTCCAGACAGAAAGGCAAACAGATCTAGTGATATCAAACAGAGCAACGAAGAGAGGAATAACTTGAATTTGGATCAAAAAGAGACCACTTCATCAAATGTGAACTGCGCCAACTACGTACAGGTAGGTCTTGCAAGGCGAGCTTACATATGTAAAATATCAAAGTTATACAAACTTCCTTTCGAAATTCGATTTATTACTGTTTATTGCTTTTTTGCCATTTCTATTCGTAAAAATAGTCTTCTTATAACCTTGATATCAAATCCAACAACTCAATAAATACTTCTGAAGACTTTCTTTATTCTGCTGAAACTGAAACAATTGCTTATTTCCAATGATATTGAATATTTACATAACTAAGCGTACAATGCAATACAGCTATGAAAAAAAGGCATTTGCATTTTACAGTAATAACTACTCTTATTAAGTTTTTTTTTAAAATATAAAATTACTAGTATATTAAAGAAATACAAAATGTGCCATATTTGTCCTTGATGATTTTGTCATTTGTGCTATATAGATGAGAAGCTATATGCTAAAGTAGCTACATCTATTTTGTTTTTCTGAATATGTTCGTTAAACATCCGATTTTTAAACTTAGGATTTCTATCTGAGATCATATTTTTCACATAAGAAAAAATAACGGTAATAATATAAGCATACAGATAGTAGTCAGTATGTTACTAATTAGAAATTTATAAAGAACATTCAGACACTCACAAGAAAAGTTTAGCATTAAAAATGAAGAAAGCATTGAGCTACGAAGAAATCAAAGCACTGAAAGAGTTGAAGTGACTTATGACATGGATCAGATCAAAGCCTCAATCTTAAGTATTGTCTCACAGGCTGGCCTTACTAATATGAAAAAAGCCGAGGAATTGAGAGCCAACGAGGTCAGAATTGTAGACAGGGAAGAAGCGCCTTTTGGGGAACATAATGGCCTTGGTGACCAATTTGATGTTGATGAGGTGGAAAAGAGAAAGCAAAAGAAAAAGAAGAAAAAGAAAAAGGTATATCATTGATACAGATTTGTTTTATGCAAACATATGTTCATGCAAAAGAATATCACAACTATGTTTAAAACCCAATAACAGTTTTCACCGTTATCAAATGACAGAGGTAAAAGGCAATCATTTACCACATTTTTTTTTATTTAAAATAGAAAAAAGAAAAGAAAGAAATCAGTGTCGAACAAGATGCCGTCGAAGTCAGCCAGAACAAGGGTACTCAGTCACTAGCAGACGCCAACACAGAAATAGAGGTCGCCGCTGACGCAAAGAAAGCTCCAAACAAGGAAAGAAAATTGCCTTGCCTTTTTGGCTTCATTGCTTCTTGGCTCGTCAAGAGGAGGGAAAAACGCCGTGCCAAGAAAAAGAGGGCTATAGAAGAAAGAACAGCATCACCAATAGAAGAATTAGGTAAACCCGATGATATATATTTTTTGTTATCGTTCTTGTTTAGATTTGATAAAGGATTTAATGTCTATGCTTTTTTCGGGTTTGAGTTTTGTATTGCGTGTTATAAATACAAAAAATGAAAAAATATAATGATTAAATTAAAATGATTATAGCGTTCATAGCACTGCTGGTTGATTATGTTTCTGTCAATTTTTTACTCCTTTCGCAAAAGGACTGGATCACGATGGGAAAGAAGATTTTAGACATTCATTCATAAACTAAGTTTCTTATCACTTTATTTTAATATGACACTTCAAATTGCAGTTGAGTACGAGCACAGACGTGCACGAGGCGGTGAGTCCTTCAAGCTCCAGATCGACAACAGGCCTGCGAATTTAGCTGTTTTGCCACCCATCAAGCGGCGCCCAGAAAAGGTATGTTGATATACCTTTAATAGTTTACATTAAGTTGAATAACAAGCACTTGCAGTTCTCTTTCAAAACTGTAATGAGAAATTATTTTTTCCTAAGTAGTAAGGATCGTAAAAGTCTATCGTTTAACAATTAAAAATAAGGCCATATAACGAGATGTTTATTTATACTTCTAGGCCTCGTGCGGAACAGAAGAAAAACTTAAAAGAGCTGAGATCAAGAGAGAACAAGAACTTGAAAAGAAAAAGAAGAGTTCAAAGATGCATGATATCAACAGGTAATTTTCAAATATATTGTTAAAAATGCTGCTTCATTTTGAAACTTTCGTTCAAGTAAAATGTCACTTTTGTTATAAAAAGCTTCCTTAACATGATTTTTTATTAAAAATAAAAATACTTTTTTTGTACCGTATTTACTTAAAATCATAACTATGTTCTTTAGGAATGAATGCAAAGAACGGAAAGAAGAAAGCGAACTCTACTTTAAACAGAAGGCAGACCTGAATGTCAAATGTAAGCAAGAAATAGCTGAGCAAAACAGGGCAAGATTCCAAGAAGACAGGCGCAGCATGACAGCACTGCTCAGAGCGCCATCCACGCTCCCGCCACTGCGCGTCATCCGGGTTAAAGAGTACAACCCTGATGACGAAATATTTAAATTTTAAACAGCATGCCGACCGACTCCCGCCAAAATGGCAGCTTCTCCTATAAAGGTCACTAACATTATCAACATACAGAAAGGTTACATGGATATTCGTTTCAAACGTTAACGTACAAAGATTACTTTAAAACTTAAAAGAGCCAGGTTAATTCTTCGTTTCATTTTTAAAGGTTTCTGAAAAGGTTTTCAAAGAAACTCATTTAACAAATGGTTTTATTTCTGCGATACATGCATGCTCAACATCTGCACTGTTATTTCAAGTTAAGCAATAGAACTTACATGACCTTTTATTCACACCATGACGTATCAAAAAACAGGGCAAAAAGAATTTCAATACACTAGAGACATGATACTAGACTTACTCTTTCATGTGGCAAACATACAACTAAGAAAACATGACATAACGACGAATATTTTAGACGAGACACATTAAAGGACCTGACAAAACGACAAACTAAACTAAACTCATATTGAAAAGACATGATATGACATGACTATAAATGCAAACAAGACATGACATAAGACTGAATATAACAAAACTGGATTATTCATTCATTCATTCATCCATTCTCATTTTAAAAATAAAATCTGTCATGGAGGCGGGCAGTCGGTCAGGCATTTTTGGCAAAAGTAAGACAATGTTTAATATGTATACGTGGAAAAATAACAAATACAAAGTTTTCATAAATTTTACAAACGAGTTATTGTTTTATCTTCCCTAACTTTTTCCCTTTATAGTGAATTTTGAATTCTTTGAAGTAAGACAATTGCAGTTCATTCGGGTGTTTAATTTCATAAAATCAAATCAACACTTCCAAATAGATGGATTCAAATACCACTGACAGTGATCGAGAACCAGTACATACCGGGAATGAAACTTCATTATTTCCCCAATTTTTCTCATCTTATTTATCTAAAAGTTATGTTAAAGTAACAAAGAAACTACTAGAAAACGCGACAAATTTTAACTGTTGTTTCAACAGACTTGAAAAAATGGCAAGTTGATTATCAATATCACGAAAAAACTTGATTTCCAGTAAAACTACGCTCGTAATAATTGACATACTACACAGATGACAGTCCCTAATGTGGTAAGTCATATCAAATGCCAAACTGTAAAGCTAATCAAACAACTGTTTTGGGGCATTGTCCGTCTCTCTGATAGTCCGTCCGTCCGTCCTTCGCTGTTCGAATAGTAACGAGAACACAGGTTGTACGAACGACTCAAGCCTATGTTTATAGAAGCAACGTTTTGAAATTTATTTTGAAATGTCAACAGATTAAAGATGAGTACAGCGCTTTCAGAATTGCTTAAAATTAGGCAGAGTTACTTCCCCTTGTTGTATCAGTAACTACAACAGACCCAGGTTTATTTTCTGCTTAGAAATACATGTATATCTTTTTAAAAACGTTTTTCTTCCCCCCTCTTTCTCTCATTTTCTGATCACACTGTATTATTTTATTTATAAAAGGCAAAAGCTGTCAGATTTTTAGTGGGTTTTTTCACTAAGCTGATATACATTTGTGTTATTTTAATTGTCTGAACTCCAAACCACATCAAATATATTTTAATCAAGTCTGCACGAACTTTCTTAACACCCTCTATATGATTTCGTTTTTGAAGAAGTAATGTAAATCTTGACATTATTGTATTATCGGAAGGTCGAATAAGAACCTGTGTCCCCTTACCAGTTTTTTTCAGACTAGGCATCTTTGTGAGTCGCCTGAAAGCAACAGAATGGATACTAAGGAATTGCAATGACGTCAATGTTCCCGTGAAAAAAAGTGTCATATAAGCCCGGGAGGCTGACCCTTCTGTTAAGAATGACCCTACAATAAAAACACTTAAATTTTGTTGTTGTAATATGAAAATAAAAGATGATTTTATTTTGAATATTTTAATACAGATAACGCGCTTGTGGTCTGTGTACTAATACGTTAAACGGTTTGTCTTTTTTTTTTTTGAATATCCAATACCATTAAAGGTGGCGTTGAGTGAAACGTAATATGTTTTCGATAAAAAGAACGTATTACATTTAACAGCAAATTCACGACTACCGTCTTTTCAAGCTAGAAACGGGCTCAAAGCAGGTGTTTGATTAAACCACATCTTACTGTATATTAAACCGACTAGTATTATTGAATATTGGATATGATTAATCAATAACTGGTAGATTTTATCAATAGTAAATGTTTGAGAATAAAGTAGTTTGGACATACTTTTATCCAACACCAAGGCTGTGTATTGAATAAACTCTGTTTGCGTGTTACTACACAATTATAGCCATTTAAAAAATACAAAACTGATTTTTTGTTATTGTCATGGACTAAAAAACTCGAAAGCTTGTTTGTTGTTGTTGTTTTCAATGAATAAAGTGGTAATAAATACCACAGTGAATATTTAAATCTGCTGTATGAATAGGCAGTGAATTCGGTGAACATTGAGCACTTTAATCGAGACTTCTTATGAAATATTAATACCGTTATGTAGGAGACTGAAGGACTTTATCGAACGGCGCATTTATAGAACATTTGTGGACGTCTTTAAACTGTTGTGAAGAATTTAGAGTCGGGAAAGGCTACTGATATTGGTATTAAGATGTCTGGAAGGCATACGCACAGAATGAACGAAGGTGATTCAGTGGCAGACGATAGAAGGAGCAGTCTGGATGACCTTGAACTTATAGTGGAAGGGAAAAAGGTGAAGGCTAACACTGGCCTGCTGAGTTACAACTCAAGCGTGTTTGCTACACTGATTGCGAACGCACGCGCGATGCGAGACGAAAACGACGAAACAGAATTTGGAGCACTCAGTAAGCGCAATGAAAGACCAGAAAAACTTAAGCTAGAGATGCCAAATCTGAACTATAAAGATGTAAAAACCATGGTCGGCTGCCTGCAGTCAAGCGGTCTTGTTAAAGTGGAAATGACAGGTACACTTGAATATCAACTAACACCAGTAACTAGATCTAGTGTTTGGATTTTAAAAAATCGTCAAATTTAATAGTAATTAGGATAGCTGAGCATTATATTTTGGCCTACCCTCCTTTTTAAGACTCCAGCCAAAAGAAATAATAAATGAGTTCTTTAACATAACAGTGTTAACGATAAAAATACAACATGAACTGCTATTTAAAAAAAGCATGAAATTTCAAGAGTAACATGAACACTAAAAATCAAGTTTTTTATTTTTTATTTATTTTATGCAATCTTTCTAAACTAGCGTTAGTATTCTATCATTTACTCTCTTTCAGGGACGAAAGCCTTGAGAATTTTGCCGTTGGTAGAACAGTTCCGAATGTCGCGTCTTAAAAAAGCCTGTGGAAAGGCACTGTGCGACTCTCTTGTCACTAAGCAAAAAGATCTCGGGACTGGAAATCTTCCGTCACGTGACGTTCTCCAAATCTTGGCGGCAGCGGATACGTATAACTTTAACAACGTGAGAAAGTTATGCGTAGAGGAACTTGCAGTCAATTCTGAAGCAGCAAACAGAAGATATATCGTTCAAGACAAACATATAAGCGACAAAACAAAATTAAAGATCTTGGACAAAATGTGTGACAAAAAGGAAGAAGATTATGAAGAAAAATTAAAACAGCTTCGATTAGACATGGATAAAAGGTGTCGCGAAATAGAACGACGAAGGGACGAGTTTATGGAACAATTAGAGACGTGGAAAACTGACCTTAGACAAGAGGTTGACGACATGATGAAGAACAACAAAAAAGTTCATGAGCAGCTTGTCAAGGACCTAGAGCAGAAGAAAATAACTGACAGGATTGATGAAACTTTGAAAGAAACTAAAGACAGTCTCTTCGAAGAAATGCAACAACTGAAAGAGGAGATAAATATTGTCATTGAAACAATGGAAACACGGGAGATAATTGATGACATGGAAGCAACGAGTCTGAGAGAGACGTTGAAAGAGACACAGGAATTCAGTCAAAGACAGATTGAGCGAATTGCGGATAAATTCAAGACCAAAATGGAAGATAAACTTCGCGCCTGTTCTGCAAAAGAGGTGATGGAAAGGTTTTCGTCTGGTTATTGTCTCGAGGAAAACATATGTAGAACTATCCAAGAGCTAGAAGACAAAGTACAAACATTAGCTGTGAGTCAAGTCCGATATGAGGAAGAAAAAAATGCACACGAGAAAACAAACGCTGAACTCGTAAAACTGAGGATCAAGGAACATGGTATAAACACGTGGCTGAAATGGGCCAAACCAGCCGTTGAAGATGAGGAGAAGTGTATGTGTTTTAGACACTTTAATGCGAGGAAGTAAATTACTGTGAATGCATAAATTTAGTTACGGCATTTGTATGACCTTACATAAAATAGATCAAAACTCTTTTTGTTGCAAGCACCTCATGTACTATACGACAGATCAAAGACATTTTCTCACCGAACAAACATTTAGAAAACTTCCGTTTTTATGGAAAAGGGTTTGTTCTACATTGTATAAACTAGAACTAGAAACTGCTGTCAAGTTTTGGCCGAGAGTGTGACAAAGTTTTGGGCTGCGATTTTTACTAAATCATGCGTTAAGACTCTGCTCCACCTAGTAGGTTGGAAACGACACTCCAGGTGCACACTTTCACTTGCTGATATATATCCCTGTGAAATTTCATGACCCGTGTGCAACAGTTTGGCTTAGCAAAAAATACAAACTTTTTAGTAGTTTTTTTTCCACTAAATTTAGGGCCATATCTCTGCTCTCCCTGAGAAGAGGAAGACGAAATATGGTGGGCATCTTTATTTGCTTATTTATATACTTGTGAAATTTCATTATCCTAAGTGTGAAGTGTAGGATGAGCGAATGATAAAAACCTTCGGACAAGAAGAGTAAAAGTTAGTGCCCACTAATAGGGGTACAAAAAGAGAAAAAAATGTGTTTTCTGCTTTTAACTAAATCTTAAATGTGAAGAGAGCAGTATGTCATATAAACCTCATTAAAACCTTTTCCTCTCTTTATACAAGGTGTTATATATATAATATTGTTTTAGTTATAACATACTACTTCCAGTACCTCAGTTATTACTTACAGATTTATATGTTTAGAGAA
This sequence comes from Cyclina sinensis, assembly GCA_012932295.1. Lineage (NCBI taxonomy): Eukaryota > Metazoa > Mollusca > Bivalvia > Venerida > Veneridae > Cyclina > Cyclina sinensis. Next base: position 31,043,666 of record JAAONU010000016.1, read on the forward strand.
TGTTATCTACATGTACCTATATTAGTCTAATATACGAACTCACAATGTAAAGTTGTATCTTTATACCAAATACACACGCAAAAAAAAGAAAAAAGTTTTGGCTAAATTGAGTTCTTTGCCCTTCAAGTCCTGTTACACCAGAATACCACAATCATTTTACTGGGTATAGAAGTTATTTTTTCCGAGTCACATGTGCGTATCGTTACAATTAAAAAGTATTTAAGTTCACAACTGTTCCAGAGCCACAAATGGCTTGTAAAACACTTTACCAAGTCAATAACCACTTAACCACTGTTACAATCAAAAGGTAATGAAGCTCTCCACTGTACCGGAGACATAAATGGCTTGTTAAGCACTTTACCAGGTCGATAACCACTTAACCATTGTTACAATCAAAAGTTAATGAAGCTCACCACTGTTACTGAGACATATATGGCTGGTAAATCACTTTACCAGGTCAATGCTTAACGCTGTTGGTCAGAGACTTACTACTGTCTTCAGTGTCAATAAGATGCTGTGTCTTCCTGTAGCCTATGAAATGAGGTGGTGAAGTGATATTTCTAAAGAACAATTATTTTGAAATTCCGTATGTTTAACTGTCAAATGGCATTAACAGAACAAAACACAGTGTTACATTGTAGATTCTTACCATGATTTCACTGGTTCTGTAACAGTTTTTTCACTTGATATTTCCAGTTTGCAGTAAATCAAGAAACCTTCAAATACAACTATTTTCCTCAAACCATATTTAAAATGCATCTTGCTTAGTTACAAACCGAACAAACAGAAAACAACACCATGTAGAAATTCTGTCAAAAATTTGTATTTCCATATACTTAACAAAATAAAATAATACTCAAAATGAAAATTTCTCATAAAACAGGAGTGAATATTTTTTTTACTAAAAATTTCTCATGCTTACTTTTATCTCAAATGATTGAATACTTTTTTTCACTGTTACAGAATAACAAAAACAGTGATGAACAAAATGACTTTACTAACAAAGACGTTGACCATGAATATTAATGTGCAGAGCCAATGAGTTTGTGGCACAGAAACAAGCCAATGACTTTGTGGCACAGAAACAAGCCAATGACTTTGTGGCACGGAAACGAGCCAATGACTCTGTGGCACAGAAACGAGCCAATGACTCTGTGGCACAGAAACGAGCCAATGACTCTGTGGCAGAGAAACAGCTGCATTAAAAAAAAATTGAAAGATTTCAAAAGTAAAATTTATGATAGCAGAATGCATTACATGGTTTTTAGCGCATGTGCACATACTTGATTAAACAATGTAACAGCTAAAAAGATCTTGATCACTAACTGAACTAAGAACAACCTCAAACAAGCACCTAACATCACATCTTACATCTTGACTTTCTTTTGGCAATACCTTTTATGTACATTCTTCGAACTTTTCCATTCACATTTCAACCGTTGCATTAGTACACTTCTGATTCATCAAACATTGTTTTCCTCAACTGTCAACTTTATTCCTCTTCCATTCTTCTTTCAACTTCTCAATCATTTCTTTGGATAGAACACCTTGTTTTAATAACTTCTCTTCCAAACTTTCACACTTTACCTTCTCGGTACCTGCATTAGCTTGTTGATTTTCAGTTTCACCTGACATATTACTAGTACTTTCCGTATAAAACACGTGCATATGATCTAGCTGGTTGGTTTGACTCATATTAGCTGTCAGAAATCTGTTTTCAACATCAGTTTCATCCAGTTCTTTATCATTAACTACATTTTCAATGTTTGAAGTAGCTTCAGGTTGAAGCTGTAGGCTTTGTTCACTGATCCCAGACGAACTGTCCGAACTAGTTTCAGAACTTCTAACAACATTCTCTTCTTTGATACTATTTGACAATTCAGACACCTTCTCTTTCAAATGTTCACCTTCACTATCACTACCTGTGTCAGAGTATGAACTAATACCGCCCCTACCACTCAGAACAGCAAATCGTTTAGAAAAGCTAAGGTGTGAACTGACTACCTCATTTCCCCGCAGCCCTTCGTTCTCACTCAGCTGAAAGTCATTAATTACATGCTTAATCTGTTTCTTCGGGTACGACTGCACCATTGAACGATACAGCTTCTCATCTTCCGTGTTCTTTTTTCTCTCCTGCATCTTTGTCTTTTTCAAAGATGTCAACATGTTTTTCAGATGTGCCATCTCCTCTCCCGTCATTCCAGTCACAGGTTTCTCTTCAACATTCACTCTTCGTCTGTTCTTTAGAGATGTTATCACTTGCCTGAACTCTTTTTCATCAAGCCCAAGTCTTAATGCTATTTCTTTAATATCGTCTGTTTTTGTAGTTTCTGCTGGTCCAACAGACTCGGCTGTTATTGGTTTTTCACTCAATTCCCCAGATTCTTTAGTCACTTCCTCATGTGCTGTCTCCTTTTCACTAACAGCTACCTTGTTGTCAGGCTTCGATTCTTTTGTTTTAAACATTGTTTTAATGTTATAACTTCCTGCAAATTCATTGTACAAGTCTGTATTCCTTGTGAGAAACCCTTTCATTTTCCTAGTTTCAAACTTGTCAGTTTCATCAAGATTCTCAGCTGTATCTACAATTAATTCCTGTCTAACTTTTTCTATATCTTCAGAGGTATCTTTCGCAACTTTTTCTATATCTTCAGAGGTATCTTTCGCAACTTTTTCTATATCTTCAGAGGTATCTTTCGCAACTTTTTCTATATCTTCAGAGGTATCTTTCGCAACATCTATTACTTCCTCCCCAACTGTTTCTATATTTTCAGCAGTATCTTTCATAACAGTGTCACTGCTATCTTTGATTTCTTGCGCAGTATCATCTACATTCTTTGACTCCAAAGTACCTGTATCTTTAACAGCATCAGTATGCTCTGATATCACCCTTTCAGCTTTGCCTTCGTTTTCTGAATACACTCTTTCCATTTCTTCTAGTTCCTTATAAACATCAGTAAACACTTTATGTCTCTCGGTCTCCTTTTTAGGTTTTGGTTTTGGTGTAAAGGCTTGCAGAGGATTATTCTGTATGAGCTCGGCTTCTTGTTCTTCAGCTGTAATAGTTTCTGACTGACCAGCAATATGACTAAGGTCAAGTCTACGTCGCTTTTTCTCACTTATTCTACCTCTGTTTAGGAAAGTCTGGATTTTACTATCGAGAACAACACGCATCTGCCTCACATCATCAGGGTCAACAAACATGTCTGGGTACCTATAGCTAAAAACAGGAGAGAAAATATAAATATGGTATAACAGTCAAGGTGTTCTTCGATCAGTATTCTTTTGGAGGCAAGCTTTAAACTGTATACAAGAAAATATTTCACAATAAAGAAATCTGATTTAAAGACACTTTTCTGGAGATTTTTCTTCCCTCACAATTTTTTTGAAACACAATTTAATTAAAAAAACCCAAAACAAAACAAACAAGAAAACAGCTTTCTAAAGAAAATACAAAATCAATAATTAAGGTAGGCACTCTTCAAACATTACAACTGCAAGTTGTATTTGTGTTTTTGGTATCCACTTATTTAAGACTATGGAGGATCAAATACTAATGACTATTACTGATTAAATGAATAGGTAAAGGAGATAAGGGGTGTAAACTGTTCTTTCTTGACAGTTAGATATACTGCTCCAAAACAGAAAGTAAAATAAGTTTGCAAAATAAGCCCGGGACTGCAGACCTATAAATTTCCAACTGGACTTACAAACTTGCATGATCACGCCCAATACGCTTTTAGAAATTCACGTTCTTTCACAGTTCTGGGCTAAGGTCTTTAAATCTTGTTTATCAACTTACTGGGGTCCTATGCCCAAATGATCCTACTATTGGAAAAAAATATAAGTCAGGATGTTTACTAGTTAAAATAAACCACAACAAAACCAATTTACTTTGTCTTGTGTCACAGCTGACTGATGAATCTTAAAGAAATTAAAACAAATACCTGAGCCACAGGTAAATATCCACAACATCGAAGGCTCCCTCTAGGTGTTCAAGGTCTGAGACAGACTTAGGAATACTGAATGGTGCACCAAGTACCTGACATAACCAGTCAAATGTAAGGGGAAGTCCTTGGCTCATCCTTAAAGCAATCTGTAACAGTGTAAATATCACATGAATTATCTTACTTGGTAATTTGATGTCTTAACATTGAAAAAGTTTCAGAACAGCATCATAAATGTTTGGTATATATATTATAACGGTATGCAGTAGTTTCATCAACATGTAATGTCAACTCTGACCCATGTATATGGGTGACTACATTAACCTATGTATGTTTTCAAAAATAACTGATTTATAACTATCATAACTGACACTCAACACAAGAATTCTACACCATACTTCTTAAAAAAGTTTAAATGATTAATACTGAATCTTAGTAACCTGCATCTTTTAAACTATCTTTTTATTAAACAAGAGGGCCATGATGGCCCTGGATTGCTCACCTGAGTACTTTGGCTGTAGGTTTGCTGCTAAGCAGTATTTCATTTTTTAATTGAAAATATGTAAGTGCCTACAAACCAAATATGTAAAATATCAGTCAATAAATAAAGGCTCTATGACAGAAAGTAGAAATATCTATTATAAGCTATGGTGACCTTGACCTTGACCCAGTGACCTCAAACCCTACCCATGGGTGGACGTCCATGCAAGGAACCTATATACTGAATATCAAAGATATTGGTCTATAAATGAAGGCTCTATGAGGTACAGTAGATAAATCTATTTTAGCCTCCATGACCTTTAACCTAATCTAATAATTTCAAAAAGCTTGATAAATTTGCTTCATGCCAAATTTTAAAATTCTAGGCCTTCAGGTTTCAGACAAGAAGATTTTTAAAGATTTTCTTCCATACTGCTAATTAAAACTTATGACCCATCAGGCGGGGCCAATAGTGACCCCAATGAAATTTTTCAAACAAACTAGGTAGAGGTCCACTAGACAATGCTGCATACCAAATATCTAAGCTGTAGGCATTGAGGTTTCCAGTAAGAAGATTTTTAAAGATTGCCTTTTTTACATATAAAAGGACCCCGGGGCGGGGCCAATTTTGACCCCGGGGCCAACATATAAACAATACTGGTAAAGGTTCTCAACACAATACTCCACACCAAATATCTAAGGTCTAGTCCTATTAGTTTTGGAGAAAAATGATTTTTCATGTTTTTCCTATATAACTATATGTAAATCAATAGAACCCTGGGGCGTGGCCAATTTTGACCCAGGGGACATAATTTGAACAAACTTGATAGAGGTCCACTGGACAATGCTGCACACCAAATATCTAAACTCTAGGCCTTGCAGTTTCTGACAAGAAGATTTTTTAAAGTTTTTCCTATATAATTCTATGTAAAACATGTGACCCCCGGGGCTGGGCCATTTTTGACCCAGGAGCCATGATTTGAACAAACTTGGTAAAGGTCCACTGGACAATGCTGCACACCAAATATCTAAACTCAAGGCCTTGTGGTTTCAGACAAGAAGATTTTTAAAGTTTTTCCTATATAATTCTATGTAAAACTAGTGACCCCTGGGGCAGGGCCATTTTTGATCCAGGGGTCATGATTTAAACATACTTGGTAAAGGTCCACCTGTTGATGCTTCATACTAAATATCTAAGCTCCAGGCCTTGTAGTTCTGGAGAAAAAGATTTTTAAAGTTCCAACTTTAAAAATCTATTTTTAGCTCTTTGGCCTAGAAATGCAATGGACCTGAACCATTTGAACAATTTTGGTAAAGCTTCATGCAAGTGACATTCCTGCCAAGTTTCAGCAAGATTGGCTTAGCAGTTCAGGAGAAGAAATTGTTTGAAGAAAAAGTTGACGACGCACGTACGGACGGACGACAGAAATTAGGTGATCACAAAGGCTCACCTTGAGCACTTTGTGCTCAGGTGAGCTAAAAATAATAAATCGATAAATTGACATATACTACTGCTTAAAGAGGCTGAACTCCAGATTTGATACAATTTTTTTTTTACTTAAATTAAATATCTAGATGCCGTGAGATTATAACAAAATGATATTTTAATTCAAAACTGATTATAAAAGTCAAAATAGAACAAAAAAAATATATTCGCTTCAGCCGGATTTGAACTCTGGACCCTCATGTTAACAAAATATTAACAACGCTTTAACTGTCACCACTATCGCCGCATATGAAATAACTATTGTTTACTTTAAATCTTATACAATATAGTTATACCGTCGTGTTACGGTATAGCACTATGAAAGGAAAAAAAATCAATTTATAATGTGATTACCTGACTTATTTTTTGTCAGTTAGTCAGTTTTTAAGCATTAATCATAAATATCACAAGAAATTTATAATACAAGAAAACTTTCTTTTTTGTGTCATCTGGAGCACAGGCCCTTTAACAAAGCAAGGTCACTTTTTTAAATTTGCCATTTGAAAGCAAAAGCCATACCTGAAGAAGGGGTACAAAAATTTTAATTTCATTTTTTCACAATGAGGTCTTTGTAAAAGACCAAACATATACAAATTTTAATATAAACACTATAAATCAGACTAGAAAGAAAGTGTCATAATTGTGACAATACAACAGGTTTAATTTATATTATTTTCCACTAAAATTACAATATAGTAACTTTAATGAAATTATTCATCAACAGACCCACAATTATACCTTACCTTAACAAACATTACTTGAGCAAATCCTTTCCGAACTTTAAGTGGTGAGGAACACAGGGTGTATCGTGTTTTCAGAGGTAGTGGAATATGTTCTATAAGTTGAGCCAGTTCTTTGAACTGCATCAGGTTACACATGAAGTACAACTCATCGAGTTTACTTACATGTACAAATATATCCTGTAAAAACATGAAGAAATTGTTAGAAGTAATTCTTGTGATGTGCTGTGCTGTGCTGTAATGTAATTTAAAACTTGAAAGCTTATGCAGCAAACTGAGAAAGAAATTCATAATCTACCAATATTGAATAAAAAATTTTTTTCCCTCATTTCTGGTGGCGATATGAACATAATTAAATTGTCGACAAGAGTAGGCATACATGCACATTAAAAAATCTGACCAAAAAATTTTTACATTGTAAATTAACTGCAATGGAAGTATACATTACAAATTATCAAACTTACAAGAAGATTAGACAGAGAGGCTTTAGGAAGATGATAGGAGAACATCTCAATCATTTCAGCAGTAGGGTTAATGCCTGCTTTCTGAAAGAATAACGAGTAAACATATAGTTATTATAGAAGCCAGAATACTTTGAATAAATAAAAGGTAACTGATCAATATATTTAAGGGCAAATAACTCTACCATGTCTTATCAAGCAATCTTAAAACATTATGGTTCTTGCAGCAAGATTCTGTTCTTCCCTGAAAAACAATTCTATGTACATGTACATGTACTTTGTTTCATAACCCTTTTGGAACAGATCCTAACCTTTTTGGAACAGACCTTTAAGATAAACATACTATTTTGATGACACCAACTTCCAACTACAAGCATATGAAGACAACTTAACAGTGATGTATCCTCAGGAGATAATTATGATAATATCTTTATAGTAATAAGATCCAAAGTCTTGCAAGGCTTTTGGATGCATGCTGGATTAATTATTCACAAGGCTAGTATACTTTGTTATTTACTAACCAATCCAGTAATCTCTGCTTTAAAATTCACTAAATTCACTGGTGAAGAAATGAATGTGAGAGCTGCTAATCACCTGAACAATGTCTCTGAAAAAGCTAGTACATTTGCAGTTTCTGTTAAGTTTCAGCTAAATGCAATTACAATAAAGAAATGTCTCCACATTTCATTTGTTTCAACAGTGTTAATTTGACAAAGGTCTTACTTCAAGATTATGTTTTTCTGTATTAACAATTTTGTGCAAATGTTTCAGATCTTTGTCCCAAAAAGTTGTGACTTCACCATCCTCAAACTGTGTGCGGAATCGCCCTGCTCTTCCACCAATCTGTTGTGCTTGAGATGTGGAGAGATAGTCTACAGCTCTGGTGTGATCCTCACGTAACGTATACTTTGTCAAGGAATAAAACACTACCCTTTTTATGGCACTGTAAGAAAAAAAAAATGATTCGCAAGAAAAATCAACAGTTGATACATTACACTGTATTGATTACTGACAGTTAAGTAGAAAGTTTTTTATGTACATTTGCCCCAAAGTATTTCCAATCTCTGTAAATCTTTGATCTTCCAGTGTTTGTTGTTGTTTGTTACACCTTTTAATCATTAATCAGTCATGTCAGATACATTTAGCATGGGTTTGCATCTTATTGATAGTTTATACTGATTCACACTTAAGTGGAGATCTTTATTTCAGCATTACTGTTTCTTTCACATATCACTATCAGGTATATTGCACTATCGGGACAAATACATTTAACAGCATAGCTTTCTTAATATGCTTTAAGACAGGTCTAAGATGTATAGTGGTCAAAATATTAACATCTTATTTCATAAGTCCTGGAATAAATTCCACATAAGAATATCAAGTATATCCATTTTAAGAGCCCAAAAATGTCTCAAGTATCTCTAATGAGTAGTGGACTCAAGACCTTGAGGTGAGATTCACAGGTGACTTCCCACATTCCACAATTTTGGCAAGAGCACTGGTCTGAATCAAGGAAACAGTCATCAAGCAGGATATATGTAAGTTGCATCAACTTGTTTCCCCGAATTCAATGTAAAATAAACAGTGTCTGTGTGTCTGTCCTTCGACTGACATCAATGGTGGACAGAATACATCCAGAAACAGATGTGTACCAGTGATGGAAATGATGGCTCCACATTAAAAATACTTTATTGTTTGAAGTTCGTGTCTCAAGCATAATGTTTTTTGGTATTCAATGGACTTTTCATTGTGATAAAAGATAAAAAACTAGATGTTAGGGCCATTAAAGCAGCTCATTTACATTTTTGGTGAAAAAAAGAAAAAGAATTCCTTCGCATAGACATTTTACTCGATAACTAAATTTAATGTATAGTAAAAAAAAGATATCAACAAAACAACTGAAAATTTATTAAGAATTTTGAGAAAATATGACAACATATATTTGATTTTTGCCGCAGCACTCAAAAGCCTATATTGTTAGCGTCTATACCGTTCATCACACTATAGACTAGGCAGAATATAATCTTAAAATATCAGTGACACATTATAAGAAACTTTAATGGAAACAGAATTTACTTATCATTCATTCCTTATAAGTACACATATTTAAACTATTTTGAAGGGATTAAGTTCTCCATGAATGAGCTGCTTTAATAAAAATGGTATAAATCATATTTAAATACAACTTACAGATTAAGTCCCATACCAACAGCATCTGTGGCTACTAGGACATTGCAAGGATCCTTTGGGTCATTAAACTTCTGTGACTGCATAATCTTTGTACCTAAATGTAATAAAACCATCATTCACTGTATTTTTTACTTGATACAATTCCTCCAAAACAGAACATGCAATATATGTAATTGATATTTAAATAATTATAATTCACTTATGAAAGAATACCATACTTGTGCTTTTATGATATATCCCATATTTTTTTTCAATCTGAAATGTCACTTCAATCCGTAGGGGTCATCTGATATCATGACCTTGCCTCAAAAATTTCAAGATGGTGCAAGTTTTCAAAGATTAAGTTTTTATATATGTCATATTGTACTGGTCAAGATTGTGACACAAAATCTAATACTACATATAACTTCACCACATGCATATGGTGAAGTCTTCAAAATACATGTATGTTTACAAAAATAGCAAGACAAAGAGTCTTAAATCTATATCAACTAAATAATTCAAACCAGAATAACTCACAGAACTTAACCTACCTGGAGGTAAATCGCCATAAATAACTGCACATTTATATCCCTTGGCCACAAGGACATTAAACACTTTGAAAATATCCTTCTTGGAAAAACAAACTATGCAATCTCCGGGCTTCACTGCACTAAAACTCCCTGAAAATATATTAAGTTGAAATGCTGTGAGGTATGGTCAAGCAAAAAATTCAAGTTATCACAGATAAAATGTCAATTTTGAATTTTATTGTTCCAAACTTTAAATGCTGTGAGACAATACATTTTGCAAAAAACTACTGGAAGTGGGACTACATCAAAAGCAAGGCAACTGAACAGTCTGACACTAAATAAAATTCAAACAATTTCAACAGTTCTTTGTATAATAATTGCAGCCTTCCTCTGTCCCACTTATCAAACAAATTTTCAAGTTCTTTATTTTTATTTTGTTGCAGGTCAGCGCTTTGTTGTTGTTATTGTTTTTTCAGACCCAGAGTGCAAGTTACATCACTGCAATCATAACAGGAAAGTAACTTCTGTTTCAATGTTAAATTTAGATTATGTAACCACTATCACTTCTCACCTAAAGCTTTATCTAGGTATGTCAAACTTGTCAATCTTTGGTACCTTCTAACCTGAAAGAAGGAAAATTTCTCAATTTATTATTCCTAAGTGAAATCCTTACCTGTACCTGTTTCTGGTAGTCTTCATCACTTGATAAAAGTCACTGTACCAAAATGTGAAAAGTAATCATTTCAAAAGACTTAGAGGCACAGTTTCACTTACAAAGGTAAAACAAACTAAAAACATAATACATATTTGTTACCTATACATATTCTTACCTATATACCCATTCTTCAAACAGCTAAATGCAACCCTATATAAACTGTTTATATATGTAAACTGTTTCACTATATTGATGATATATTGACTAAATGCAAATTAGCTACATTCACAAAGCAGATTTAAAGTTATCACAAACTTAAACATGGTCTGTACAGAAACTGAAGCAAAAAATTCAAGGACTTTTTAAGGACTTTATAAGGGCTGTTAAGGCCAGTCGTGCATATTTAGGGTCCATAATACTTACAATACTCACTCTAGCATATCATGTAGACTAATTAGAGGCTCCTATCTTCTTTATATCAAGCCGTGTATACACAGATTCAATAACATTTCAGAGAACTGGTTTTAAAATGCCAGGAATAAGTAACTCAAAATTGAAACTACAGTCAACTGTTCTAACTTAAACTTATTCAACACTTAAACAATTGTCCAATGGAATGACTCTGTCGAGTTTCCATGGTCTTCTGTTTAAGGATCTATTCATTATACTTTATATTTTAAGCATCAGCTGCAAGATTTGTATAATTCAAGGACCCTGACAGCTATCCATGCTATTTTCAAGGACTTTTCAGCGACTTTTTAAGGCCAAGTTCAATTTAGGGTCTTTTAAAGGTCAATGCTGAAGTTTAGGGACTTTTTCAGGCCTGTACGAATCATGTAAAGGAATGTCCAATGTCAAAGTGTAGCACTCCCACAATTATTGTACCCTTACATTTCCCCAACTTAATTGAATCACAGCAAAACACAGTAAAAGAGACCATGTAATTCCTTTACCTCAAATGAGTCACCTGTAGTGTCTGTCAAGTTCTTAACAAGATCAATAGCTGTCTCCTCACCACATACATGGACCTCTTTAGCAGCTATACCCAGTAAGGTACGGCTCCAGGACCAGCCCCTTTGAAGGTCCCCAATCATCTGTATCTCATCAATAACCGCTACATCATCTTGAAAAAAACTAGCAAAATCTCATACCAGCTGCAGAACCAAACAATTTCCTAAAAACTGCTCAAATTTTAAACTTCCTTCTACATAATCAAACACATTTTCAGCCAAATAAACCTGGATGATCAGATTGATAAGTTTGACCTAACTTGTATTTTGGTAATCCTTATAAAACTTGTGGAGATTCAGGTAAAACACTTAATGTATTAAGATAAAACAGCAACAGTCTTTTGATATCCATTAAGATTATCATGTGAGCCATCATGAGGTATCAAACATATCAAACCTGCAATTATGTTATGATCTAAATACTTACATTCTTGACTGAGGTTTGCCATCTCTACAGTGCAAGCTACATGTTCGGCTGGTGTCTCGTCCTCATTTGCATACCGTCTCGTCTCACCAGTGATCAAATCGCATGGCACCTCCTATAAAATAAAAAGTATCCTGAACTCTTGAATGTTTAGATGTTTTTCATAACCATTGTGTATGCTTGTAGTTTACTATTTCATCTCTGTTGTGCTCAAAAACATTTTTTGTATAAAAGAAATCAATTCTGCAAAATTTATACATTCATAGGCAAGACTCCGGAAAAACGAAAATGTGTTTTTCCCAAATTTCAGCTTCCTGGACTGATTTTTATGTCCAAAACTCCTTAAAAAATAAGTCCACATTAAAAAAAAAGAAAAAATCAAAATTAAATACAGCTTAACTTAAAAAAGCCAAAATTCCACACCTAAATCCCAATCAGTGCTTCACACCTATCATAAACCCATAAAACTGCCACAAGGGAGAGGGGGGGGGAGCAGGAGGTCTCAGACTTTAAGAGATTTGAAAATTTCCACAGCCCTGTTCATAGGCACGAAATTTATTTCTAAAACAACAGCCACCGCAAGCAGGGGCCACACTCAACTTTTTCCTATTTCCAAAGGCAAACACATCAGAGGAAGCACACTGTGGTGAAAGGATTTCAAATGAAACATCATTTGGAAATATTATCATCAAAATCATCCTTTCATCGTTTGATCTTGCCTGTCAAGGTCATGGTCACATTTGAGTTATTCAACATGTCAGATTTGTCATAAGTGTTGTTTTGTCCAAGTATGAATCAAATCCATAAATAAATAACACAGTTATGACAATTTGAGCAAAATTCAATAATTTGACCTTTATGGTCAAAGTCATTTTACGGTTAAGGTCACAATTGAATAATTCATCATGTCGGCTTTGTCTTAAGTGTTGCTTTGTCCAAGTATGATTAAAATCAAACCACAAATAACAAAGTTATGGCCAGTTTTAGCAAAGTTAAATAATCTGACCTTGACTGTCAAGGTCATTTAAAGGTCAAGGTCATACTTGAAAGAATCAAAATGTCGGATGTGTTGTAAGTGTTGTTTTGTCTAAGTATGAATCAAATCAATAAATAAATAACTTAGGACAATTTAAGCAAAATTCAATTATCTGACCTTAATGGTCAAGGTCATTTTTAGGTTATGGTCACACCTGAGTTATTCAACATGTCTGTTTTGTCATAATTGTTGTTTTGTCCAAGTATGAATCAAATCTTACCATAAACAACACAAACATTATGGCTAATTTTATCAAATTTCAATAATTTGACCTTGACTATGAAGGTCATTTTAAGGTCAAGGACGTACCTAAAAAAAATCATAATGTAGGATTAATGAAGTGTTGTTTTGTCCTAGTATGAATCAAATCCAACAACAAATAACAAAGTTATGGCCAAATTTGGCAAAATTTAATAATTTGACCTTGAAGATAAAGGTCATTTATGAGGCGAGGTCAAGTTCAGTCTGGGCCACTTGAAGATCTTATCCAAAGAGTTGTTGTATCCAAGTATGAAGACAATCCACCTATTAATAATTAAGTTATGGCCAATTTCAGCAAAATTCAATAATTTGACCTTGAAGGTGAAGGTCATTTAAGAGTCAAGGTCAAGTTCAGTCTATTCTACTTGAAGGTCTTGTCCAAAAGGTTGTAATGTCCAAGTATGAAGACAATCCATTCACTAATAGAAAAAAAATTATGATCAATGTTAAAGTTTTCGGACGGGAACAGCAACGACAAAGACACCATGACTATAGCAATAACTTGACTTTTTCTTCGAAAAAAGTCAAGCTAAAAAATCAGAATCTTTCTCTTTCTATATTTCTACAACCAGTTATCCATGTAATCTGTCGAAGTGTAGCAAAAATTATTTATCATTTGGACTTTTTGTGTGTGTGTTTTTTTTTTTTCATGTGAGTGGAAAAAATTACACATGACTTGAAGCTGATGAAAAAAAAGAAATCATATGAAAAGAATGTCTGACTTCTGATTTTGTAGTTTTGTTACCATACTTACTGCTTCATTACATTTGGAGAAAACTTCCATAGCAAGTAATCTGAGTGGTCCACAGTACACCCCTGACCCAGACTCCATAAATCTCTTCAAGGCATGATAGGTTTTACCACTGTTGGTTGGTCCAGCATGAAATATTATCTTACGATGCATAGACCTTGCAAGAGGGTACCTGAAAAAATAGATGCAGGGTTTTGTGTTCAATGCTCACAAGATATAATTTTCACCTGCACAGTAATATAATGATAAACTAACTACAGGTAAATGAAACTCATTTTTCACAAAAAAAACAACATTTATCTTCCTTTGAATTTAATTTGGCAGGAAAATACCCTTATTAAAAAAGGCCAAAGATTCTCATCAAAACTCCCCTTTCTCTTTCTATCTTTGTTTTAAAGAAAGCTTCTACTGAGAGCTTTTAATCTTCTAATAAGAATAAGGTTGTTTCTAAAGTACAGCACGCATGTACCATAGATGAAAACCATTTTAATTTACATTGCAGGGCTTTTCATCAGGAAATTGGGAAGAGGCCCTGGCCTTTCAAATTGGGAAATTTATGCGCGATAATTGTTCATTTTGGGAAATTTATGCGCGATGATTGTTCATTTTGGGAAAACAAAATTTATTGAAATAAAGGGTAGTGGAGTACATTTTCTGTTATGAAACATTTGTTTCTGCAACCGGAAATAAACACCGATTTATCTCCCCTGAAACAGAATAAAATCCAGACTTTCGGAACGTTTGACTGTTTCACTGCGCATGTTTCTACTTTTATTTACTGATAACTACTGAGTAAGAGTCTATCACAACTTAACAGATTAGACTGGTTTTGCGTAACATGGGTACCGTGCGTTGTTTGGCTATAGTACGACAAAAAAGTACCAGACAAATGCTTTTCCGGAAATAACAAATGTAAACAAATTTATCGTTTTTTAAACTAATCTAGGGGGAATTTCTAAGATTTTGGGAAATCATGTCTTGCATTTTGGGAAGAAACTCTGCCACAATTGGGAAATAATCTATATTTTTTGGATTGGGAAGTGGCCGAATATCGGCCTCTGTTATATAAGGATGAAAAGCCCTGCATTGTCATGCACATGTGAAAACAACAACATACATGTTAAAGAAAATATTTGTAACTTTAAGTTATTCATCTTTACCTGTATAAAAAGGACACTGAAAAACATACATGTCTGCACTTGTAGCACTTAACTGTTTCCATCAGTTGATCTGGCAAAGTACAATTACATGAACATGGATGTTTTGTTTTCCCTATACCAGGGCTTCCCTAGTATTACCTGATTAAATATCCATCTGATCGACCAATAACATTTCAAATATAGCCTTTATTTACGTTAATAAAAAACAACAAAGTCTCTTTTACCACTGACTAGGCTCTGTGAGATCACTTATCTTCTGTAAATCCTCCATGCAGTCTAGATGGGGGAACACTGTCTTTGCGTGACTCAAGAAAAATGGAAACAAATCTGTAATATGACCTGAATAAAAAAGAAACAAATTAGCATTAGTTATCCTTTATTATTCAGAAGGGAATTATAAATTATAATGATAATATAAAAAATCTCTGCAATAAGCACATTGTAATGGTAGCGAACATTTCTGTCATTCTGTTGGCAAGTGTTGATACAAGACTATTTTCAACCATCTGGTTCAGTGAAACAAAATCTTTACTTTCCTACAAGATGCTGCTGAACTCGGACATTGTCTGGTATCAAAGTGATCTCATGATTTCCGCTCAATTCCAAATTCCTAGACTAGTATTTTTTTGCCAGTTCTGCTTCTTTCCTAACCCCACCCTCCTCCCCACAACCAATTATATTCACAACTTCTTAATACATTGATACAGGATCTATTCAAACTTGATGTCAGATCTAAAGGCTTTCATCTATTCTGCCTATTCAATTTAAACAACTTTTAAGATGGTTGCTTACCAACTTTCTGTACAAGGTCTCGGAACACAATATGCTGCTCAACTGGCAAGTGCACTGAATCAATGCAGTATTTTCGAAATGACTGGAGAGCAACGTCAAACATATTCCCTGAAAAATTAAATACATGTGTATGCAATCTTAAGACCTAAGGTAAATACACATGTAAGTGGAACAGGAAATATGACACAATATACAATTTGGGAATTTACATTTACTTATTTTTTCATGCATCAGATATTTAACTTTTGAAATGAAGACGTCACTGGATATCCTTGCTTTACTAATGAGGTTCACTATACTTCATTTAGTAGGGTTTCTATCAATTTACACCAATTGTTTAATAAGCTTCACTGGGATGAAAGCTATCCAAGCTAATAAAATTACTCTGTAGACACCACTAATGAAACAGAACCTATCACTTGATAGGAGAAACAGTATTAGATATTCATTACTTGTATGGTGTACCCACTCAAATGCTGGGTGGACTTTGGCATGTGTGGCTTAAGTGTTAATGCCTTAGGACACACCTTGTTTCTGTTAGGATTTGAACCTGGGACCTTACAAGCCAAAGGCCAACACTCAAACCATCAAGGTTCATAACGAGTTGTGAAAGAGCCAGGTTTTTTTTAGCTTATGAAACACTTTTTCATGTAAATTCTTTACTCCATTACTTGACCATCAGGCATGCAATTGATACACCTTTGAGTAAATTTCTGGCAGAGAACTAAACCAGTTGTATCAGAACAAGCTCTATCCTGCAAATCTCACAACGACATTCTACAGGTTACTGTGATGGCTAAGAAGCATACCTTCTATCCCATGCTGAGCTGCCAACATCTGGATTGATTTGTCCATTGTAAACATCCTGAGAACAGCTGTTTTGTCTCCTATTTAAAAGAAAGAACAAACTAAATATTACAAATTAAGTTCCAATATTCAATGACTTTCACTTACAGCTGCTAGTGCAAATGGAACTGTCAAACGATACAAAGGTGTTTGAGCTTTTGCCTCCATATGCTCACTTTACTGTATGTAATACTTTTTACATGAAAATAAAGCTTCATTTCTTTCTTTCGATAATGACTTCGATCAAACCTGATCATTACGTCATGTGGGGGGCTGTGGGTGGCAAATTAGCAGCCAGATGGGTTAAAAAGAAAAAAAATATTCATGTATAATACACCAATAAAAGAAAATTTGAGGCCAAACTGCTCTGAGATTATAATTGCATGCGGAAGTAGCAAGCCTAGCCTGTTAAAACTATGTACAGGGTTGTACCACATTACATTGAACTAATTGCCTGTTTAAAGGAGTCCACTGTGCAAATGGAAACAGTTGACTCTGGCAGGCAGTTCCAGACTGGTATTAACCTAGGAAAGAAAGAGTACTTAAAACATTCTGTACGTGGAGAGGGTCTTGAATACTGAAAGGGGTGACTTTGTCTGGTTTGAAGTGACCTGCTTGTAACTGGTGTTAGATACATGTCGTTATCAATAAACACAAGGTTATAATGTATTTTGTAGAAGAAGGTAGGACCTGAAACTTCTCTTCTATGTTCAAGGCTGTCTAAATCTAAGTCTGTTAACATGTCACCCACACAACTTGATCTACGCCACCTTCTACATGCCCATCTTGCCGCAGTGCGCTGTACTTTTTCAATCTTTTGTATGTTATGTTGGGTATGTGGGTTCCATATAGAGGCCGCATACTCAACCTGGGATCTGACTAAAGTTTTGTATGCCATGAGTCTTGTGGCCTGTGGTGCAAAGGAAAGATTACGACGTAAGAAACCAAGTGTTCGAGTGGCCTTGTTGGCCACACTGTCTATATGTTTGGACCAATCTAGGGTGTTGGTTAGGGTAACGCCCAGATATTCAGCGGAGTCAACTGCTTCTAGGACTTGACCATGCAGCAGGTAATTATGTTTGATTAGGTTAACCTGTTTATGCCTGGATAGTCTCATGACTTCACATTTGGCAACATTAAATTTCATTAACCATGTCTGTTCTCATTGTTGGAGTTTATCCAGGTCATTTTGCAGGGTGAGGCAATCTGAATACGATTAAGTAGTGTTTATAAAATATGGAAAGACTGATAATTCTTAGCAACTAGGCTACTCATTTAAAGATGAAATAAGGGCCTATCATACACAGGGGTAAAAGTTGCAGATTTAGAAAATCCTGAAATCCAAGCTGGGGGCCAGGGGGCCCCCGGTGGGTCCAGGGCAAAGCCCTGGCAGGGGGTCCAGAGGCCCCCTGAAGCTCTTGGATTTTAGCTGTTTGGCATATCAAAAATCTCATTGCATGTAAACTTCAGAATGAATCGGCGATACTCATTGGATTATTCTAACAATAAGTCATCCAATCAAAATGCGCGATAGAAATCGGGAAGAGTAAAAGCCGAAATCAAATTTAATGTCCAAGATTTTGATGCAAGGTTACACATGATCTCTCCTAGTGTACAATCTATGTTAATTTAGATTTTATGAAAAATACAGAGTCTGAAATTATGGAGCAAATGCCAATGGTACTGTGTTCAACCTTTTGTTAGTTTTCCTGCTAATTCCACTCCTATGTCAGTTGCTTCAACATCAGCTTTCTTAATAGGTTCCAGCATTATTGGTTTGAACACCTCCTCACCACTCAGATTCCCCGACAACATATTGTTCTTAAGAATATGTGCGACTTTCACATGCTTCTGCACTGGTTTCTTACGAGTCTTCCGGTAAATTTGTCCATCTTTTCCAGTGGTGCTAGAGCCAGATATACGAACATTATTCAAAGTAAGTGTTAAACGGTAACTTTTATCGAGGGATTTCGATAAAAGAAGCAGTCTAAGGTCACGAAAACTGTTTCGTAACATTCTAATTTTATGCCAAGTCTTGCCAGCGGAAATCGTCGAAACCGTAGTTTCAGTCGAGATTTTATAGCATTTTTAATTCCTGTTCGTGAAGGAAATGTTTTCCATTTCTCTAAGAAACGTAAAAGAATTAGCATGACATTCAATTCTTTTTTCAAGTCACGTTTCTCTGAATTTGGTACCTTGCGAGATACAAGTATTATCGTGCACACGGGGAACCAAAATTGCTCTAGGTTGTAAAGAAGCTCGATTATTTTTTTACTGGTCCATACTCCCCGCAGCGGTTACTTCCCCTGATCAGTACAGAATAACATTAAATTTTGACCCCGTTGAAAATTGACCCCATGGGCCATTTTTCAACGGATTCGTGATCAGTTTTCAACGTTGAAAATTGACCCGTCCCGTTTATTAATGACCCAACCACACGTAAAATATTGACCCCCGTTGAAAACTGATCAACTTTAGGCAGGTCATATTTGAACGTTGAGAACTGATCCCAATAATCTTACGCAATATACCTATTACCATACAGATGAAAGATTAATATTTCTGTATTCTTTTCATATTTTAAAGTGATAAACATTTAGTTATTCATTCAAGCGCGCCACGAGCTAATAAGACTTCTAATTACTTGCCAATTCATCGATAATAACTCTGATACTGGTCAGAAATAGAAGTTAAACCCAGCTACCCTTTTTTGAATGCTTATTTACAAACTGATCTACTACAGCTGGGTTATATTTCAATCTCCCGTCAATTTTGGGCCGTTGGTTCGAATGACAGGTGGTTGTTTATCACTTGTGTATCAGACGTATTTAAGAGAAACTGCCAAAGTAAGAACCGAGTATATTTTTTTTTACTTTTAATTTTAAATGTTCATACTTCCTATCACTTTAGTTTTCTTTCATTTAATTGTTATGCTTAATGTACAAAAAGGTAAAACATAAATGTAAAAAAAGAATATTTCTTAAAAATAACGAAAGTAGATTGTTTTGGTCACATGATAACCTGTCGTCACGTGGGTTATAGTAGTGGCAGTGGTTAAGTAGCAAAGCGTCATGTGACCGGTGCGAGGAGTACTGAAAGTATGAAAGGGAAGTAACCGCTGTGTGGAGTTTTTTTAATCAAATTACGGAAGAGAACCCATCTAGAAAAGCGGTTCAGTGGTCCAGTGGTAACGCACTTGACTGGTAACCCAGGGGTCCCGAGATCGATCTCCTGCTTCTCCACCAACATTACTAATTGTATTTCAGATGAGACGTTAAACCAACAGGGGTTCTCTGAAATGGGATGCTTTCTGTATCTTGCACTATCACCCACAATATAAAATAACTAATCTCTGCAGGGGGCGTCGGTCATATGAGCAACCGATACCGACGATGAATAAAACTCAAATACAGATAGTATAGAAACACAAGCCCCCGGAATACTTCTGTACGGCAGATACGAACCATCGTATAATTACGGACAACTTCATGTGAAAAGTCTGTTTCGCAGAATATGGTTCGTTCCATGCCTTTTTTGTTAGATAGATCTATTAAATTTTATTTTTACCGCTCTTTGACATGCCAAGCTTATTTATGTCACATATTTTGTTCGTCCAAAGTTTGTCCAAAGTCCAAGCATTTCCACCTCACTGCAGCTGTCCGTGTTTTTTTTTCTGCCCGTTGGTATATATCAAATTTTCGTTATGTAAAAGGAAAAGATCTAGTTCTACTAAATTCTTAAACTTTACTCTCAGGTACATTTTGAAATATTTACGATGAAGTGTGAAGGGAACGTTTTTCCGCACAGGAGCTTGAAATTGTTTTTTTTTAAGTCGACACATAGCCTTTTTTTCTAGTGCATCGATCTCTATTGTTGTCGTTTATGAAGTGGCGTAGAGAAAGGTGCGCACAGAATAATTTTATTAACAACATTTCGGTTGCTTTGCTCCGTATCTCAGAATCTAAAATTATTTTTCTACATTTAGATCCTATTGTATGAACCTGTTAAAAACACAGTGTATGAAGGAAGTCATCATAATGAGGCAAAAAAAGTACCGTAATAATTCTACTTTCGGATAGCATGTGTGACTATTCTATCATCCCTGTAAATTGTCTTAAATATGTGGATAAGCCAGTATGGGCGCATTAATATATCAATGTTTAAATGTATAGGAAGTGAGCAGTAACAGTCGCAGCAGAAGAAAAATGTGAAGTTGGCAGTAGCAGTATGCAAAACGTGAAGTTGGCAGTAGCAGTAACAGCAGTAGCAGTAAAGCAAACGTGAAACTGGCGGTAGCAGTAACAGCAGTAGCAGTAGGCAAAACGTGAACCTGGCAGTAGCAGTAACAGCATTAGCAGTAGGCAAAACGTGAAGCAGGCAGTAGCAGTAACAGCAGTAGCAATAAAGAAAACGTGAAGTTGGCAGTAGCAGTAACAGCAGTAGCAGTAGGCAAAACGTGAACCTGGCAGTAGCAGTAACAGCATTAGCAACTAGTAGGCAAAACGTGAAGCAGGCAGTAGCAGTAACAGCAGTAGCAGTAAAGAAAACGTGAAGCTGGCGGCAGCAGTACGAGCAGTAGTAGTAGGAAACTCTGAAAGTCTGTTGTTTGAAACAGTCACAGACCGGTGCATTCGAACCGGGAGTGTCTCTAGACTTTCTAAATTGGCACCAAAATTCCTGAAAGTCTGCAAGAATGTCAGACTATAGTCAATACAGCATTTAAAATTGGGAGCCATCATATTTAGCGTAAACGTACTTTTCTTCAAGCAAAAGCCCTTTTCGTTAAGGCAGTGGCTACGGTTGTCTAGGATTACGGAACTTCCGTAATCCTAGACTCGGAGGCTAGGATTACGGAAGTTCCGTAATCCTAGACAAACCCACTAGAAAAGGCTACGATTACGGAAGTTTTTTAAAGAAGCGTATTTTCAACAGTTAGATATCAAAAAGCCAGCCAATTTTAATTTTTATTCATTAAACAAACCATTTTTCCAAATTTGCCTTATCAAACTGTCATTTTGTACGCCATTTCGATTGTTGTTTCAGCAACGAACTAACATTAAATATCGTTTTCATCTTTACACTGTCACTTGAGCGCTCATTTGTAGTTGGACAAGTAATATATTTTGTTTTTGAAAATAAAATGTTTTAATGTAAAATCATCTAAATCACTTTTACTTGTCTATCTACATCCAGGTCAAACCACAAGGAGGCGCCTAAATCATGGCCTGCCAAAATTTGTATTTTTACAAGTTTTTTTTTCCAGCAGACATGTTATTTCATTTTTTACTTTGTTCTTTTCCTGTCTTTTTGTCATTGTTTTGTGAAAACAGGTTGAAAACAGTCTTTGTCATTAAAAATTCACAAAATTAGTAGCGTTA
The DNA here is from genome assembly GCA_012932295.1 of Cyclina sinensis. Lineage (NCBI taxonomy): Eukaryota > Metazoa > Mollusca > Bivalvia > Venerida > Veneridae > Cyclina > Cyclina sinensis. Next base: position 31,065,795 of record JAAONU010000016.1, read on the forward strand.
CATGATAAATTATTTCATTAATTGCTTTCTTTTAATAAAGGAATCTTATACAATAATAAATAACCTGTGGTCAAATTTATTGCTGCACAAAATGAACGAGTACTTATTCCCAGGACACCATTGTTTTTTCTCCAACCTTCCCTAAACAATTAGAAAATGACAAGATCGCGTATCATAACATTAGTGTTGACTCATTTTGGAGAAAGTGTAATATTTGAGACAATTAACGGTTTATCACTCGATTTTGGGTATGTAACCCTTCTTTAAATATACTTCCGTAACCGTAGCCTATTTCAGTGGGTTTGTCTAGGATTACGGAACTTCCGTAATCCTAGACTCGGAGGCTAGGATTACGGTTCCGTAACCGTAGCCACTGCCTTTCGTTAAAGGTCATGTGATACGACTATAGCAACTTTGTCTATTCAAAATAATCATAATGTACTGATTAAAATGGTTTAATTGCAAAATTATGAAAATATTGCTTTTGATAAGAAAAAACGTGTTTTTGATGATCGGCTATTTCCGTTTCGACATCGGTAGTTTCCGCTGCAATTTCTGGCTGTGACGTATATTTATCTCTACTGTCCCAGGCAGTAGTGGAGAATTACACTGCTCATAACACATCCTTTTTTAAATGAAAAAAATAACACTAAACCACAAGTGCAAGAAAAACGATAAAGACACACTTATAAAAGTAACATGCTATAAATTGTAAGTTAAAAAAAATGTGATTACTTCTCGATTTTTATAAGTAAATTCAAAATTTGTGCCGGGAGAACGGTTTGTAATTTTACCTTAATAAATACTAATATATATTCCAATTTCTTCCATGTTGAGGTTCTAACTATCTCCTCCACGTTTTAACATGCTGCGTAACCCTTCATCTCTTGATGTTTACATCATAAACAAATTCTTTTTCATTTAAATGTAGTAGAATTGAAGTGAATTTAGGTGATCTAATGTGTTAACATTTGTTTCACTGGAATGGAATTTCACACTACAGTGCATTTCACGTTGGGATATTGTTTGAAAAATAATAACATGGCATGTCCATCAAGTAGAAATTTGTGTCTGCTCATAACTTAATATCCAATGAAATGTCAAAGATCCCTAAATCACGCCTTATACTGTGGGATTTATGCAAATTAACCTGCCCAAAAGGGACCCTTGTATATTCTGCATAGCTGTCAATACAAAGTAGTTAACTTTTTTATGACCCAATCAATGATAAAGTTGAGACAAATAGCAAAATTTTATGGCAAGTGATCTTACATATTGATTGTATTTCTTTTGATCAGTCAAACTTGTGAAAACATTATGTAATAGCTTGTTCCAATAATATGTCTGAATGATTTTTGGTTAAGAAGCTTCCATGCAGATACATATTTTAATTAGATAATTAAATGTAATGGATGTATGGATGAAAATAAAAATAATTCGACTTCTTAATGAGAACAAATTAAAAAAAAAAAAAAAAAAAAAAAAAAAAAAAACTTGTTTCTGTTATGATTTTGACATAGTTTTTAAGGCGTCTTCTTATTATTTGATCATTATTGTTTTTTTGTTTTTTTAAATGTAGAATGAATAAGCCAAAAAAAAAGATATGCAGTTATAATGAAAAAATCATAGATCTAGTCAAAGATTACTTACACGTACCTCAGGCAAAATATACCACAGACAAATAAGCAACACATCACTGTAAAGAGAAATTAGAATGTTTTTATGGAAAAAAATCTCGATTGGAGTTAGTTAATTAAGTCTTCCAAAAACTGCATCGGATAAAAATAAGCATGTTCAAAATCTTTTTGGGTCAGTTACTTGAATAATATCTCAAAATATTTGCACTGATGTATCTTTTAATTCTATAACCCTGATTTAACTAGCCTCTATGTATGTTATATTACTCACTGGCTTCGTAATTCCATCAAAATTTCAAATTATTTATTTAAAAAATCTTCAATGTATATTCATGATGTTAGCTTGAATTGTTCAATTTTGCTTTTTTTACCATATTCAGTCTACATTTTAACTTTCCATCATAATTTTTAAGATTTTGTTAACAATCCAGGCAGCTGTGTCAAGTGGCAAGAGATAAATGTGCGTCACTTCCGGTTTCGCTCGTGACAGGTGCGCGCGACCAAGTGCGTAAAATATGGATTTTAATTTGCTATAAAAACATCTTTAAGATGAAATTTAGCTATAGACTTTTGTAAAACTGTCATAGTTAGATATATAGTTTTCGCTCATATTAAAATTTCGAGGTCAAAAATTTGTCACATGACTTTTAAAACTAACCTCTTCACTACGGAGATTCTTAAGTTATCGGCAGTGGATCATTCGAACGTTTCGCAGTTTTAAGCTCATTCTTGTCCTAATATCCTTTTGCCGAGGTGAGGGACACTATGTTTGGTGGGGGGGGGGGGGGAAGATTCAACTTTGTACCACTACTCGTAATTCTTTCGCTAGTATATGTTCACCCAAGAGTGCGATACAAGAGATTAACAAGAGCCACCGCAAGCGGGGGCCACGCTCGACTTTTTTCCTATTTCCAAAGGCAAACACATCAGAGGAAGCACATTGTGCTGAAGGGATTTCAAATGAAACATCATTTGGAAATATAATTATACATAATAAAGTTATGGCCAATTTTAGCAACATTCAGAAATTTGACTTTAAAGGTCAAGGTCAAGTTCAGTTTAACCTTCTTTGGAGGTATTGTCTAAAAGGTAGTTATGTCCAAGCATGTAGAGACTACATCCATTAACAACAAAGATATAGCCAAGTTAAGGAATGTCAAGGTTATTTAAAGGTCAAGGTAATGCTTGAATTGTTCAACACATTTGTTCTATTCTCAGTTTTGTCCCTGTATAGATCAAATACATCCATAAATATCAAAAGTTTGACTATTTTAGCAAAATGCAATAATAAGAACTTGACTGTAAAGGTCATTTAAAGGTTAAGGTCATACTTGAATAATTTAACATGTAGGTTTTGTCATGAGCGTTGTTTTGTCCAAGTATTAATAAAAAAGAACCAAAAATGATGTTATGGCCAATTTTAGCAAAATTCAATGTTAACCATGATGGTCAGGGTCATTTGAAGGTCAAGGTTACAGTTGAATGATTCAATGTGTCAGTTTTGACATAAGTGTTGTTTTATCCCAGTATAAATCAAATCAAACCATAAATAACAAAAGTTTGGCTATTTTAAGCAAAATTCAATAACTTGATCTTAAATGTCAAGGTCATCAAAAAGCCAAGGTCATACTTATAATAAATTTAAATGTCGGTTTTGTTGTTTTATCAAAGTATAAATCAAATCCATAAATAAACAACAGTTATGACAATTTAAGCAAAATACAATAATGGGACCTTGACTATCAAGGTCATTTTAGGGTAAAGGTCATACATGAATTATTCAACATGTAAGTTTTGTCAAAAGTGTTGTTTTGTCCAAGTATGAATCAAGTCTTACCATAAATTACACAGTTATGACCAATCTTAGCAAAATTCAATAATTTGATCTTGCTAGTCAAGGTCATTTTTTTAGGTCAAGGTCAAACTTAAATCAAAATGTCGGATATGTCAAAAGTATGGTTTTGTCCAAGTATAAATCAAATCCATCTATAAAAGTTATGACACTTAAAGCAAAATTCAAACATCTGACCTTGACGGTCAAGGTCATTTTTAGGTCATGGTCACATTTGAGTTATTCAACATGTCGGTTTTGTCACAAGTGTTGTTTTGCCCAGGTATTTTTAGAAAAAAAGTCGAGCTAAAAAATTGGCGCCTGTCAAACAGGATATTTTACCTGACCCAAACGGGATTTTGTTAAAATCTAGAAAACTGTCGTCCGCCTCCTGATCAATACGCAGTGACTTCCCTTATTATATAAAAGGGAAGTAACTTATGAAATACCGATTCTGTTATCAGGAAACTTTCGGGTTCATTTCTTTTGGATTGCATTAAAAAGTACAACAAAAACCACGGTGAAATTATCACTGCAATTTAGCAACAAATGGTTGAGAACAATAACACAACTTCATAAGTTTTGAACATATAATATAATAACATAAGTTTTGTTAACATTGAAAGGACCTAAAAATCGGCGCATGGTCTATGTTTTAGTACAAGACACACCTTGAATTCCAAGTTTCGTGACTTCTTTAATCATAACTGTTCTTCTTCTATTTTTATGGTGTGTTTCAGAGGTACTCATTATGATATTGGCAAATCAAAATAAATGTCGTATTCTAAAAGTACAATAACTGCAAATATGATTACAGAATTAAGCTACCTCAGAATCCTCCCTTTCTCCAGATCTCTTTCCGTCCATGTCTTGATACACGTTTGCACAGCTTTTATGGAAGGTTTCACTTCAAATACTCGAAATTTTCTTTAAAGCCGCTTGCTATATTGGTCTCTTAAATTTTATTCACCCTATTACGTCTGTTAGAGAATCTCTTAAACTCTCTAAAATTAACTAATTATTAGGGTTATTTACGGTTTGATTTTGGCGTTAATTAACTTTAACGCCTTCTAACCACTGTAACTGGGAAGAAACCAGTACTAGACTCCCATTCTCCGTATCTAAGAAAATGTCATTTTTACATCAGTGGTAATGACCATCAAACAGTGAGAAGGTAAATGCTTTGAAGTCAGCGACTTTAACCACTTGACCAAGGAGACGGGTAGCTTCAATCACTGCTTTTTATTTCACAGGCTAGAAGGTACACCATGGGTGATGTCCTTTGGTGAAAAGCATGTTAAATATTTTGGCTGCGTCTGTAAATGTAAATTATATAGATAAATTACTTCTTAGCTAGTGCAAGTTTCCATTCCGCAATAAAACAACATAGCAGTAGCCTTCTAAACTGAAATAACAATTGGAAGGTAAGACAGATTCAAATCAAAATAAACTTGTGGGGGATTAAACCAAAAAGCAAACGCGTCCAGTGCACATTAAGTGCGCAATATTGATATAAATCAAAATATTTAAACAAGGCTGACCGTCATAAGAGGCCCTTTGGCGGTAGCCAGTGCATGGTCAGACAGCAAACTTCATATAGGACAGACCATTGTTAGGGTGTTAGATAAAAGGAATAATGCAACCTACTTCTAGATTTTGTGCAATCCATTTTTTAAACCGATTCATGATTAACAACTATAGCAAGTTAAGGTGAGGAAATTTCACATTATGTTTTTCCATTTATTTACAAAATTATTCAACATTAATTTTTTCATTATTTTTTTATGTATAGGCAAAAACAATATTAAACACGAAAAACAAGGTATGATTTATAATGTCGAGTTCAAAATTTGAGTTATCCAAATGCATGGAAAACTAAAAAGTACTATTTTTATAATTCTGTCTCTAAGCATTCATCCACGGCGTTGCTAAAGGTCCCGTCGACGTTTTAATTTATTTAAAAGACTGCGGATATGAATATTGATATATACATACATGCAGATCATGAAATGAAATGTATGACAAACACATCTCATTTTGCTTGCAGTTTTCGAACACACGTTCTCTGTGTGAGCCTGAAGATTGGTATCTAAGGTAAATTAGCTAGATTTATTATAACAAACTGAGATTGTTGTCCAGATTTGTCCGGTGTAATAACACTTACTTATTATCATGTGGTGCCTCGGGTAGATAGGCAGATGTTTATGTCTATGTCTGTAACGCACTGAAAAGTAGAATTTACTTCTTTGAAAAAAAAAATCTTCTGAATTTTAAACTTGCAATGGATCGTCACTCCTTCGAAAAGAATTTTCCAAAAGTCAAATGTTTGAGACGAGAATATGAAGTGAAATTGGAAGAATGAAACGTTTATACTAGAGTAATGTTTCTTGCATTGTGTTTGCCAAGAATCTTGAGAAATTAAAAAAAACATCCATCAAGTGCATTTCTACATCAATTAATTATTTTGAACAACGATTGACGATATTTGCACAGTTTTACTCCAAGGTCCTGAAAATTAGCAGAAAATTAGCAGCAGCAACAGCAACAATAACAAAATCGTAATTTAATATCAACACCTAAGCTGAGATAGGTTTTAACATTTATTTTTTGCCTGCTTACTTAGAATTATAAACTATCTCTATATGTTCTCGAAGGCTAACTTCGTTAGTAAATATCACCATATTATCTGCAAATAATAGCATAAAAATGTTCAAGTCGTTATAGTCAGATTTAGATGGAGTCTCAAAATCAAGATTCATAGTTACGTCATTTAGGAAGAGACTATAAAGGATCGGCGATAGTGGTTCTCCTTGTTTTAATCCCAAGGAGTCTTTAAAAAATCACACAAATTAGAATATCACTTAACACAAGCTGACACTTTTTTATGCATTGATTTTAACAACAATTATCTTACTACTTTAGGTGTACAACCCTGGGCGCAGTTTTATAGAAGTATTTAAACAGCACGCGTACACTGTTTTATAACTTGTTAATGTCAGATGATCTAAAGTTTAAAACAACGGAATCTTCAAAAAAGAAAAGAATTGCAGGAGCTACACGAGGTAATTTAGATTGGTTTTAAAAGGGTTTTAAAAACATCACATCTTGTATTACGAAATGGTTTTCGTTCGAAACTGCATTTTATTGCTATGTGTAGATAAATCTGCTATGTACAGATTTGTAACTTTTGCTCTTTCGTACGCTGTCCTAATTGTAAATGATACATTTTCTAATACAAACTAGTGGGCGGCTTATTTTTGAGTGCGGCTAATTTATGAGCCCGTTTGACTATAGTGAAATGGTGGCTATTTTTGAGTCCGGCTTATTTTCAAAACCGGCTTATTTTCGGGATTTCAGGGTATGTGGATACGCCAGTGTGGGCGCATTAATATATCAATGTTAAAGTGGAAGTGTCCTTCATCCTGATCAGGATTGAGGTTTTCAAAATTACATTTCTTGTAAAAAAGAAAGAAGAAAAAAAGGAAAAACACTAATCTTAAGCTAATTAGCAGGGAATGTTCTATAAGATTTTTCGGCTTTTTACGTACACAAATGCTTCACATATGCACACGCTTAAACACGGAACACGCAATCGGATAAATGCGATAAATGTCACGCAAATATTTATGTCCTGGAATTTTACGTTTCATGAAAGACATTGTCATTTTGTTGTTTTATTTTTTATTTTCCTTTGTTCATAAACACGCATTTTGCGCATATTAAAGTAACACACCTCACCAAATGTTTAGCACAATTTATCTGCGTGTGAACAAAATGTAATAGATGTGATAGTTCAAAAGAGTTCATGTCGATAGTTGTAGTCGTTTTAAAGCTCGTCAGACGCAATATAAAATATTGCATGTCTTCTGTTACATCCTGCTGATGGATTATATGCGAAAACTAAACAGGTAAATAGTCGCGAAACTCCAGGCGGCGGTCACATGTCATATAGTTAATTTTATACGGGGCACTAGGCATTAACGGGTTAGTGATAAGTGGAATGTATAGTGGTAACCAGTCCTGGCATTAAGGTACAATTGCGGGTTCAGTTGTAATGAAATAACTACAGTCAATATAGCATTTATAATTGGAAGCCACCATATTTAGCGTAAACGTACTTTTCTTGAAGCAAAAGCCCTTTTCGTTAAAACTAACCTCTTCACGACGGAGATTCTTAAGTGGAAGTGAAGCATTCGAAGGCGTCGGAGTTCTTTGCAGTTTTTAAAGCTCACTCTGGTCCTAATGTCCTCTTGCCGAGGTGAGGGAACTAATATCCGGGGGAAAAGATTTAGCTTTGTACCATTACTGGTGATCTGTAATGTCTCTACAAAATAATCCTAAGGCTAAATGATCCGCAATGAATTAGTCTCAGCGAGACAAGAGAAATTTTAGTTAAATCCTCGCAAGGATTAAACATAAGTTATGCAGCATTTTATTTTTTGAGTCTCAACACATGCAAAATATTGAAATGTTAAATTTCGTCTGTATTTAAATTTTTCGCTAGTATATATGTTTGTCTCAGAGAGCAATACAAGAGATTTAAAAAAAAAGAAAAAAAAAAGAAAAAGAAAAGAAAAACTGTCGCCTGTCAAACAGGCGATATTTTACTTGGCCCGAACTGGATTCTGGTAAAATTTGGAAAACGGTGCCTCCTGGTCAATACGCAATGACTTTCCTTATATAAATTTATATAAAAGAGAAGTTACTTATGAAATATCGATTCTGTTATCGGGCTTATTTACAGCTAGATTTTGGTGTAAATTGACTTTAACGCCTTCTGACAGTCGAAGTCATACAGGGCGAGCAGTTTACTAACCATCAGGCACGGATTTACCGGGGGGGCTTATAGGGCCCAAGCCCCCCCAGCTGACCCGTTTGTAAAAAAATAAAAGGGCTCATTTTCAAAGACTCTTAAACATTTTTTTCAGCTCTTTTCACCTTGTAAAAGAAACACAGTCGACCTTTCAATTTGCAATGGTCATGCAATATTGCGTAACAATTGATAACGCGTTCGCAACTTTACAGCCGTGTATATTACACAATGTACCATATATTCGGCGGCACGGATTATCGTAGAATTCTCCAGACTGATCATGATGTATAGTTTTCAAGCGTCTAGTAACCTTGACATATTTGATAAAGTTGTTAAATGAGCGTCTGCTGGCCATGATCCGTTGCCTGATGATATTGTGCAAACTCCAATCGTAACAACTCGGCCTTTCCGACAACTTCGTAAAAAGACATATTGAAGTCGCCTGAGGTGTTCCGAATGGTGCAAACTCCACAGAGCGGTTACTTCCCTTCCATACTTTCAGTACAGTAATCACTGCCGAAAGTCATGTCACGAGATGATGGTCGAAAGTAAATAAACAAAATTTTAAACTTTTTTTCAAGTTACACTTTTTAAAATTTAATTACACACAGGCATGTTTAATCGATGCAGTTCCAACTGTAACTAAATTAAACAGAGAAAAAAAAAATTCTTTAAAAAAGTTTATACATGTTTATATAGCTGAAATCTAGCTAAGGTTAACCCGTGTCTACAGATATCTTTCCAAAGAATGAAGGGGACATCACTGCGAGGAGATTGGATAATGTGATATGTTGTTATTTATTATGAAAATTAATTTATTGATAAATTATTTGTTTCAGAGGACTTTATAAATATAAAATAAAAAAAGTTAAAACTTGTCATATGTTTTTTGCTTTAGTTGAACATTAAAAAAAATACCAGTATATTTCTTTTAAATTCTCACACAAATTTCATTATATTTTTATGCCTAAAATGCACCAAAATGAGCCATTTAGTCCACCTTTTTAGAAAATTTTCTTGGGGGAGGCCCCCCAAACCCCCCCCCTACAGAAGGGGGTCACCCCCTTCCGTACCTTCCCCCAAGCCCCCCCAGTCAAAAATTTCTGGATCCGGCCCTGCTAACCATTGTAACTGGGAAGAAACCAATACTAGACTTCTATTCTCCGTATCTCAGAAAAGGCAAACATTTTTACATCAGTGGAAATGACCATCAGTCAGTGTGTGGATAAGTGCTTTGAAGTCAACGACTTTAAACTCTGGAACAAGGAGACGGGCCGCTTAAACCCCTGCTTTTTATTTCACAGGCTTGACGGTACAGCATGGGTGACGCCTTCGGGAAAAGCATGTTAAATAATTTGGTCTGTAAATGTTACCTATATGGATACGTTATTAGCAGGTTTGCATTACGCAATAAAGCAACGCGGAATACTCGCGGTATTGGTTTGTCCTTTTGGTCAGTGAACATAGTTTATGTAAGTTTGTCTTTTGTTTACATTCGGCATGCTACCTTTCTGAATTTTTAAACCCGAATGGCAGCAGTTTTTATGCCCCCGGTGAAAGCATATTGTTTTTGGTCTGTCTGTCTGTGTGTTTGTTTGTCACAAAACTTTAACCTTTTTGAGGCCCTGCCGGGGGTATGGCGTTCATGCGAACGTAGAGCTGTTTTTATTTTTTTCTAAGACAGTTCGTGTATATCAAGTGAATGATTAAATATTACAGTAGCCTTCCAAACTGAAATAACAGTTTGAAGGCAAGACCGAATCAAACCAAAATAAACTTATGTTTCTTGCTGGGGTCAAACCGAAAAGTAAACTCGTTCAGGACACATTAAGTGCGCAATATCAATATAAATCAAAATATTTGAACAAGACTGACCGTGCATTAGATGCCCTTTGGCAGTGGTCAGTGTATGGTCGGACGGCAAGCTTCATCTAGGACAGACCAACAGTAGGATGTAAAATAAAAGGAATAATGCGACCTACTTCTAGATTTTGTATAATCAAGTTTTTACACCGATTCATGATTAATAACTGTACAAGTTAAGGTGAGGAAATTTCAAATTATTTATTTTTTAAGTTACATAATTATTCAATGTTGGCACGAATTTAGCTTGCAATTTTTTTGTGGTGTGAGTATGCCGAATTTAAAATGCATGGAAAACTAAAAAGTACTATTTTTACCATTCTGTCTCTAAGCATTCATCCACAGCGTTGCTAAAGGTCCCGTCGACGTTTTAATTTCTATAAAAAAAAATGCCGATATGAATATGTTGTTATATACATACATGTAGCTAATCATGAAATGAAATGTACGACAAACACGCAGCTTTCGATCATATGTTCTCTGTGTGCGCCTGAAGATTGGTATCTAAAAAATTAGTTTAACGACTGGTGAGCTTGATAGAAGTGTTTTAACCATTTATAAAGCTTAAACCAACAAAAGCCAACAGATTTTTTATTCCCGCAACACAATTTTTTTTCCAGTCGTCCAATGCCGCAACACTTTTCATCGACCTTATTGCATTTAAATGGTCATAGCTTTTTGAATATTTTGTTTTATTTGTCAGTATTTGACATATAATCTGGACAAACATTTAATTTAAGGGTGACGTTCATAAATTAGCCCTTTATAGATAGGTTGTTCAAAAGTATCGCATTAAGTATACTTCTTCGTGTTGTTGGTGGTGGTGGTGGTGTTTTTTTCACTTACTTGATGCATGTCAGTTTCAACAGGATTCAGAAAATATGTTCTTCTTTTATGTAACCTTTTACAGCCACAACGTTCTGTAATATATCTTGCATCATTAAACTGTATGATTGAAAAAAACTTACCCAAGTGCAAAACCTGCCAAAACCTGCCAAAGGTAACATACACCTGGATACCAGCTGTTCTGCTCGCAACCGGTTAACGGGTGTGAAGATAATAAGCTATATTTATTATAACAAACCGAGTTTGTTGTACAGATTTATGGAAGCCCTGAAGGGACTTCTAAGTTTCTAACTTTCGGACTTCTAACTTCATGACTTCTAACTTCCTTACTTCTAAGTTCATGACTTATTACTTCTAACTTCATGACTTCTAACTCTTACTTCTAACTTCATGACTTCTTACTTCAAACATCATAACTTATAAAGTTCGAAGTTAGAAATAAGGAAGTTAGAAGTAAGAAGTCATGAAGTTAAAAGTAAGGAAGTTAGAAGTAATGAAGTTAGAAGTACGAAGTCATAAAGTTAAAAGAAATGAAGTTAGAAGTCATAAGGTTAGAAGTAAGAAGACATGAAGTTAGAAGTAAAGAAGTTACAAGTCATAAGTCATGAAGGTAGAAGTCCGGAAGTTAAATGTCAGGAACTTAGAAGTCCACCAGGGCTTCCATACAAATTTGTCCGGTGTAATAACAGTTACTTATTATCATGGGTGTCTTGGATAGATACGGCAGATGTTTATTCTTATGTCTGTTACGCATTAAAAAGTAGAATTCACTTCTGTAAAAATACTTCTGAGTTCAAAACTTGCAATGGGTTGTCACTCCTTTGAGTAATTGAAAGGAATTTTCCAAAAGTCATATGTTTGAGACGAGAATATGAAGTGAAACTGGTCTACCTTTTTTTGCTTGACGCCTATCTATGGAACACTACATCAAAACAGAAAAGAAGAAGAAAAAGAAGAATAAAACCTTTATACTAGAGTAACGTTTCTCGCATTGTGTTTGCCGAGAATCTTGAGAAAATTTCAAAACCTCCAACCAGTGCACTTTTGCATCAAATAATTCATATAGAACAACAATGAGCGATATTTGCACAGTTTTACTCCAAGGTCCTGAAAATTAGCAACAACAACAACAATAACAAAATCGTAATTTATTAACAACACCTTAGCTGAGATAGGTTTTAAATTCGTTTTTTGTTTGCCTGCTTTTATTCAGTAAAATAACTGCTGTAAAACTATCAGTCACATCAAATCATTTTTGAAGATCAGGTAATCAAATTCGTTCTCGTCATAAAAAATAACTATTTGGAATTTGCGTGGACGTGCAACATTTGATAATGGGACACCTTTCCATTCACATGGTTATACGAAACAAGATATCATTATATCCGTTTTAATTAACAGTTCCGAGTGTTGTGTAATATTTATAGAAAAGTTATTTAATATTTGAGGTAATCTTGATATTTAATCAACATAAATCGTCTTGACCAGGTCACACCGGGCCTTCAGACATCAACAGCAAAACTAGCCAATCAAATGACCTGTATTATTACAGGTCCGTTTGAACTACCGGCAAAACAAAAACGTCTGCAGGACAATTTAGCATAAACGCAAAAGGGGTAAGCACAGTTCTTTCTCTTTTTTTCTGGACTTCAGTATAACAAAAAATTCGTGGAGTTCTGTTTTATTAGAATTTGTTGTTTCAGATTAAATCTTACTCAGATAATTTGCCAGTAGTGAAATTACCTTATAGAAAATCTGAACAGAGAATATACTTCTACGCCGTTTTCCAGATGAATTATAATTATTGCGACTAAAACTTCATTTTTTTACTTTATTCAGAAAGGACTTGTTTCGATTGTTTTGTTTTATTATATCTATTTCTTCCTTAATTTCATTAGAGACATGTATCATGTTAATTCAATTGTTATACATTGTGTTACTTTCGATTTACAATACAACATTGAGTTTTACACACCAAAAATCATGTAACCACCGACCAAGGGTAACGTACTAGGTGCTATGACGGCTGTTGTTGTAAACTATTCTGACCACTCGTAAGTTAAAATGTTCACATGACAGATAACATCAGCAGAAATGTTGTATCATTTCAACAACTTTATATTAAGTATTTGATATCTTCGAGAAACATTAGTTATTTACAAGGTACAGTGTGTTTTATGATACGTGATCATCTAAGTTCACCAAACAGTTATGTCAAGCAAACATGAATGATCAGGGATTGTTAGAATAATGAATGAATGATTGATTGATTGATTGATTGAATGAATGAATGAATGAATGAATGAATGAATGAATGAATGAATGAATGAAGAGGGGAAAATGTAAGGGATAAAGAAGACAGGTTTTAGATGGAAGGAAGGAAGGAAAGCTAGATGGATGGAAAAAATGTGAAGCAAAGAAAGAAGTTAGAAGAAAGGAAAAATGAAAAAGCAGCTGACTGATTACAGTTGTGTGAGTATTAACCTACTCTGTTTATGAAATGTGACTTGTGGTCTCAGTCATGTGATGGGGTGTCGAATTACGGATGAAACTGAAACGGTGTACAATGTATTATTATTCGTTAGATTTAAATCAAAAGACCAGTCCTGAATAAAATGGACGACAACAGTGCATAATATCACAATATTAGTCAATCTTGGAAATACTTTGAAGGCTTGTATTTTATTTTTATTATTACTTTTTTGCGAATCTAGAGTAATTCTGTACATCTTCAGACAATTGGCACTTCACAGGATATTTTTGACATTTAAACACAAGAGAAAAAACAAGTTTCTTTCATTTTATGTTCACATAAAGTATTAACTATATAGTTTATGCATAAGAATTGTGACATCCGAAAATGAGGAAAGTATTCTTTATTTACAACTGATCACATTTGTGCTGGCCATTATACATATATGTCTGCTAAGTACTTGGACACTTGAATCCCGATAAAGATCGCGAAACCATTTTATTTAAGAAATGACTCAATTCTCACTAAAATTTCCACCTAGGATGTAAAATTACGCATCGCGTTACAACTAAGGTAAGGAACTTATTGATGATTTGTTTACACAACCAGGAGGAAGGTTTCAACTGTAAAAAAAGTATAATATATGTTGATGATCTTTATCTTAAGCACACAAGTCTTCCTTGTTAAGCTATTTACTTACAAGTGTTTTGTTTAGAAGAATTAATGTCCTTATGACTGGCAATTTTCCATCTATTTGCTTAAGTCCAAGTTACGTTATACTGTATTGTGTAATATGTTTTTGATTTGGAACTTCTCATGTATTTAATAGTGTCGCACACACACGCGCGCACACATGCACGCACACCCGCACGCAAATACGCACACACACACCGCACGCAAACACGCATGCACAACCGCACGCAAACACGCACGCACATCAGCACGTAAACATGCACGCACACCTGCACACAAACACGCACCCGCACGCAAACACGCACGCAAATCTGCACGCAAATACGCACGCACGTCCGCACGTAAACATGCTGGCACACCCGCACGCAAACACGCACCCGCAGGCAAACCGGCACGCACACCCACACGCAAAGTTGTATCATGCCTAATGGTTATGCTTGAATTTGTTTCATGTATAAAGCATAAATTACATCAAAATAGAAGAATGTATTTGTTTTAACTTAATTTTTTTCATTTGCAGAGGGGAAAATGTCATGTTTTAGTCATTCCAAAGTCGCTGTTTTACCATTAAAAAGACACACCCTACAATAAATGGATGATCTACTGCATATTTTTTGTTGTTGTTGCCTAATTCATTTTAAAAGGAAAAATAATTGATAAATTATAGAAGAACGTACTTTATAAAATGCTATATTAAATATTAAGACACACAGAAAGAATTTATTTGGAATAAATGGCTATCCACCCAAAAATGGTACAAAAACAAGTTTCTATAAAACTGTCTGACAATGATGCTTTCAGTGTATTATTCTTTTACTGACACCTTGATATCAGCTAGTCATTCATTTAATATCATTCATTTTTTACAGGTTTTGAAAGAAAGCGTAATACTCTTCATTTATGGGTACGCGGATAATGCCTTTTTAAAACGTCCTTTTAATGTTACGTATAACCACTCTTACAATTAATTAGGTAACACATTTTACATACGAACAAATGGACACAAAAATGTGAAAACTCAAATGTTCTCTTTCTTTTCTTTATTTTTTTTTCTTCCTTACTTCATAAAGTAAGGCACTTCAAATACGTTTATGTATGCGTAATAGCAACAGTTAAGAGAGGGGTTTTCTCAAAATGAATCTGATGAGCAAAGGAAGGCGAAACTTACTGATATCTTTATTTATGGTCACGTGATATGTAATTTTATCCTGTCAATTATTTCATATCCGACCCGATAAAGGGGGGTCGTATAAATTTTGCTTTATACGGCACATGATACGTCATCACTGGTGACGTCATGGACAAGTTTTGTGTTTATAAACAATATTATAAATAATCAGAAGGAAGTGATTAAATGGTTGTTATTACAAACAGAGACTACTTAAATAAAAATTAAATATTTCAATATCTAGATCTTATAATATAGCATGGTCATTTAAGGGAAAAAAATATCGAAATTTTGGAACTATTTTTTGTGTATATGTTCACCTGACGGATAACCTTGACATTTGAAACACTTTAAAGATAGGTTTTCAATATCCTAGTAATTTATTGACAAATGCCAGATGTGACAGGATAAATAGAATAATAGGTTAGTGTCTTAAATGAGAAAGTTTATCCGGCTCGGCTGCGGTATTTATCAGGTTCGCCTTCGGCTCACCCGATAAATTCCTACGCCTTGCCAGATAAACTTTCTCATATTAAGACACTTACCTATTATTCTCTATGTTCTGTTTGTTCTTTTATGGCTCACCACAACTTTTTTTAATTTCGTGCATTTTAACGACCATTAAATGTTCAGAAGAAAGAGCCGATGATTCGATGATTATATAAGGAAAATAATACCTTACATAATTTTGTTTCTTTTCCAACATATAAGAAATATCGGGTCTCAATATAGTGAATGTGTTCGTTTTAGCAGGACCCTGTACCGGTAACTATTTGAGCATAGAGGCCCAGCACAAGTAAGGTCTCTGTTACATATGTATGTAATCTGAAGAAGTATCATTTTGTTTTAAGAGTTAGTAAAATATAGTTGTTAGTTATGTAGCCATATCGTATTTATAGGTGTAATAAGAGACAGAAAAGAAATAATTTGCGGTATAATACAAGAAATAAAATACACCACGTCATACATGAATGTCCCCGTCCGGTCAGCAAGCAAATAGAAGGGTCAAGGCATATGCCCCTCAGTGCTTCGAACTATTTCTTACATATAATTGAAGTAACAGTTGTCCGCATGTAATTGCCTTTCAAAACAAGTGAATATCAAATCTAAAATTCACAATTGTATCATAACAGAATGTCGCAATTGTATCATAGCTAAAAGTCGCAATTGTATCATAGCTTAAAGTCGCAGTTGTATCATAGCTTAAAGTCGCAAATGTATCATAACAGAATGTCGCAATTGTATCACAGCTAAAAGTCGCAATTGTATCACAACTAAAAGTCGCAATTATATCATTGCTAAAAGTCGCAATTGAATCATAACAGAATGTCGCAATTGTATCATAGCTAAAAGTCGCAGTTGTATCATAGCTTAAAGTCGCAGTTGTATCACAGCTTAAAGTAGCAATTGTGTCATTGCTAAAGGTCACATTTGTATCATAGCTTAAAGTCACAGTTGCAAGAATCAACGTATGAAGATTAAGACTGAATCACTAGCACGTTTGTTGCTCTCAGGACATTAAAAAAACAAGTCTTTTTTTTTTATCTTGATTGTAATAGATACACTCTCGAAAACGTTCCTGGAACTAACCAGTACTAAGCAATGAGTATAAAGTTTCTTGCTCAAGGAAACAACGGCTAGCCCCTGACTGGGTTTGAACCCATGCGGATAGCAATCCTTTGACTACTTGTCAGCGTATCATGTATATTTACAGAAGAAAAAGGAGCGATACAAACAATTAATTCCATTTGTTTAACACAAGAAAGGTTAATGAATATGTTGAAAGGGACTTTAATTTTTCCTTTTCCTCATTTGTTTCAAAAACGTCTGTACTTTCAATGTTTAAATAACAGAAAACTGTCACTTTAAAAATGTGATTGAACTTAATTCTGATTGTAGCCTCAAATTCAGGGAGTGAATTTCTTGGGCATCGGAAAAAACAATATTTTCATCCAACAAAATTGCTTATAAACAAATCCAAAACTCAAAGACGACACTTCTTAGGATTGTCTAGATAAACTAATTAATAAGAAGAATTTCTAGTATCTAGAGGGATCCAAGTGCAATGCCGTTACCGGTAACAATTAAGAGCGTCGCTTTAATTAGTAGAAAGCATTAGTCCTCTTTTTTAAAACCTGACTGCACAGAACAAAAAGCTTGATTCACGAGGCTAAATTCTTCAGTAAAAGTTGTCTTCTTTTTTGATAAACGCACAACGAATACGCCACCACAATAATTTATTTAAATTTTAAACTTTTTTTTTTAAATTTACGATTTTGTTTAAATTCCTGTTATGTAGAAATGTGGTTAAGATAAAGTTTCGGTTAAATGAAAGAATTCGGGTAAAGATAAAGCGGAACATTTGGATATTCTTTCGTTTATTCAGGTGCAAGGACTTTTTCGCAGCCGGCTGGCAAACAGTTTTCTTATGATTATTTTCAACGTTCTATTCAATTAGGAATATATGTGAATGTTGCCAGCTTTTTGTCTTTAGATGTATACATTTTTACCATACTTGTAGGGTTATGAATTTAACTTTATACCGTACAATAGTTCCTAACAGCAGTCAAACTTTTCATTTTTTTAGTGTAATAATGCTAATTTAAATTTTGAGGCTCTCATAACGGGCGGTAATAGGCGGATGTGTGAGTCCTTAACTCTTACTCTGCTAAAACCAGTTGACACTGCCTTTGCGACTAGTGCAGACCAAGATCACGTCCGTGCAGTCTGATCATGGTCTGCACTATTCGCCATTCAGTCAGTAAGTTTTCAATCAGCATCCCCATGAACAGTTAATGGACCTGCCCAAATTGAAAGATGGACAAGTTCATTTTAGATATTTAGCATGGTAAGGGTTAATGAGTTTTCTGTCGGATGAAATTATGACCAACCTTCGTCTCCTCTTTTACGAAGGTAGATCTAGCTTAATCATTAATTTTCACCCAACACATAAACTCACTTAAGGGCCCCTATATTTATTCAATTTTTTGAAAAATAAATAAATAAATTGCTTCTTTTTATTTCTGTTTCAGTTACAGAAAGAAAGTGTGAACAATGATAGCTCTCAAAGTAACTGTTTTAGTAGTCATGCTTGTGGCAGTGTATACCAAAGGTAAGTTTAAAGTTCATTTCCATAAAAATAAAGAAAACAGGCATCGCCACACAAAAAAAGTCACGTGAAAACTTGTACAAATGCAAATGGTACTTTTTTTCTTTCGGCTAAATGTTACGCATACTTTGACTTTTTGACTTTAGCTCGGTTATTTGTTGCGCACGCTAAGCGTTTGTTGAAGGCTTTTTCTCACAGAGACTAAGTTTTCCTACATGAGGATGAATAATTTATTATTTAAATATCTGACATCAGAAAAAAAAACGACTTTACTCTACGTAGGCTTAAAGTTGTGTAAAATTTCTAACAATATGTTCAAAACGATAATGACCCATCTTGTATGTATCATCACTAAATCACACAAAATGTGATTCAGAACAACAACAACAAAAAACAACAACAACAGAAAGTCATTGTATTAAGTTTACAATGTATTATACTTTTTTAGTACATTTATCACGTGAATATTTCAAATTCCTCATAATAGAATAACGTGTAGAGTCCGATAAAATGTATGTTCTGCGGCAAAGTACATGAAGTTACAAAACTGTAATTATAAATTGAGGGTGATTAATAAATACATTTACCCATAACTATGTGCAAAACAACAACAACTTGATTTATTAACGAGCAGGAGCTTGAATGCGAAAAAAGGTACAATTATCATGTACGATTTAGCTGACCTTTCCAACACACCTACTTCATATGCACAGTGCCATGCCATGACACATATCTTCTAAAAGACACTTACTGTATTCATATTATTTTCAGACCACCTGAGGGTGTGCTATTATTCCAACTGGTCACAGTATAGACCCGGGACTGGCAAATTTTTCCCGGGGGACATTGACCCCTTTTTGTGTACACACCTCATCTACTCTTTCTCAAAGCTGGATTCAAAGCACGAACTGACGATGTATGAGTGGAATGATGAAAAGCTGTAAGTAATACTAAACAGTGATATGCATCGTCGAATTTCAGCACCGCCTGTAGTTTTTAAATAACAAGAACGCTGTTTATCCAGATATGTAATACTTATTCCTTACTTGTGTGTGTGTGTGTGTGTGTGTGTGTGTGTGTGTGTGTGTGTGTGTGTGTGCGTGTGTGTGTGTGTGTGTGTGTGTGTGCGTGCGTGTGTGCGTGTGTGTGTAATCAGTGAAGAACCATGACGGGCCTTCATATATTTTCACCATGATCTGTTAAGTTTGCAAATGGCAATGTCAACATTAAAATTAAATAAATTCATTCCATATATTTAGCGTGAAATAGTTTGTTTGCTGGTTAAAAGGAAGATGTGAAAATGGAATATTGATTGTTCTGGACTTAGAAGGAGAGAGAGAGAGAGAGAGAGAGAGAGAGAGAGAGAGAGAGAGAGAAACAAGAGGAAAAGAAACGTTACAGTAGAAAGCATGTTAAGTGGCGGCGTGGCCGAGTGGTTAACGCGTCGGACTAGTATTCAAAGGACTGCTAGCCGCACGGGTTCAAACCCCGTCAGGGGCAAGCCGTTGTTTCCTTGAGCAAGAAACTTTACACTCCTTGCTTAGTACTGGTTAGTTCCAGGAACGGATTCGAGAGTGTGTCTATAAGCAAAAAGCTTCCTACACAATCGAACTAAAATAAATTTGGTATAAACTAAATGCAGATCTTTAAAATAAAAAAAAACAAACTAAGTATTGAAGAATATATATAAATATTAAAAAATCGCTGTATATCATTACTAGGTATGCACAATTCAACAACATGAACGACCTAACAAGCCTCAAATATAAAAATCCGAACCTTAAAACCTTGTTGGCGACAGGAGGTTGGAACGCAGGGAGTAAAGTTTACTCAGACATGGTCACGGACACGAGACTGAGGGAGAAATTTGCCCGTACGTCTGTTCAATTTTTGAGGAAGTATGGGTTTGATGGCTTGGACCTGGACTGGGAATACCCGGCATTGAGAGGTGGGCGACCAGGAGACAAGGCGAATTTCATTGAATTGTTAAAGGTACTACATTAAAGCAACATGTCTCTTAAACTAGTTAAAAAAAGGACAAACGCGGAAGAAAGAGATGAGAAACATTTGGGTTGATTTAATCTGTTCATCTATTCTTTGTATTGAACAAAACAGTAAATAAAGACGGAACAATGAAATCAGACGTTACCTTGAAAAACAAAAATGTCTGATTGCAAAGATAAAAGTTCATAGAAATTCAAAATTGTGTAAACAATCATTTAAAAAACCAGGAACAGATATTTCTTTCTGCTATAAAACATATATTATTACTGATATCTGGTTTAACAAACAACCTGTTATCCCAGGGCCATTTTAGGGGGCATTGCTAACAGACGAAGGACAAAGGAGCTGAAAGCATTTTACCACCTGACCGATGGGCATGTGTCATTGATTGCCACCATATAATACCATTAAAACATTTATTTTTTCCTGTTCCAGCTAAAATGTCCCTGTGTTTAAGATACCCGAATCAAAGAAATTTCAACCTCATTTTGTTAAACTTTGCTTGCAAAAAAATTTTACTTTTTCGCATTAAAATATTTTTTTCCAGTCGTTTTCAAAAAGCTAAAAAGCACAAAAATAGTATGCACATTTATAATTTACTAAAATGCTTTTTTACTGTTCTTTCTTCTCTTTCTCACAGGATCTGAAAGAGGAATTTGATAAGGACGCCGCTCAAAATCCAGGGAAATCTCGTCTGCTTTTGACAGCCGCGGTGGCTGCTGGGAAATCAAACATTGACACCGCCTACGACATCCCCGAAATGGTTAGGTAATCATTGCAGGACTACCTTTCTCATGCTCTCTTTTAATTTTATGGAAGGCATTTAAGGAATATTGTTCATTTGCAAATCCCTTTTCTGAAGAACATTACATTTTACAATGATATTTGTTGTTACATAACACGTCTGGGTTGTAAAAATTTGCGTAATGGTTTCATGTGATAATAAAAAATGTTGAAACTCGTTGTTTGGTTGTTAAACTGTCTGATTGTTTTAATTTAGATTTAAAATATTGCTTCGAGTTTCAATTTACCTATTTCAGATACTTGGATTTCATCAATTTGATGTCCTATGACTTACACGGGTCATGGGAAAGCTTTACAGGTCATAACAGCCCTTTGTATTCTAGGCCGTCAGAAAATGGAACTCAGGCAACACTTAACATGGTATGTTTGGATAGTAGTTCGTCAAAAGCCTTGTTTTTCAAGCCTTTGTTAAAAACTTGGTTCAATATATCTACACACTATAAAAAAATAAGTATAGGGTTTAATGCACAAGTCAAAGAAATACTGGAATAAGTGATATTAAAAGTCAAACATTAAAATAATAAACCGTACATGTTCATGGATATCAAACTGTGCTATAGATGCAGAATTCACCAGTTATAGCCCGACTGTTACACCAGGTAATTGACGTCACAGCTCTGCGCTGTAGTAAACAACATGTTCGAATCATTTCTTTTTAAGAAGGTGGTCCAGTAGTAACGCGGGGTCCCGAGATCGAACCCCGCTCCTCCACTAACATTACTAATTGTCTTTCGGATTAGACGCTAAACAGAGGTCATGTGTATCAGTGCTATACACTGGGCATGCAAAAGAACCAGGGATGTCTCTGGAATGGGGTGCTTTCTCTATCTTGCACTATCCCGCACAACATAAAATAACTAATCTCTGCAGGGGGCGTCGGTCATATGGGCAACCGGTACCGACGATAAATAAACTCAAAGAGAAAGAGTATTCTTATGTATGCGACTATACTATGTTCTACACACTCAACCCTTCGGTCCTCTTGCGAGTAGGAATCGCATCCTGCTGATAACATAACCTAGTACAAATCGTTTGAAAGCTCCAATTTCAAAATATTGCTAAAGGTCAAGAAGTTGTATTCTATAAGTACGTTATTTCCCATTCATTAAAAATACTAATACCTTACGAGTAAATAGGCCATGTACCACAAACCTTACTAGAAAATGGTCCGTCCGTGTACCACTTGCCCATTCTGTAACTCGGTAATACTTTTCTAGGATTTTGATATAGCTCGCAATATATATTCACCTCATTATTACTGTTATGCCATGAGTAAGTTTACTAAAGTCACATTTCCTTTGGCAAAAGATATGGTATATGTTGTTACTTACATAACTGACACATTTCGAAGTTTAATCAGAAGTTATGAAGGATTTTAACTACGGCAGAGTCGTTAACATTTAGTTTTATTTATACATAACAGAAGATTTTGTTTGACAGGACTGGGCAGCGAAATATTGGGTCAATGGAGGGACCCCAAAGGAGAAACTGATTATTGGTTTGGCAACATACGGTCGTACTTTTACGCTATCAGATCCTAAAAAATACCAGATGGGCGCGCCAACCTCAGGAGCGGGTACCGCCGGAACTTACACAAGGGAGAAGGGCTTCTTGGCCTATTACGAGGTTAATAGCTTCATATTAAAACGAGAGACATTTTCATTGAAATGGGGGATAAAGATACATTAAAGCAAAAGGACTTCCTTTTCAATCCGTTATAATATCATGTTGCTGTACATAATTGTATATGTTTGAACTATATGAAATAAATACAATGTCTCCATAGGTCAAGTGAGGAAGTAGTCAGTCACTTGCGGAAAATTTAGTAAGAAAACTGGTTGGACACCCAGGAACACTGGTTAGGTAGACTGACCTCCGGGATATGATCTTAGCTGTTAAAACAGGCGGTAAATCACCAATAAACCCGAACCATCAGTCTAAATAGTAGTATGATTTTCCTTTCAATCAAAACTTAGGATGATTAAAGTCTACTTCTTATGTCAAACAGAAGAAATGTTATGTCTAGCTAACTAGCTCGTTGATGAGTTAAAAATACATAAGGTTTTTAATATGAATTTATCTGTATATTTTTTTATCTTCTAGGTGTGTCAAATGCTCGCTGCTGGTGCTAAGCGCTATTGGGAACCAAAACACCAGGTCCCGTACCTCGTGAGCGGGAACCAGTGGGTAGGCTATGATGACGAAGAAAGCATAAGAGCGAAGGTGATTTCCTATTTTTTATAGTGACAATGGTGACTAATTATCTCCCCATCCCCACTCCTCCACTCCACCCCCCCCCCCCCCCCCCCAGCTTGTTGATCAGGTTTTAGCCGATTCCGGATAATAGAAAGAAAACAGGTTACCAAACATTAATGGAATTTCATATGTAGGTAGCTTATATGAAAAAGCGTAAGATTAAGTTTGGGATGTCTGTGTTTAAGGGCAACGTCACTGTAACAACAACAACAACAACAACAAACGTTTCCTATCAAAAGCTTCAGTTTAGAATGTCATAATGCAGTTGGACTTGGTTTGTATGTAGCTTGTATGCAGTCGTCATTTGGATTGTGTTTGGGGTATGACAGCTTTAGTTATGAACAATTAACAAGTTAAATGAGAGACTTAAAATTAAAAAAAAAAGAACACTAACCTGGCAGAAATTTAAAAATTGACTTCTCGAAAGAATAAAACTCCAAAGAGCTTCTATGTTACAGTTACAATATATCAAAAAAGAGGGCTTTGGTGGCGCAATGGTGTGGAACATAGATCTTGATGATTTCAATAAAGTGTGTCCTCAGTCCAAAAGACGATACCCTTTAATGAGCCTCATGGAAGAGGTTCTCGGGGATTACACACCCCCATCAACCAACAAACCTCCAACAACAACACAGAGGCCCACCGAGGAGACTAAACGCACAACAACAAGCCCCATTGTGACGTATGCTACAAACCTGCCGGGAAGTATGTCTTTATTTGTTTTTTATCTTTTAGCTGATGACACTGCTTTTTTTCTGGTGCTACTTGACAAAAATAAGCCTGGTCAGAGTATCCAAACTAAGCAAATATTTGTAATATTGTGTCCGGCTAGTATTGCGGTGTTAGAACAGTTTCGATGTATTTTTATTAGGTCCCGAAATGCTTCAATGATTAGGTGCGTGAAGTTAGCTGCCAGTTTCCAGTTGCCAGTTGCCAATTCATTGGCAACTGGCATCTAACTTCATAGTCAAACCAATTCAAACTAAAATGAAATCGTAACCAGAAACCAGATCGCCAAAGGCGAATTGTCAATTGGCAACCAGGTGCCAATTCAAAAAGAAGCATGAATTCTGACCATTGAGTGAATTGGAAACTGGCAACTGGCAGCCAGATGCCAATTCGAAAAGTATCATGAAAACTGAACATTGAGTGAATTGGCAACTGGCAACTGCCAGTCAGGTGCCAGTTGTGAGTTGCCAAATCTCGATCTTTAACGAATTGGCATCTGGCTGCCAGTTGCCAGTTGCCGATTCGGTTAATATCAATAATTTATGATAAATGTCGATTTGGCACCTGGCTACCAATTGACTGTTGCCGATTCGCAACTTCTGACGAACTGGCATCTAGCTGCCAGTTGCCAATTCGGTTAATATCAATGATTTATGATAAATGTCGAACTGGCATCGGGCTACCAATTGACAGTTGGCGGTTCGCAAGTTTTGACGAACTGGCATCTGACTGCCAGTTGCCAGTTGCCAATTCACTCTATGTTCATAATTCATGATAGTTGTCGAACTGGCATCTAGCTGTCAGTTGCCAGTTGCCAATTCGGTTAATATCAATAATTTATGATAAATGTCGAATTGGCATCTTTGTACTAAAGAGTCTATAAAACAACAAAAAAATCTCTCTCATTTTGCAACACGTGTATTTCATCGAAAAAACCTATATGGCTGACAAATTTTATATCTACCCCAAAGACACACAAATCAAATAAAAGGCACAATCACAAGTCAAACACCGAAAAGAGCCATCTGGCCCACAGACCCTCAGTTAGTCTACGGACTATTAAACTATAGTCTCTGACATTCTCTGGAACATACTCCCCCACCTTGATAAGTTTGACATTTCAAGCTTATCAACATTAACCAATTTAATCATATTCTACTTGAATATTTCCAAATTTTCAGTTTTTGCATCATTTCAGTTATACACCTGAAATAAATAATCGATCAATTTTCTACTACATGTATTCAAAACACTTGTTTTACTGAAACTAGACTTCTTTCATTTCTGTTCAACCAATTTAACTAGTCTATAACGACAACTTTTGCATTACATTAGAACACTCAACACAACCGTACTCAACACAATCAACAATTTGATTCCACTTAAGGTATATCTAAGCTATATAACTATAGAGCAAATGTCAACTATTATCTATAACACTGTTCAACTGATATTCTATAATTTAACAGACAAACTATATGAATAAATTCACCTATGTCTCAGTTATATTGTAGAACCACAGTTTTACAAATATTTTGTAAAACAATACTAGTTAAGCATTCAATTTGCCGAATGTGTTAAATATTATAGATGTACATGTAATGTTACTCTTCTCACTAGTTCAAATTGCATCAGAATATAATATATACTGATTGATCAGTTATCAGTCTAATGA
This sequence comes from Cyclina sinensis, assembly GCA_012932295.1. Taxonomy (NCBI): domain Eukaryota; kingdom Metazoa; phylum Mollusca; class Bivalvia; order Venerida; family Veneridae; genus Cyclina; species Cyclina sinensis. Next base: position 31,091,696 of record JAAONU010000016.1, read on the forward strand.
ATTACTCTTATTGGTAATAGTGTAAAACGTACATGTATTATCCTCAAGCAACCATCAAAACTCACTACAGCAACAATGTCAAATATTATACTTATAACATTTTTATCCCAAAATATACATATATACAAATACTTAATTTATTTGCTTTTACTGTTTGTCATGTTTTCAATTACTTCACTAAATCTTATTCTTCATTTACATTAAAGTTACGATAAAGTTCTTATTTGTTTACATTCTTCTTTTTTACATTCTTCTTCTCCAGATTATACAATTCCTGAAATAAGAAAAATGTTTGTCCGTGTGCCCAATTATCAACTATTCCCGATTCTAGCTTTCTAGCTATGTTTATGTTGCATTATGTTTATTTGCGCGATTTTTGAGGGATTATTATGCCCTCCACTAGCGAACTCACACACAAAAATATTAATATGCATTTTGTTTGTCTCACTCTGTATTGATCTTCTGTATGAAAAGTTAATCAGCACCGGTAACTTCTAATGGGCACAATTTTGTGATTGGTCGTACCAATTCTTTGCCATTCATCAAAACATTTGCTGCGCGAACATGTCCATCGCGACTTTTATGCACACGCGTAATACGCCCTAATGGCCACTGTGCTCGCGGCATATCAGATGACATGACTATCACGACATCGTTGATTTTCAAATCAGGTTGAACTTTATGCCATTTTTTCAGTGTTTGTAAGCTTGGCAACCATTCCTTTAACCATCGATTCCAAAAATGACGAATTAGCTCCTGTATTCTGCGCCATCGGTTCCTGGGATTAAAATCAGTGTAATCGACACTTTCAGGAGCAAATTTACCCCCTAATTGTCCATGCAAAAAGTGGTTTGGAGTAAGAGGTAAACAGTCAGCTGGATTTGATGTTTGGTAAGTTAAAGGTCTTGAATTGATTAATGCTTCAGCACCCGAAATTGCTGTGATTAATTCTTCATCTGTGACAGAGGCATTCCGTAAAATCTTGTTAATTGCACGTTTTGCACATTTTACCATTATCTCGTGCGCGCCACCCCAGTGGGGTGCTAGCGGTGGAAGAAACTCCCACTGAATCCCCAAATTTGCTGTTTTCTCAACAATTTTGTCTTTGTTATCATGTAGTTGTCTTACTAGTTCTTTTAACTCTTTGTCAGCTTTCACAAAGTTTGTTCCATTGTCTGAGAGCATTTTAATAGGAAGTCCCCTTCTATTTACCATGCGGAAGAATGCATTTAAGAATGAACTACTATCTAAACCATAAGCTACCTCTAAGTGTACTGCTCTTGTTGCTAAGCATGTAAACAAGCATAGATATCTTTTCTCTCGGCGCTTTCCTCGTCCTTGTATTGTAGTAAACGGTCCACCAAAATCAACGGCAGTATGTGCAAATGCTCGTAACGGCATGTTCACACGGATATTTGGTAAAGGAGCCATAATTTGTCCAATTGGTTTTGCTTTTCGTCGCTTACACAATGTACATTTGTTTTCCACTTCTCGAATTACTTCCCTTGCAGACGGTATCCAATATTGCGTTGATAACAATGATAGAGTATAGTTTGTGCCACTATGTTCCCCTCTTTGGTGGTAATAACGAACGATCAACACCGTAATCCAATCGTATCTGGGTAATATTATTGGATAACGACAATCATACGATAACATGTCTGCATATTTCAAACGTCCATCACTTCTTAAAATTCCTTCACTGTCAATTTTTGGGTTCAAACTGATCAATTTGCTATTTGCTGGCAATTGTCTATTCCTGCTTAAAGCAGAATATTCGTCACGATAATGATATTTTTGAGCTGCCACTATCAGCTTCACTTCCACGTCATGTATTTCATTAACATTTAATTGTCCATCAATTCTCATGTCTTTTGCTTTTTTACAATTTTCTACAAAACGCACAACCCACGCATAAACACGTACTAGTTTTGTCCAATTCGAGAATCTTTGTGGATTAAGTCGCCAATCATCATTACATGTATTAACTTGCGAACATGTTTTCTGCGAGTACATTGTCTGTACTTCATAGTCCATTTGTTTAGCTTTTTTCACTTCATTATTTTCTGTTGTTAAACTAATGTCATTCTTTGGCCATTCAGATTCATCTTTTTGCAAGAATTCAGGTCCTTTCCACCATAATTCACTGGTTTTCAATTTTGATACTGACAAACCTCTACTGACAATATCTGCTGGATTCTGCTTGCCAATGACATGTCTCCATTGTAACGGTTTTGACAACTGCTGAATTTCTCCAACTCTATTTGCAACAAATGGTTTAAACTTTGAACTGCGGTTCCGTATCCAATGCAAAACATTCATACTATCAGTCCAGAAATTACAGTCATTTACACAGATGTTTAATGCAGCACAAATTGCTAATGTGAGTTTCAAACATAATACTGCTGACAATAGTTCCAACCTGGGAATACTGACAGTTTTCACAGGTGCAACACGACTTTTTGCGGCAACAAGTCTAACCGAAACTTCATTTTCAGCATTTTCGCAACGAGCATATACAACTGCACCATAAGCTTTTTCAGAAGCATCGCCAAATGCATGCAGTGTTATTTTTTCTGAAGCTGTTTCTTCCATTTTAATACATCTTGGCACTTTAATTTCTTGCAATTCATTCAGTTCAGATAACCATTTCCAAAAAGCTTCTGATAATTCACTATTAACAAGTTCATCCCATTCTAATCCTGCTATCCATAATTCTTGCATTATCATCTTTGCTCGAATAACATATGGCGCAAGAAATCCATGTGGGTCAAAAATAGATGCTGTTTTTCTAAGAATAAGTCTCTTTGTCAGTTCTGTGTTTTCTTCAGGTACTTGCACATTAAACACAAAGCAGTCATCATTAGCTAACCATGTAACACCTAAAGTTTTAACTGATGGTAAACTGTCTTGATCAATTTCCACTTTGGAAGTTCTATGTTCAATGGGAATATTTTCTAACACGGCTTTGGAGTTTGATAGCCATTTCCTTGCGTACATGTTTGCTTTTGCCCAAAGTTCTGAAAGCTGATGATACAATTCAATTCCTTCTTCAACCGTTTCAACTGAGTCCATACTATCATCCATGTATGTGGAATATAATACTGTTTCTGCTGCACGGGGAAACTCTCTTTCATGTAGCTCGGCATTTTTCCTAGCAACAAACTGGGCTAAAAAAGGCGATGAATTCACTCCAAAAACCAAAGAATTAAATTCATACTGAACAGGTGCAGATGAATTCCAAAGGAAACGATGATACGACCTGTCAGTTGGGTGTATTCCTACACGTAGATACATCTCTTCAATGTCACATATTATTGCTACAGGCTTAGACCTAAATCTCATCAACACGTCAAATAATTCATTCTGTAGTTTCGGACCCTGATGAATTGCATCATTCAAACTAATTCCATCCTTTTTTGCCGATGCATCAAAGACAATGCGTACTTTGGTTGTTTCTCTATCAAGTTTAATGACTGGAAAATGTGGTAAATACCATGTACCATCACTTGATTTTTCATTCTGTTTCACTTTTGAAATGTAACCTTTACTTTCGTATTTCTTAATTGTTTCTGTGTATGCTTCCTTCACAAATGCATCTTTTTCCAATTTTTTCTCTGTGTTTTTCAGTCTTTGCAGCGCTAATTCATAGTTATTTGTTAAACATGACTTTTTACTATTCCATGGAATTGGAACTTGGTAATGTCCATTGTGGCACTCTGTTTCTGATTCCACTTGTTTCACTACTGAACTGTCTTCGATTGACATACTATTTTCTTTCTGTGGAATATGTTCAATTTCCCAGAATTTTTCAATTGATTTGTCCAAATTCACATCATTTTGAAGAAAGAATGTATGATAATTTCTATCTTCATTTTCATTCATATTTGTCACTGCACCCACACATGTCCAGCCAAGCGGTGTCAACCGGGCAATTGGTTCTCCTGGATTACCTCTAATTTCATATAAGGAGAAGTGTAGATCTGAATAGTCCACTCCAATTAACAAATCAACTGTATTTCTATTTCTGCACAAAGGAAAATTAATACGCTGTAAATGTTGATACTTCTGTGAATGTTTATTCCAATCAATTGTTTTCAAATTTCCTGTTACATGATTTGTCGTCGTAGCTTCCATTGCCATTTTTACTTGTCCATTTAGGCTTTCTATCAAAAAATTAACTGGCGTGGTTTCAAACGTCTCTTTCCGTCCATTCATTACATTCACTGTAATCAAATGTGCATTTGACCCTATATCTAATCCCAGTTCTGCTGCTACATCAGAATTAATGTAAGATTTCGAACTACCATCGTCCAGTAACGCATTAACCATTAATTGTTTGTTGCCATTTTTCACTATTACAGGTACAGTGCGAAGTCCAATTTGACTTGTATTTACTTCTTGATCACAACTATTGTGTGTATGTTGTTCCATATTGTGATTGTACTGAACATGAACCTCAGCATGATTTTGCGCACTACTTTCTTCACAATGAAGTAATCTATTATGGTTTTTTCTACAACCCTGAATGCCACAAACCTTCATTCTGTTACAAGTACTACCAGAATGTCCGCTACCTAAACATCTAAAACACAATTTCAGCTCCTTAGCTTTATTCCAACGCTGCGCCGCAGATAACTGTTTGAATATACTACAATTCCAAATATCGTGATTATCTGAGCATACTTTACATATCTTTGTTTTACTCTGTGGGTTTCTGTCACTTGTAAAATGAGTATTTGGGTTGTTTTTTGGAGATTTCCATTTCTCACCAGAAAGCCCATGAACTGTTTCAGCAGCAGCAACATAATATTTTGCTTCCTGATTTAACCATTTTCTCAAAGTTTGAACTGATTCATCTTCTCTATTTTCAAAAATCCAACGATTATATCTCGTCAACATTGTTTCTGGCATTTTACGTTGAAGTTTCAAATATAATGTGCCATCTTTCAAATCCTCCTCCTTTTCTGCTTCTGTTAAATTGATCACAACAATATCCAACAAGTCAGCAAATTTTTCTATAGTTTTGGCATTTTCCTCTCTCATTGGTGGAAACTTGTCTAATTCTTCTAGATATGCCATCACTTGTCGTCGTTTTCCACCAAACTTTCTTTCTAATCGCTCCTTTGCTGCATTGTAACTTACTGCAGAGTGTCCTAGATTTTCTATTGATTTCAAAGCTTCTCCCGACAAATATTGTCTTAATTGCAGAAGTTTGTACTCAGCTGTGGCAGGCGCACTATCTATGCATGCATAAAATGCAGCTTTCCATGATTCATACTTCCTCTTTTCACCCGAAAATACAGGAATTTGAACTCTTTTTAATTGTTGCCACATATCTTTCCCTAACGTTGAGCTGGCACCTCCTGCACTAACTGACTTGGCGCTTGTAGACATACATGCATTATATACAATCTTATGTGCTTCACTGTACTCTTTTTCTAAAATTTCAATCTCATCCATTATTTTACCTTCATTCACAGTGTCATTCAATTCTCTATACGACGAACATAACTTGTGCATTGTTCCCAGCGCAACCTCGTTGGCATCGTCCAAGTAATCTTGTAATTTTCGTAACTCAATTTTGTTTATATCTTCTCCTTCCTTTACGTCCACACATTGTATAACTTTATTTTTTGTTTTTGTAAACACTGACTTGTGTTTTGACTTCAATAATTTTAAGTCAGATACTCGTTTTAAAATTGCAACCTTCGCTTCTTCGGTCAATTCCATGGCTATTTTTCACACCAATCCTGTGGCGAGACTATTTTGAAAAGGTTTTTCACTTTGAGGAAAGTTCAAGCATATTTAACCTCGCTCTGCTACCATTTTTTTGTACTAAAGAGTCTATAAAACAACAAAAAAATCTCTCTCATTTTGCAACACGTGTATTTCATCGAAAAAACCTATATGGCTGACAAATTTTATATCTACCCCAAAGACACACAAATCAAATAAAAGGCACAATCACAAGTCAAACACCGAAAAGAGCCATCTGGCCCACAGACCCTCAGTTAGTCTACGGACTATTAAACTATAGTCTCTGACATTCTCTGGAACAATCTTGGTACCAATTGAAAGCTGCCGATTCGCAAGTTCTGACGAACTGGCAGTTGCCCGTTGCCACTTTATGTTCAAAATGCATGATACTTGTCGAACTGGCATCTGGCTGCCAGTTGCCAATTGGCGATCTTTTACGAATTGGCATCTGGCTGCCAGTTGCCAATTCGGTTAATATAAATAATTTATGATAAATGTCGAATTGGCATCTGACTACCAATTGACAGTTGCCAATTCGCGATATTTAACGAATTGGCATCTGGCCGCCAGTTGCCATTTACCAATTCGGTTAAAATCAATAATTTATGATAAATGTATAACTGGCATCTGGCTACTAATTGACAGTTGACGATTCGCATGTCTTGACGAACTGGCATCTGGCTGCCAGTTGCCAGTTGCCAATTCATTCTAGATTCATATTTCATAATATTTGTCGAACTGGCATCTGGCTGCCAGTTATTAATTCACTATTTTAACGAACTGGCACCTAGCTTCCAGTTGCCAGTTGCTGATTTGGTTAATATTAATAATTCATGAAACATATTGAATTGGCATCTGACTACCAATTGACGGTTGACGATTTGCAAATTTTGTGAACTGGCAGCTACCTACGATTTCAAATAAGTTTGAATTGGCAGCTGAACTACGAAGTTGGCTGCCAGTTGCCAGTTGAATTGGCAATTGGCAACTGGCAGCTAACATCACACACATTAAATGATTCTGTATTAATATTTCAATTCATTTATTGAATAGCCGGGGCTTAAATAGTGCATCTGCTCACAAATAAACAGAACATTACTTCTATTTTTAGTATTTACGTGTGTTGGTCGGTCCGACGGATTTTATGCTGATCCAAGCGATTGTTCAGCATTTTACCAATGCTGGTCCGGTAACAAATACCGTACTGTTTGTGGAAATGGTCTGTGGTGGAACAAGGAGTCAAAATCTTGTGACTATCCTCGTAATGTCGACTGCAAGTAAGTTTATTACTAGGTGATATGCCTAATATAAAACTTATGCTTAAAGATATTGTTTCAAAGTGACATTTTAATAATAGCTGAAGTAACTTAACCATGCATTTTATAATGTGAAGAAGCATTAAAAAAGCACCTAACATTGTAACACTAAGTTTTTCAAACATTTTTTTAACTTACTAAATCTGAAATTTAGACAAACTCTTTTTAATTAGGGTAACTACCGACAAGCCACCAACAAATCCACCCACGAATCCACCAACAAAGCCACCAACAAATCCACCCACGAATCCACCAACAAATCCACCCACGAATCCACCCACGAATTCACCAACAAATCCACCCACAAAACCTCCGACAAATCCATCTTCGCATCCACCAGTGAGTGATGAACCTGAAGGTTAGTATACGTATTTCAGACAAAATTTCTAAAGGCAACAAGGTTAGAAAATGTCATACTGATTTTGTTTTATTAATATGCCTGTTTCATTTATATTTCGCCAAACAAGAGTCAACGCTATGCAAAGAATGGAAGTGACTTAGTATCACTCGCTGGGCAGTAAACAACCGGTATCGGACGTGATTACCAGTATCTGATTGCCGGAAGCGTGTGGACGTTTTTTAGGCTACCGGTCGCACAGACATTTGCAAAAAGTTTGGAGACTTATGAGCGATGGTCGCCAGACTCCCTAGCTACCTGGACTTATAAGAGAATAATTAGTTGGTGTGGTGGATGGAGAAAGTTTATCTGGCTAGCCGTAGGAATTTATCTGGGGAGGCGAAGGCGAACCCTATAAATTTCGGAGCCCAGCCAGATAACTCTTTTGGCCCAGCCAGATAACTCTTTTCGTTCCACGGCACCAAACTATTATTCTGTTTATCCTGTCACATATTTTCCTTTTTCCGACAAAAAAATAACTAAATGCAAGCGCAAGCTCGATAAAAGTTTTGATTTAAAGTAAGCTTATAGATAAAATAAAATATAGGGCACTCTGTTATCGGTTCGAAATTGTTAACAGTGACAGGATAATATACATTGTACTTACATGCAATGTTGAAATAACGCGTGGTCGTGCCACCCACGAAAAGCATGTGCCCAACTGTATATTTTTGGTTCCAATATTTTTACAGAAGCGATAGGTAGCAACTAAATAATCATGCGAATTATAGTAAATAAGAATTGCACCATGTTTACCTCTGTCTCACACCAAACGATGTTGAATTATTTTAATAAGGGAAATATCGTTGTTTCAAGTTGTTGCGCTTAGAATTTTGTCGAGTGTAAATCTAAAGGTCAGTGTTTACAGATTTCAACTGGGTAGGTACATATATTTTCTTTATTATTTAGATAATAATAAATAGATATAGATATCCACACAATTGTTTTATATTGATGATTTGTATTTTATGTCAAGTCAAAATCATTCTCATTTGGACACAAGTTAAAACCTCTCAGACATCTGACGTATAGGTTTCAATGTTTCTCAGGTTTTTTTTTTTACATATATATAGGAGAAGTGATGACGTTATCAATATGATCTTACTGACTTTTGGTCAAGGTTTCGAGTACTGGTACCAGCCCGTTCTTAAAGTGTATGAGTCGTTATTTCTAACTTAAGACAGAAATGCAGCAATAGTACTTGCTTTAATTTACCCTACTATGGAAACTTCTTCAAATGGAGTTCTTACTATTACGTGATTACCAGTGCCTGCTAATTTTTTTTTTAAAGTGTACCGAAAATCAGAATATTTGGTTAAATATTTTCAACTATCTCGAAAATGAAACAAATATATCATCATAACTGACTGACTGACTGAAGTGTTTCAGTTGTTCTCTAAACTATTTGTATATAGATTCAGAATTTTGTAAGCATAAGACGGATGGGCTTTACAAGAAGGACAACGATTGTCAGTCTTATTATCAATGTACGCACGGACAGACGTACGTTAACACTTGCGCTGACGGTACGTTGTTCAACGCCGCATCGGAAAACTGTGACTGGGATAGGAATGTAAACTGTGGCGAAAAGACCGACTCCACAGGTAAGGAAACTTTGTCCACTAACCGGGCTAGAATTTAAACCTGTGTTCTATAAATTTTAGAATTCAGCGGTGCTTGATGACACATCAGACTTCATAGCCCTGTTTGATACATGTATTTATCATCATTTACTCACTGTCAGCGAGGCCTTAATTAAGAGCCCTGCCATCAGTTCATTTTATTACTCCTTGTCTGGCGAATGCTTGAAAACAAAAGATAGGTACAGCGTAGGTATCTTACTGTAAAAGGTGTCAACATGGTGTTAACATGTTTATGTACTTTGGTTACTAGACTGATTTGATCTGATTTATGTGTGGAGAGCCCTAGATAATATTACAATAATTTTTAGCCCAACCTGTTTGTATGTATTTATTATGTAGTTCAGACAAAACTTGTACTTGTCTGTACAAATAATATGATTACACTATTAAGCAGACAGATCCAATCAATTGAACAGTACTCCTAATGAAAAATACTCATTTTATTCTCTAGTCAACACTAAGAAAGCAAGAACGGAAGAAAGAAAAGCTTCTTTAAGAGTTGTAGATCAAAGTGTTATGTCAAATACTTGTCCGTTTCCCCGCTTAAGCGTTGATTGACAGTGTTACTTGAACTGAAACATACGTAATTGAATTGTGTGTAAAAGCTTTATAGTTTCGGGAAAGTCCTCTGGTTGTAGAAAATACAGAAGTACACTGTATGTAATAGCAAAATACACATCATTCATGTATTTTAAGAATTTTGTGCGGACAAGGAGGACGGATTATATACCTATCCTGAAGACTGTGCTAAGTTCTACCACTGCGGAAACTCTGAGACATACATACAGACATGTGCTACAGGACTCTACTGGAATCCCGACACAACAAACTGTGACTGGGAACGCAATGTCGATTGTGATGCTCGTCCGAAATACCCAGGTAAGTTTACAAACCGGAAGTAAGAAAACCGGAAGTAAACAAACAGATATGAGTTTAGGGAAAATTACAACAAAGAAACCATTATACCGAAAAGTCAATCTTCTGATTAAGAGAGCAATTTTATATTAGAATTGGAAAGTTATGAGTAAAATAATACGCTTTTAATTCCTATTATTGCAAAAATCATAGTAAGTTAGAAAAATTAGCCAACAATTATTTAGTATGGGATGTGTAAACGATTTAATTCAACTTACAATGTAATCGATTTATTTACATCGCCTTGGAACAAACCGATTCCGCTGGATGACTGCTTTCTTGGTTCAAACCAGTGCTCGCACTGCAAATGTGGAATACAGAATGTCAATGGAGTATCTCACCTCTTAGCAAGATTCGAAGCACTGACATAAGATCGGGAGCGGGTGGTGGATGAATATCATTATATTCTTTGTATATGACATAGAAAATTTACCATTTACTCTACTAGAGTAACAAAATAGAAAAAAATAAAAAAAGTACACAGAAGCTGTCTTTTGGAGTAAAGAGCAAAAAGCAGTAAAATGTTTCTTAACATATACACTGTAGTTGATTTTTTCAGCTTAAATTTGTGAAGTTAACTGCAAAATGTTCAGTGGTTTAACAGAATTGTTTTGTAGAAACTGAATCAAAAACAAACTATCGTTTTCATAAAGCAAACAGTGTTGAGGTAATATATATGCATGCGACATGGAATTTCGGTTTATTTTCTATTAGTTCAAGTTGTATTATAGACACACGTAATTTCTATTTCAATTTATTTATTTTTTTTGTTACTGATTTTTTTGTGTGCAGAGGTGATTGGATGAAAATAAAACAAGAATACTTCTATCACCGTCTTGTAATTTTTCCTGGAATGTATGCCTACTAGCGTTCTGTTTATTTTTAGGAAGCTACTTATTTAGTTTACGCATCGTTGAGCTCACATGACGTGACGTCACATCATACACTTTTCTCGTAGTTAACTATGACACACGAAATACTCCTTAAAATGATTTTCACTGACACGGACATAATAATTATAAAATCAATACATTTTCTTTGATTTTCTGAAACAGTTTGCTACAGAAAACATTTTTGATTGACTGATTAAAAAATCATTACATGAGCATTGTTCAGCTAGTGTATATACTATACAAGAAAACAGCTTTACAAAAATTAAAGCTGAAGTTCATTATTTTCAAGACGCAAATAACAGGATTCCAGTAGAGCTGAATATGTATTAAAGGAAAATTTAGGTCATTGTGAGTCTCTTGGTATTGTTTGATTTGGTAACTATGGTAATGTTGTGTTTGATTTGGTTGATGCTTTCGTTTCATTTTAGTATTTACTTTTTTGTTTACCTCATTAGATATTTTAAAATTTAGGACATGTATTTTATTGATGAAGTTTTCTAAATTATTTTTTACTTTCTGAAGTCTATACCATTGGGCGTTAGAATCTGAAAAGCCTTAAAACCGTAATCAGATTCTGTATGCCCAAAAATAAAATGTGTGGAAAATATAATTAGGAAATAGATTTTAAGTTTGAGTGATATACCGGCGAATATATCAAGGTGTCGAATTCATATCCGTAGTAATTTGATCACGAAGGCCGTAAGCCTGAGTGATTAAATAGTTACGCATATGAACGAGAAACTGTGATATATACGACGGTAGATCACGAAAATTTTAAAATCTATTTCCATTCAAACATGTACGTACATTTACATGATTTTGTAGAAAAGAGAACACTTTCAAATTTAGGGTATGTCTCTTTAATTTTTTTTATAGTTAATGGATTTCTGTGATAGAACTGGACGTTATTATATCATATATTAACTCTTGTTCTCGAACCATGATTTAAACATTTTTCATCTTGCTCGATTCATTTTGGAAATGAGAACTGATCCACTTGTTCAGAAATTAATTACCTTTTCTGCTTTTTGCCTCCTTTATAAAAGATCCAGTGGAACAGAATGATCTATATTCAACAGAACACCCTTTTGTTTTAAACATTTAAGTCTGAATATGGAGCCAGGCAGAGAAAGAGGCAATTCATGTAACGTCCTTGTCTTTCAAATTAAAATTTTGATATCAGGATAATGCAAATGACGATTGACATTCTTGAATTAAGGCCTCAATATGTCCAAATCTTAAATATATATTCATGTTTTAGTGTTCATCTTCACACAACACTTATATGTACAAAATTTTCATCTTTGTTTGATTTTTTCTTTTTTCAACATCCACATGATTTTTTTGCCCTTGATTTCTTTCAATTTCTATTTCTAGTGAATCTCGGCGAAGTGTGTTCAGAACGTGATGACGGCTTTTATCCGGATCCTGAAAATTGTCATGACTTTATCCAGTGTCACAATGGCCGTAATTATTCGGGTACTTGTGGAGATAATTTACTTTTCAATCCAGTTGTCAGCATTTGTGATTGGCCATACAATGTGAATTGCTCTCAAACAATATAAAAGAAGAATAAAAACAATCTGAATGTGATTGTAAGTTGTTTAGGAAGAAAAAGAAAACTTAAATGAATATTTAGAGGTCATTGGACACGACTGTAGCAACTTTGCCTCATTAAAATAATCTTAATGTGCTGATTAAAACTGTTTTATTAGAAAATTATGAAAATATTGCTTTTGATAAGAAAAACAAACGTGTTTCTGATGATCGGCTGTTTCCGTTTTGACATCGGTAGTTTCCGACATAGGTTTTGGCTGTGACGTATATTTATCCCTACTGTACGAGGTAGTAGTGCAGAATTACACTGCTCATAACGCATCCGTTTTTAAGTGCAAAAGTAACACAAACCACAAGTGCAAGAAACACAATAAAGCCACACTTATGAAAATAAACATGCTATTAATTACAAATTAAAAAAAATGCTGTTACAACTAGATCTTTATTAGTAAATTCAACTATTGTGCCGGTAGAATGGGTTGTAGTTTTACCTTAGCAGAGAGTGTGATTAATAAATATTCTAATTTCTTTCATGCTGTTGTTATACATATTAAATATGCAATAAAACTATCTTCTCCACGTTTAACATGTTGTGTTACACTTCCTCACTTGATGATTACGACATAAACAAATGCTTTGTCATTTAAGTGTAGTAAAATTGTAGTGAAGTTAGGTAACATAATGTGTTAAAATTGATTTCAATGGAATGGAAATTCACACTATTTTCACGTTGGGATATTGTTTGAAAAAAATATGACAGGTCTCTTAATAAGCAGATAGTTGTGTCTGCTTAAAAATTAATATCCAAAAAATGTCAAAGATCCATAAATCAGAACTTATTCTGTAGGATTTATGCTAATTACCATAATCAAAAAGGGACCCTTGTATATTATATAAAAAGCAATTAACACTTTTTTTATGATCCAATCAATGTTAAAGTTGAAGCAGTTAGCAAAATTTTATGGCAAGTGATCTTCCAAACTGATTCAATTACTTTTGATCAGTCACACTTGTGAAAACATTATTTAATTGTTGCTTCCAATTTGCATGTCTCAATGCTTCCATGCAGTTAAATACTGAATTTATTGTAATAGATCTATTTATGAAGAACATAAAAATCATTTGACTTGTAAATGTGAACAAAAAATATTAAAAACAATATGTTTGTCTTATGATTTTGACAAAGTTTTAAGAGCTTCTTCTTATCGTATTATCTGTTCTTTGATCATTGTTTTCTGTTTTCGAAAATTTCTGTGATGAATATGCTGAAAATGATATGCATTTATATAAAAAAGATTATAGACCTAGTCAAAGATATCTTACAAGTACCTCAGGATAAATATATCACAAACAAATAAACAAAACACCACTGTAAAGAGAACGTTTTTATGAAAAAAATCTCGATTGAATCTAAGCTTGTCAAGTCTTCATAGAAAAAAATAACAACAAAAAAAAACTGCATAGGATAGAAATTAGCATGTACAAAATTCTTTTGGATCAGTTACTTAGAAAAAATCTCGAGATATTTTTACAGATGTATCTGTTAATTCTATAATCCTAAATGAACTAGACACTATATAAGTTTTGCTCACTGGCCTCCAAATTCAATCAAAATTTCAAATTATTTATTGAAACATTTCATCAGTGTATATTCATAATGTTAGCTTAACTTGTTTCATTTTGTTATTTGACTATTTATTTTTACTTTCGATCTTCTTAACAGTCCAGGTAGCTGTGTCAAGTGACAATGGATAAATGTACGCCACTTCCGGTTTCGTGCGTGAACGGTGCGTGCGACCAGGTGCGTAAACTATCGATTTTAATATGCTAAAAAAACATCTTTAATATGAAATTACTTACGGAAATTTGTAAATCTGTCTTAGTTAGATATTATTTTTCTCTCATATGAACACTTTGAGGTTAAAAAAAAAATGTGTCCAATGACCTTTGATACAGAAATCCACACTAGAAAGCTTTCCTAAGTGAATTTTCATAACTTTACGTCAGCGCCGTTGCCACTTTTACTTAATACAGGACGGAAAATTGTGAGAGTCATAGAATATGTATATATATATATGCCCTAGAAATGATCCCTTTACAAGAAAATATAACAATCTGTTTAAGTGAACTTTTTCTGATTATAATTTGTTGTTGTTGTTCCTAATGATTTTGTCACTCTCTAGCATATCTGTTTAAGAACTTTTATTATAACTTGACAATCTTGTTTTGAAAAATTGTACCCAAGCTTGTTAAAATAATAAATGTATTTTCATGATATTTTTTCTTTTACTCATTCCTCTAATACAACCTCCGTAAATTTAACATTTGAAGAATAACAAATCTGGCCTTTATTTTAACTCTGTCATATAAATAAGATGATGGCCTTGACCTTGTTATAGGCCGTAGGTGGAAATCCTCCCACGCGTGATAATGACACCCAAAAGGCAACTTGATAAAATTTTCGCAGATTTTAATTTGCTCGATCATGTTTCTAAAGGTAGGTCATTTTTGATAATAAAATATCTTGCCAGGAGTAGCAGTTGGGGAAAATGATCGCAAAAATTGAGCATTGTAATTGTGAAAGTTTAATTTCATCCTACACATAAGAAGACCCTGGATATCGAATTACCCTGTATGTATAACAATTTTGCATGTATTCAAACATTTAGACGTGGCCTTTTTATGGTCACGTTTCACTTTGGGTACGACAATACGTCTATTTTAGTGTCAAGTTAACATATTTACAGCACAATACTTAATCATAAATTTTGTGTCACGGTATAGTATTTCGTCGTTCGTCAGTAGTTAGGCTGCAGTCCGAAGTTCTTTACTTTTACGAACATTCCCTGCCTCCAAACGCAAACAACTCTATAGAGAGATACCATTTCAAGTGGTTCATGTCAAACTCAACACCAAGTTACTTCCCTTACGCGGAGTTGGTTGGATCTGTGTTTGCTTCTGGGCTCCAGTTGTCACTGATAAATGATAAAGTCTCGTGATTCTTAAATTCGAATCCAAAAGATCGAATGTTGAATACTATAACAAGTTTGCTTTTGTATTTTTGTATTTTTTTGTAGCATTTTATATCTCCAAAGCCATTACTTTCATTCATTTACAAGCAATAATAAAAATAACAGTATGCCTGCGCTTTCAATAGAGTGACCTTGCGACCTGTGGTTAAATTTAATACATTTCAACTGTTACAGCAATGCAATTAATAAACAGTCACGTGATATTATCATTGTTTCACAGAAACAGCACTTGGCCGTTTATTAAATTTCCAGTTTTCGTGTATATTAAGTAAAACCAATAGAGTGAGTGTTTGTAGCCGTGGCTCCCACCAACTTTTAGGTAACAATGATGTATTTAAAACCTTACCAGCTAAACCGTAATGACATTCAGAAAATAAGGGATAACACTGTGCTTAGTTTGTGTAATAAAAATAGGACTATTTGCGTATTTGGGTTATTCTGTTGTCATTACATTCCAACTTCTATAGTTATTAGAAATAATCTAAAAAAGGAAAAAAAAGAAGAAAAACCTTAAGATATAAGATTTTGAAGATTACGCCTAGAAATAAAGAAAAAAAAAACATATATTTAAGATGAGATTTTTAAGGCCGTCCGCCCACTTTCTCTTTCCAGAAACCCTACACATATTTGATGTATGTTGAATTTAGTTTGAAAACAAAGGTTTCTGTTTTTTTTTCTTTTTCAAAGTTATTAAAACCGCTCAACTTTGTTTATTCATGACTGGGTTTACAACGCCTTTAAAGTTTGCGGTCAAGTTGGCGGTGTATGATTTCAAAATACTACGAAATTCGAGAAGTATTAAAACCCAAAACGGTTTATATCAAATCTCACTTTCTTACGTAATAGTAAATCGAGACGTTTTCAAAAACACATTTTGTTTTGCTTCAAAACTTCGAACAATAAGTTTAAAAACCAATCTTCATATTACATAACATCGGATATTGTTCAACGATTAGTCGTTTAAACAAAAGTTTTACTTTTCATTTTCGTCTAAAGGTTTGCCGGGTCAATATTTTACATTTTTTGTGATGGTAGTTACTCCTTATGCTTTTCATCAGCTAGCTGTTAAGTCTTGTAAAACTTTCGTTTATAAATGTGTTGTGCTAAACTAAAAAAAAAAATCCAACAAGGTTCAAGATTGAATTTCAGTAAGAGCGTGATGTGTTTCCTTGGGCAAAATCAACTACTTGCCTGAGATCACCAGTCTATTGTTATACGCCCGTCGACAGACGGGACGTGTTATGGGAAACCATGAAACTAAAGATAAAGATATATGATGGGAAGTAAAAGTGTAGGAACTAACTCTTCCTGGTAGCATTTTTGAATGATCTCTCCTCATACATTTTTTTTGCAGCAGTATAACTTTAAAACTATGAAACCAATTAATGTAAAACTTGAAACATTGATACATGTAGTTGGTGACAGGAAGAAGTGATGTGCCGAAGAAGCTACCTCTACCATATCCAATTTTTGACTGATGTACCCTTCATTAATTTCTATAATAAGTTTTGTCCGGAGAATAACTTGAACTCTATGAAAGAGATTGTCTTGAGATAGACAGTAAGAAATAAAAGTCGTAAACTGCTAAAGAACTATATAAAACTAGTGTATTATTTAATCCTGAACATGCTGAAATTTTGTAATGGAATTGCCCAGCTTTGAATTTGGAACAGTCCATTCAAAGTTTAAGGGATTTCAATATTAAAATACAAAAATGGAACTACCAACAGTATAGAGCCTGGTCAGACTGCACGGATGTGCAGGCTGGCCTGGCTCTATACTGGTACCAAAGCCTAATCACTTTCGGTTCCAGCAGGTTAATGGTTAAACTGTGGTTTTGAAATATTAGAATTACATGCAAATATTAATGCAAACATTCATTAACCGCGAACAGAGAAACAGTCCCATTGATGTTATTTTAAGGTTACACACAACTATATAATAGTCAATTTCTAGAAAGAATTAATCATGAGAAACAACCTCTTTAAGACTTTCCAGTCAACTTTTCCGGTATATCGTCTCGAAGGAGATCACCTCAGACACCTCGGTATTTTTTATAACAGTCTGTCGAAATTTCTTATTTATTTTAAAACGACAAAAATAGCCAAGAATTTATGCCTAATTTCAATTTGTTCTTGAATATATGTTGTTTTCAAGTAAAATGATTTTCAGAACAACCTTTCCTTTTTTGACCAATTAGACAGCTTTGTCATCTTATAGCTCCGCACAAACCCTGCACAAAGTTGACTGGTTCCCGACAACACAGATTTGGTGGTAAATAACCTAAATGAGAATAACTTTATAAAGGTGACGTGATGTGAAACTTAGGAGCGGATCAGTTGTCTAGTGATCAAAGGTTCGCGAGATCGATCCCCCGCTCATCCTAACATCATTGACTTTTGAATGAGACGTTAAAACGAGGTCCCATATATCAGTGCTGTACACTGAGCATGGGAAAAAAAACAGTGGTGTCTTTGGAATGGGTTGCTTATGTATTTTGCACTAACCTTGTACTGACGATGAATTAACTCTAACAGAGAGAAAAAAAGTGAAACTTAAATTATAGATAGCTTGCGGTAAGAAGTGCAGTGCATAAAGCATAACTCTACCTTATAAGTAATCTCCCCGTCTTTAATTTCAATTATGATTTTTTGTCCGGAGCATAACTTGAACATTTTGAAAGGGATTGTCTTGAAACTTCAAATAAGAATAGATAGTAAGAACTTGAACATATGAAAGGGATTGTCTTGAAACTTAAAATAAAGATATATGGTAAGAAGTAGAAGTGCAGTGTTCAAGAAACATATCTTTATCAGGTCTCATTTATGAATTATTCCCTCCCGTCCCCCCTATATCGATATTTTATGGTATACTGTTAAGAGTCTTTAAGTGTCATTTCAACACAGAGCTGTAAAAATATTGTTGCTGAATTTGACAAAATTGCAAATATTTGTGCAGTGCCATGTGAAATGTCAGGCATCATCAGTTTGCAGCCTAGGCTGGCGGGTAAATATTGCATCTGCTCGACGATGCTCTTGTTATTATTTTTTTTATTTGGGGTTGGTGGGGGGGGGGGGTTTATCGTCGGTACCGGTCTCTCATTTGTTATATAAGACTGGAGATATAGTGCAAGATACGTAGAAAATTTCCAATTCCAGATACACTCCTGGTTCTTTCACATGCTCAGTGTGTTGCACTAGAACACGGGATTCGGGTTAAACATCTCATCCAAAAGAAAAAAGTGCATGTTTTTTTTTTTTTTTTTTTTTTAGTTTCAGACCCCTGATGGGTAACCCCATTTATTCTCCCCGTCATTGGTGAAACAAGGGTCGGGGAACCATCCCCTATTCACCTTACAATCATTTTACTACAAATATGCTACATGTATATCATTATTTGAAATATCCAGACCTGATACTATTTTAAGTATAACTATAACTATGTAACAAGAAAAAAAAGGATCAAAAACAAAAAAAAGAAATAAATAATAATCGAGAGGCCTTGTCGGCTTGATACTTTATACAACCTGTCAGTCAGTCCATATAAAGTGGATTTTATTTAAATCAGATGTTGCTCACAGAATTCAGTCAGGCAGCTTACTTAAAATGTATTCAAAATTCTGTTGAAAATAAAGTGATTTTGGTTCCTTCTACAAATAAATTTCCATGTACATAGTTTGTGTTTAAGATATCATTTAAAATTAACTAAATTCAGACAATTACGTGAATTAGCTTGGAACTTTGTTTTATAAATAAAATATTCTATTAGGATAGAAATAAATCCCCCTCCTAAAGAATTTGAATCCACAGAAAAAATGAATAATTTGAAATTATTTTCGAAATTATGAAAGTGCATGTTTTGCTGACAACAGCGGGGATTATTTTGAAATAAAAATACTATCTGATATGACAATCATAGACCAAGGAATGAGAGTCCAAAAGATTGCCTATCCAGTTGTTACGCTTGTAAAGTAACCTGCTGAGATTCCGTGGACGGTGAAAAAAGAAATACAGCAAACAATAAAGGGTATTGTATATCTAATATGGGTTTAATGTTTCGTAAAAAGGTATCAGCTTAATTCAAAAAAAGAGAACTTTCACATAATGAAATGGACCATCATCACGCAATTAGTTTTTGGCGATGTATAGTTCACCCCAATGTCCTAAATGAGTTATCCAGACGAATTTACATAATGAGTGTTAAGTTGTCTAAAAGTATAACTTGATCATCATCATCATCATCAACAACAACAACAACAACTGCAACAGCAACAATTGATTACGGTAATTACAAGACGTATTCATTTTATAAATAAAACCTCATTCACTTTTCTTCGGAAATCAACAATGAAAATTAAACAATTTATCTGGGAACTCCGAGTTAAGAAGGTATAGATATGGTTTGGTTTCCGGCTTCAGTACTGAATGGCCGTAGTTGTCGTGCCGTACAAGTTGGGATTATCGTGCTTTAAGTCTTTATCTTTGCGCAATTATGAGGGTAAAATGGAATAATCCTGGCGCGTGCTCCCTGACGTCATTACTTTACAATATGGAATAACATTTATGATTTGTATCTCGTATATGCGACCTTATTGCACACTCGGGCCTTCGTAGATTTAAAAGCGTTTGCTTATCATCGTATTTCAATGAAAAAAAATCAGAATCCCTCACTGGAAAGGTACACCCACCGGTTATGGTATAATTACTGACGTAGATAACAACCTGATACTTGCCGTGATAGTCTTTACAGTCAGCGGTCTTGTCGGCTTGAACGTGACTGTCTCGTCTGCTGCTTTGTTTGTTATTGTTTTTTTAGAAAAAAAAAAAAGATTACAAAAGGGATAAGAATATAAAATAAATCATAACTATCGGAGTGATTGGACTTAGTCATCTTGTATCAGGTAAAACCCTTCTACTAAAGATGAAAAAAAAGAACTAATTTTATACATATTGCTAATATATCGCAACGGTAGCAATAGTTTTTTTCCTTTTATTTGGAGATTGGTTATGTCGTATAAATATGCTGCCAGATGATGAGAAATTACATTTTCCTGTTACATTTTTTTCTATCCTGATTTTTGTTGTTGTTAGTTTGAGACTGTTGTCAAGTTAATGATGACATGCATCTTAAAGGCAAATCTTTTAAAATGCATTTTAATGAGTTTTCGGTTTTGGTGAGAGTTGTGTCAGTCAGAAAAGAAGACGGGTAGATTTTGTTTTCCTAGTATTTTTTAGCCTTTGTCACAGAATGCATCTTCGGACTAAATGACAAGAACGGATCAGTGATCAAGTAGTAACGCACTAATATTACTCTTTCGGATGAGACTTTTAATCGGAAACCCATGTATCAGTGCTGTGCACTGAGCATGGAAATAAATCCGGACATCTCTAGTATGCATTATATATACTGCGTTATCCCCATAATCTAAAATAACTAAACGCTGCAGGAATGTCGGTCATTATGGGCAACAGGTACTGAGAATAAAGAAACGCAACAGATAGATATATAGAATAAGCCAACTACAATCCCTAACCGAAAGGCGATTGCGTTACAAAAATCGCATGTATAATTTGTGTGTGGTAGTCATTCAGTTCAGAACTTTGATTTAAATCAAGGATAATTTGATAGCAGCCAATAAGGAAAAATACAAGAAACATTCTTCCACCAGCCATGTTCACTGTTACTCCCTTGTGTGTCATGGTATAAATAAGAATTTGCCATATGATTTATTATCATTTCAGAGATTGATTTAAATATTTGATAAAATAGGATTGTCCTTTTCAGGAATTTACTCTGTCATTTTGTATGTATTTCTATTCTCATATTCCTGTTAGTTTTAAACATTTTTTAAAGTTCTTGGAACTTATATTAACCCCTCTTGATGGCTTCTTCCTGAAAATTCAAACCAGTCGAATGTGCGGACTGCAGCCGGTTATTGTACAGTCTCGTCTCTGGTGTGTTTCGAACCAGAGACCCCTAAATCGGGAGTCTGGCACTCTGACCTCTCAACCACTTCTCCTCCAAAATCTTAACTGCCCAGAATCACACTATATTTCACTATTTTTATAATTTCTGAAAGTAAATAAATTATTTCTTAAATTATAAATAATTGCACTCTTAACCGAGACAGTATTTGGCGAGCTGTTAAATAACGCAATAAATGTGCGTCTTTCCCACAAGTTTTCGACAAAAATATCGAACCAGTTACAAGAAATTTCAAGAGGTCAGAGGTAAATGTTTTTTGTTTGTTTGTTTGTCTTTTATTCTCTAAATCACGGGGTCAGAAGAAACGGTGCACGAATGCAACTTTAGATAAAATTTTTTTCACCAGCGAAAGAGTAAGATTTCAAAAATGGTATCACAAGACATGAACATCTGAAATATATGAACTGAGAGAAACGAAGTTTGACCAACCAGTTTACAAATTATTCATGCTAAAAGCTCTTGCATTTTGAAATGTTAAAAGATGATAAGCGGAGAAAAAAAACATGCATAATTTAATGTCGCGTAAATTTACGACAATGGAATAGAATTTGATATAAACTTTTTGATATTATATACTATGGTAATTTTGTGTTTCAGTGATTTGAACACGGAATCATGAAGCGAAATACCACAGTGTTGAAGATAGCAGTGCTGTTTTCATGTATTATTCCCCTCATGGGTGAAGGTATACAATATTTAAGATTGATTGTATATATTTATTTATCATAATTATACTTTCTCAGTACAATTTAATCAAATTTTAAAAAGGCGTAAACGAAAATTAAATCAATTATTTTTATAAGAATTCATGTGTATGTTCGTCCTTCTTTACATTCCTCCCCTCGTTGATCTGTCTATCATTTGATACATAAGCACCTCTCAGTTTAATTTCCCGGCAACAGGTGTGAGTAGATAGATGATCAGGATGCATACTAGACGATTTTCCACATTTTTCCTTTTCTATTTTTTTCCTTATTTTCTTGAAATTGGAACTGTTTATTAATATGCACGGCGCTATTCTTATAAGACTTTTAACCTTCAAAGCCTCTCAAAAGCCCTGTGTGTGGGTTTTCACTCTTTTAACTGGAAGTAAAGAGCTCAGACCCGGCTCAATCACATCCTCAATTATATTTCTGATCTAGGATACATGAGAGTGTGCTACTTTTCCAACGCGGCACAGTACCGCCAACTGCCAGCTAAAATGACGCCACGAAAAATAGATCCACATTTATGTACTCACCTTATTTATGCATTTGCGAAGATTGACTCCAAATCAGAGATTGACTTCACTGAATGGAACGATGGACTGATGTGAGTATGAATCATATAATCAGACTGTCTTTTAATAACAAATGTCAGAATGATTACAACAACAACAAAATCAGCAGCAGAATGATAATAATGATGATGGTTATATCAAAATCATAATAAAAGGAAGAAATAGAAAAACAAGAAACATAGTAAGAAGAAGATTGCTTTTGATGATGAAAAGGACCATGTCGATGAAGAATCAACTTAACAGCTACTTGAAATTTAAAACAGAAAAAAAACTTAAATGTGTTTTTTTAATACATTCTTTTATAAACTCACATATCGAGCCGAAGGCTCAGGTTGAACCATTGTGATTACATTCCGACCGGCGTTCGTTGTCCGTTGTACACCAATTATTTTAGATACATCTTCTCTCAAGCAATGTAATTGATTCTTGGCAGGGATGTTCCTTGCATGAAGCTCTATCAAAGTTGTTCTAAGAATTCTATTCCATGGAACACACTGGTTGCAATGGCTATTCGAATGAAAAGCTTTAAAAATTTCTTGTCACCTTGAAATTTGGTGAGTGGCATTGTGTAGAAGATTTCTACCAAAAATGTTCAAATCATATTACTTTTTGCTATTTGATGTAGACTTAAATGGAAAAGCTAAAAGTCCGCTAAACAATATCAGAAGAAATCTCACATTCAAATATTAAACTTTGTTCTTGACCTTCATGTAACCTTTAGATATCTTTCTACATTTTTCTGAAGTTATTTCCGTAAAATATGGACCAAATGTACAGTTTTGCATATTGTTTTCAGATGCAGATTTGGATTAACTTTACCTTGAACCACCTGCATTATTTTTCTTACTATTTTCAACTTTCAGTTAAGGCGGCCATGACCATAACCAGCTTAACTATTTTCTGTTTTTGCTACTACATCCATTAAATTTGGACCATATGCACAGTTTTGCATATAAATTTCAAAGTTGATCGTGACTGACCTTGGCCTTCTGACTTAATGTCTTGCTGAAGTTACAGAAAAGAGATTTAAATTGGCCAGGTGTCACTAGTTACTAATCTAAATGATATACAAACAGACTAAAATCTGGTCAGGTGATACAGGTCAGAGTTAAGGTAACGAACATGCCATTTAGTGTATACAACTTTAGATATCTGGGTATGCTGTAATTCAATCGAAAGTCTTCCATTGCCCTACTGTTAAGAGTAATTGTAATCAAGTAAGCGATGCTGGACCATCATGGCCCTTTTGTTCCTTAATTTTTATCATAATGAATTGTGCTATAAATTCGCAGGGTAAAAGACTTTGTTGAACTAAAGAAAGAAAATCCGCACCTGAAAACAATTCTGGCGGTGGGTGGATACAACCAGGGGAGCAGACCTTTTTCCAATATGGCGTTAGACAGAAACATCCGGGCTAAATTTGTGCGCACTACATTAGACTTTCTGAAGCAGTGGGATTTTGACGGCCTCGATTTGGATTGGGAGTTTCCTGGGGGTAAAGGTGGAAGAAAAAGAGTGGATAAAAGGAATTATGTCAGTCTGATAAAGGTCGGTTCTTCACCATTTTTAATTTCTCTGTTTCTGTAACGGTATAAATATAAATCTTTTACGAGTAGTTGCCACCGCCAGCATAAATTAGTCTTAAAGTTTGTCTTTTTAAGGTTTTGGTTATTCAAAGTATTTAAATATTTTTCTATGGGATTTAAATACAGTAAGGTCCCGCTAATAAAACCATTTGATTACTTAGAAATCATGTCTCAATGAACCAGTCTAAAATTTAGATAAACAAAGATCTGCTTTTAAGACATACATTTGTTCATCTGTTACATTAAATGTTAAGATATACCGGTATATATCTCAGTTATATAAGCACATAACATATGTAATATATGTTTACTTGAAGGAACTTAGGGGTGCAGTGGACGAGGAAAATAGGAAATTCACCTTGAGTATCGCCGTGCCCCCTCGGAAAGACGACCTTGACCTCGGCTATGACATCCGTCAAATCTCAAAGTAAATGTTTTGAAAACACACATTGCAGACATATTTGTTTCGAATTTTAATCAATCTAAGTTAGCACTGGAAATGCTTTGACTTGTGACGCCTTAACATCAGTAGACATTTTCCAAATCTTTATTATGTTTGACAAGTTCGATTTCATGTTATGGCCTAGCCCAATTTCTGGACCAGACAAACTGAATCAGTCGTCACTTGTCCTCCTTTTCTTAAATATCGCTGTACTCATGAAAGTTAAACATGGCCAAAACGATTATCGGTTAGCAAATATTAGCGTCATACAATGCATTAAAAATTAAGAAGACTTACAGACTTTTTTTTTTTCAAAAGTTAATTGCTTCGTATACGTCGATATTCAATATATCAGTGAGAAATAAGAGAATCAAGAATCTGTTTTCTGTTAAACCTCAAACTCGACAGGGATAATATGTTGTGATGATGCAGGTCATCTAGTAGCTTTCTATTTTTAGATATGTAGATTTTATCAACCTTATGTCTTACGACTTTCATGGAGACTGGGAAAAGACCGCTGAACACAATAGTCCACTGTATTCTAGGGATTTAGGAGGAGTCAACAGTCAGTTAAATGTGGCAAGTATATATTGACAGATATGAACATTTTTGTTCTAATCGGCGTAGTTGTCTTACAAAACGTTGGACCAATGTTTTGAGATCAAAAACCAGGTTATAATATCGAATGAATATTTTCAGTTATTTCATTGGACAAAATGAAAGTCGGGTGACAAAGTTTAGACAATGGTACTAAATCCTGGAACTGTGAAAATAATGGAAAAACTGCATTACATAAGTTTGGCATGGTCAAAGTTTACAGCCACTTTCAAGATACATTTGAATTTCTATGAAGAAATAGTTATTTTATTTTGAAATGAATGAGATGCTGTCGATGCTAACTTTCTATCAATAACACAGTAGGGTATTTTATGATTCCCAGAAAAAACACTCAGTGTCAGGTGCTGAATAAATAATCTTTGTTCAAATATAAACTTCATTTACATGTATATGTATTCAACTGATAGGACTGGGCAGCAAAATATATAGTAAAACAGGGTGCTCCGAAGGAAAAGGTTATCATTGGCCTGCCGACATACGGTCGACATTACAAGCTGGCCAAGAAGGCGAATAATAAAATTGGTGCTCCGATTAAACGAGCAGGCAAACAGGGTCCCTACACAAAAGAGAACGGATTTCTAGCTTATTATGAGGTGTGTTATTTTATCACGTGATAAAACTGTCTTTTCAAGTACCGATACATGTCACTAAGTAATGCAATACTAAGAAGAGATAGTGAATTAATATTTTATCATGGATATCGATCCTTAAATCCCCATCGGCACATGAATGTACAGTACATGTAGTATTTCAAGATATATTTCATTTAATTTTCGTGAACAGGTTGTGTAAACGTAGCTTTTACTTTGGAAAAAAGAATATCTTTTAGCTTATAATTATATCGTCACGGATAATAAGCATTTTTCTGTGTAACAAAGCTATTTTCTTTTTGAAACACCCTTTAGAAGGACTGAAATTCAAAACTCCGACCAAAACAAACATTCGGCCAAAGTATGCAAAAAATCTTTCTATTTTGGAGATGTAAAAACAAATTGGAACACAAAAGGGTAAACGATATTTTCTGACTGTAACCAGTTATCTATAACAAAGGACTTTTTAAATTATTTCACAATCTGGTATGTCTTTTTTTCTGTCTCTAGGTGTGCGAACTTGAGAAATCTGGCCAAAGGAGATGGCAGGATGACCAGAAGGTCCCATATCTTGTACACAAAGACCATTGGATCGGCTACGATGATGAAGACAGCTTTCTAATCAAAGTAAAGTAGCAAATTCATGTATAAATATTCAAAACTAATATCGGCTTCTGGTCTTATCCTCTGGACACAATACATGTATCTTCTCTTATGAGACTTATCTTTTTTTAGCTTGAATACATCAAAGAAAACGGTTACGGAGGGGCCGTGGTCTGGGCGATGGACATGGACGATTTCGATAACCTTTGTCCGGACTCAACGCGGGCATTTCCGCTGATAAGCCTTATGGTCGAGGTCCTAGGAGAGTATAGATCGAATAATGTACCCGTGACTGAAGAAGAAAATGGCGATGAATGGAATGAGACGCCGAATTGGGAGTCCAATCCAAGCGGAGAGAGTAATTCTAATGTGAATGGTGAGATGTCATAAGCACTTTAACAAAGTAACGTATGAATTATAGATATTGCAAGTTTTATTTCATTTTTTATTGTAACATTACTTCACATAATAACATGCAAAATACATAAATGTCTAAATTCTAAAGCGGTATATTATCAGTGGAATTAGGAAATCCAAGCCTGCTGCTGTAACGAAAACAAAATGCTTAAAGCCGCCAGTGACACTGAAATGGTTACTTCTTTGTGTAAACAGATACATAAATCATGACAGCTTCCACTGTCTTATAGCCTGCTAATAAAGGGAAATAAGCCTGTAAAACAGAGTACAAGCTGTTGCTATCGACCCATGATCTCGACAATCATTTAACAGACACAAACACAAAATTTTCTCTGGGCTATGTAAGAAACATTTTTTTCTATATGGTTATTTGGTAGGCATTTTGTTTTCATACCTGATCCGCGTCATTTTTTTTTATCTAAAGCCTCTCCTAGATCTTTTATTTCTCGTGCTTTTCTTCCAGATTACAAACGAGTATGCTACTTCACAAATTGGGCGCAATATCGAAAAGGCCCAGCTAAATTTACAGTGTCCGACATTGATCCTTTTCTTTGCACACACCTCATCTATTCATTTGCTAAACTGGAAAATGATGAGTTAGCCTTAATTGAATGGAATGATGGACAAATGTAAGTACATGTTTGTACATCATCAAATCCTTTTTCTTCATATGAGGGTTGTCTTCATATGAGGGTTGTCCAAAAATAAACACAATATCGTTTACTGAGAAACTGAAAGGTAATTGAATCTATATATTTCCCATTCGTTATAGAAACAGCAACTCCGCTTTTGAATTTTAGCTTTTTTTCACAATAAATCATTTACGTTTTCTTAAAAACTGCGCAATATTTGAGTGGTAAAATAGAAACGAAGTCATAATGGATATATCTTGGAATAATTTCTCGTACAAACATTGTTAAAGCGAGTTTTTCTACATGATTAATCACACCATGCACTCGTTATCTGGGACAAATTTGAATGAGAGAAGCATTTGCGGGAATAGAACGAATTCCTCGCCATTATAATGTAGACATTGCCTTATTTGCATATCCCATACCATCTGCTCTTTATGTCTATGGCTTTGCTTTTCATCAAAGCTCTTGCAAGATTTTTTTTTCTAATTTTAAAAGGCAATACCAAAGGGTTCAATATTTTAAAGTATTTACTTTATTGTACAACTTGTGTCAAAGGTACAAAGAATTCAATCAACTTAAAGAACAAAATCCAGACTTGAAGACGCTAATTGCAATCGGTGGTTGGAACGCTGGAAGTGAGGATTACTCGCACCTTGTGTCTGATGCAATAAGGAGACAACACTTTGCCGAAACATCAGTAACCTTCTTGCGAAAATGGAGTTTCGACGGGCTCGATCTTGACTGGGAGTATCCTGCAAGAAGAGGAGGTGTCCCTGGAGACAAACAAAACTTTATCGAATGGTTAAAGGTGAATAAATATTCTGTTGCAGAAGTAAAGATATCCTCCTTTACAAACCTTGTTTAAAATCGAACATAGAACGATAATATTTTTAGAGTTTGCATCAATGGCATACATTTTGTACATGTTTGCAAATAGGTCGTGTAGCCTTTTAAGCAAGAATATCGTTAGAATCGATGCATGTAACCCGAATGGCTATTTATAAATATCTGGGTTATTTCAGTAATACTTGCTCTCCTTAGGCAACTAATGAAACTGCTCATGTAAATTCATTTGATGAGACCTTTCTTATACTTTATATAAATGCCATTTATTGTGAATCTTCATACAATGTTTCACCGAGCTATAACTGCCTGAATTAAACTTCTCTTGGTTACGGTCAAAGGGACATGATTATGTGACAAACACATCCAAACGGAACATCCCAAATTAATAATGATACTTCTATCAAAATCTCACTGATTCTTGAGAAATAGCAGGAAAATGAAATTGCGACAAACAGACGGAGGGACACACAGCCAGGCAACTAAATGCATTTCCTTTAGGGAGATGTTTGCAGGCATTCCCCTTAACACTTGATGTTATAGGAACCTGGTCGCCAGTTTCTAACAGCATCTAGTTCATATTATAGAAATGTTTCCAACAAGCATAAAATTCAAGCAAAAACTAAAGACTCCACGCAGTTACTTCCCCGATTGCATCAAGTATAGAATGTGCTTTTATATTTGCTTCTGAACTTAAAACATATTCAGTAAATATTCTTAACAAAAAGTTGTGCCTTGTTTGCAGGACTTACGGAAAGAATTTGACAAAGATGCTATACAACCAAGACTTTTGTTAACCGCCGCCGTTGCTGCTGGGAAATCTAACATCGATCCTGCGTATGATGTAACTGAAATGGCAAAGTAAGTTTTAATAACTTACCCTGTGGAAAGCATGAATCTTACTCATATAAAGTAAAAGAACATTTTGTGGTCGAAATGTTTCTTTCAGAATGTCTCATCAATGTATTAAAGCTTCGTTAAAAATTAAAACACAAAAATGAACAACAACAACAAATATAATTAAAAAAGACCGATTTAAAGTGTACACGCAGCAAACTTTGAATATGAACACGGCTACGAGTGTACCATATACTTGAAAATTGTGAAAGTTGCTTCACACTTTGCTGTTTCTGTTTTAATCAGTATATCAAACGTTTTAAACTTTTCTTTGCTCCAGGTACCTTGACTTTATTAATCTGATGTCATACGATCTCCACGGACACTGGGATAAATATGTCGGACACAACAGCCCCTTGTTTGCAAGAGGAAGTGAAACCTTGTCACAGGCACAACTGAATGTGGTGAGTACGTCACATCAATCAGTACATCAGAACATCCGTCAGCTGTATATAGAAGGATTTTGGTGACGACTCAATGAAATCTATAAATTAGTTTTATTGTTTTAATTACATTTAACACCTCATCACAGGCATGCTGTTTATCTAATCATCGTTTCTGGGAGAGGCCAGGACTCCTAATCTCCGCAAGAAACTGCCAACTTTCTCGTATAAATGGTAATGGCTGGTAGCGAGGCTCGAACCCATGACCACCAGTCAGTGAGAGGTGCGGTGATTTGAATTCTGTGACTTTAACCACTCGACCATGAAGGCGAACCACAATCTATGATTAATGCACACATTGAAATGTTTCACATACGCTTTAAGATTATATTCCTATTTTTTTAAAATATGACAGGGAAAATTTAAGACATCAAATGTTTGGCTGTTCTTCTGTTAAAAGGTGGGCGCTATACCGTAAATGTCGGGCAAAAAGATCAGGGGAAATCAAGGCATCAATAAATTCTGTGTCAAACAATATGACAAAGTCCAGTCAACCTCTGAATTCATCAAACAAGTGTGCTACTATTGTTTATCAAAATCTTTTGCTGTAGGATTGGGCAGCCAAGTACTGGGTTGCTAAAGGAACTCCCAAAGAAAAGCTGATTATTGGGCTACCTACTTACGGTAGAAACTTTGAGCTGGTGGACAGAAACAAGAATGACTTTGGTGATCAAACGAAAGGACCAGGTCCAGCTGGTCCATACACTAGATCAGCTGGATTCTTGGCTTACTATGAGGTATGTTTGTAAAGCATGTAGCAAATTTACATTTGGTGTTAGCTTGTCAAAATACAAAAAAAAGATTCTTTTAAAAAAGTAACGTAAAATCTATCGCATGCAAGATATAAAAGTTTAAATACATGTATTGAGGTTAAGATTACATCGAAATAAAGATTTAGAATGCATAAAAGCCTATTTGTTATGCAAACAAAGCATTATTTATAAAGCACGGGAACTAAATACGGAGTTCAGTCTTTACATGTGAGAGAAATTTAACAACATTTTTTATTGTCAAAGATTTTTTATATCTGATAAAAAAAATCAAGATGGTTTTCGGAATTGTCTTTGCTTTGCATAAGAAATTTTGGTTTAAATACATATAATAAAACGGGCATGGAAAAAAAGTTCATGTCCCTGCTTCATTTGTGAATAAAACGTAACTATCCCCTAAATAGTGACCGTCAGGTGATTACCAATTTACATTGTTTCATAGGTTTGTGAATTGCTGAAAAGCGGCCAACGTCATTGGCATGACGAACATAAAGTACCTTATCTGGTCAACGGTATGGAATGGATCGGTTATGATGACAAAGAAAGTTTCTTATCAAAGGTAAAATATTTCATTTGCGGAAAGACCATTGGTTATAGATAAAATTAAATGAAACTTTGTCGGGTATATGGGCTTGGACCAGTTGTGCTTGACTGCTTGTGTGCACGCACAGGCAATCTGTGCGAAAATGTCTGAAAGTCAATCACATAAAAATATATTAATACATGTATATGTCTGGTAATATTCTTATTCAAGACTTGTCTGTTTTTGCAGCAAGAGTACTGCGGTTCAAGCATAGTGACTGGAAACATTTTATTGTGAATTTTGATACTCACAAATCATAACATGAAACTTTGCCGTTTGTGAAATTTTAGCTGGGCTATATCAAACGCAATGGTTATGGTGGAGCTATGGTATGGGCACTAGACCTTGATGATTTTACTGGTACCCTTTGTTCAACTTCAAGCGAAAAGTACCCTCTCATGAGCCTCATAAAGAAAGAGCTGACCAACGGCGCTGCTGGAAATACTGATAGCACGAATGAAAATGAAGTTGAGACGTTACCTCAGTCACAAGATGGGGGACAAGCAGCGCCGCCGCCACCACCACCACCACCGTCGCCGCCACAACCAACGACGACAAAGTCACCAACACCACCTCCTCAACCACAAGCATTTGATCAAAACAGTATACTTGAGTTTTAACTTACACGTTTTCGTTTCACATATTACGAAAAAGTCCTTGCAATTAATGCTTATATGCCGCTTATTGGCTGTTTTCTGGGTTCAAAACAGTACTAGCATCAAAATTGTCGAATTTATCTATTTGAACTATATGAAATTTTATTTTGAGTTATACATAGGAAACGATTTCAATTTTTATTATTATTGCCTATATTTTTTCTTGAATTTTTTTGTGTAATGCTTACAGTTAAATCGACGTCCCTATCAACGTTGTTTCAGTTTAGTTGATGTAATTTAGCGTTATTGGCTTTCGTCAAGTTTTGGCATGTAAAAGCTATTACAAACCAGTAACACTTATCAAAAATAACACATTGAACAAGGCATTTGAGTTATAAATATTATTTTTTCTTAGTTGTATTAGAGTGATCATTTTCAAGCGGCCGTAAACCTTAACTGATGTTTTATTTCAGCTTTCTGCAAAGGAAAAACTGGTACTCATCACGGCCACCCTCAAGACTGTTCTAAGTTCATAATCTGTTCACATGGAAGAGCAATAGTACTATCATGCGCGGGGGGTTTGTACTGGAATGCCGCCAATAATAATTGTGACTGGGCATACAAAGTTGACTGTGGAAACAAGCGATGTAAGTGTATTTTTTATTTGCAACTGATACAATTTTAATGATGTTAAAACAGATTAATTATTAAAACAGATTAATTGTGAATTTCAGTTACATTGTTACAAAGTTTAACGATTCTGTCATCGTTTGTCATGATATTGTAAAATTTATGATCTGGTCATCGTTTGTCATGACGTTGTAACATTAATGATCCTGTCATCATTGTCATGAAATTGTGAAATTTGAGATCTTGTTTCCGTTTGTCATGATAGTCAAAGTTCTACGATCCTGTCATCATTGTCATGAAATTGTGAAATTTGAGATCTTGTTTCCGTTTGTCATGATAGTCAAAGTTCTACGATCCTGTCATCATTGTCATGAAATTGTGAAATTTGAGATCTTGTTTCCGTTTGTCATGATAGTCAGAGTTTTACGATCCTGTCATCATTGTCATGATATTGTAAAATTTGAGATCTTGTTTCCGTTTGTCATGATAGTCAAAGTTTTACGCTCTTGTCATCATTGCCATTATATTGTAAAATTTGAGATCTTGTTTCCGTTTGTCGTGATAGTCAAAGTTTTACGATCCTGTCATCGTTTGTCATGATATTGAAAACTTATGACCTTTCTTCATATGTTGCAGGCATTAGGTTTCTACTTTTTTTATTTTGACAGGCATTTAGTGTTCCGATTTTATAACACAAAGACTTAATTATGCAGCATTACGATTTTTTGGTTGTTTATATTTACAATTAAAGCGTTATCTTCGCTATGTCAGTCAAAAGAGTATGATCTTGCCTTCGTACGTCTAGTCAGATTGTACAGATATTATCTTGTTTAAGGATAATTGGTGTAGCGTTGTGATCTTTTCTTTTCTATCAAGACAATTTATGTGATCTCTGTTATCAAGATAGGTATTAAAAGCGTTACAATCTCATTCCTCAAGCCTGATGTTTTATTTTATTCTTATCAAGAAAAGAAACATAAAAATAAAAACAAAACATATACAAGAAGCGCCGCAATGCGACGAAAACCTGGTTTTCAACGACCAAGTATTGATGTGACAGGAATTAGGAAGAAATATGGCAGTGAAGTAAAAATGGTGCTGTTATTTTGGTACCAACACAGAAAGTTGGTTTCAAAAGTTCAAAATAAAAATAAATCAGATACCTGAGTAGCAATGCCAGACTGTATTTTCATGTAAGCTACACACATGCCAAGTTGAGTATCAATAGGTCAAAGTGTGCTGAAGTTATTGAGTAGAAGCTGAAAATTCTATTGTAAGCAAGTG
This sequence comes from Cyclina sinensis, assembly GCA_012932295.1. NCBI lineage: Eukaryota > Metazoa > Mollusca > Bivalvia > Venerida > Veneridae > Cyclina > Cyclina sinensis. The sequence goes on from JAAONU010000016.1 coordinate 31,125,410, forward strand.
ACCTTGACCTTGCTCCCAGATATCATAATAGCAATCCCAAGCTGCATCTTAATATAAGCTACCCACACAGCAAGTTTGGTGTCAACAGGTCAACGCAAACTCAAGTTATTACGTGAAAACTGAATTTCTTTTTTAAAGCAACAGTTACCTTGACCTTGTTCACAGACACCTGGGTAGCAATGCCAAGTTGCATCTTGATATCAGCTACCCAAATACTAAATTTGGTTTTAATAGGCCTAAGCAAACTAAAGTTATTGAGCGGAAACTTAATTTCTTTTTTTAGCAACAGCGACCTTGACCTTGAACACAGACACCTGGTTAGCAATCCCAAGCTGCTTCTTAATATATGCTACCCACGTACCAAGTTTAGCATCAATAGACCAAAGCAAACTTAAGTTGTTGAGCAGAAACTGAATTTCTATTTTTAGCAACAGTGACCTTGACCTTGATCACAGACACCTGGGTAGCAATGCCAAGCTGCCCCTTGATATAAGCTACCCATACACCAAGCTTGGGGTCAATAGGTCAAAGCAAACTCAAGTTATTGAGCGGAAACTGAATTTCTATTTTTAGCAACAGTGACCTTGACCTTGATCACAGACACCTGGTTAGCAATCCCAAGCTGCCTCTTGATATAAGCTACCCATACACCAAGTTTGGGGTCAATAGGTCAAAGCAAACTCAAGTTATTGAGCGGAAACTTAATTTCTATTTTTAGCAACAGTGACCTTGACTTTGATCACAGACACCTGGGTAGCAATCCCAAGCTGCCTCTTGATATAAGCTACCTATACACCAAGTTTGGCGTCAATAGGCCAAAGTAAACTCAAGTTATTGAGCGGAAACCAAAAGTTGACGCCCGCCGACTTCAGCATTACAATAACCAGGTTTTCGTTGAAAACCTGGTTAAAAAATATGAATTACCTACCTAGCATCCTTAAATCTGAGTAGAAATAATAAAAACATATATTGCTTTTTTATGATAGCCTATGACGTACAGCTTTGGGTTTTTTTAATGACGATTTCTGTCGAACGAAGACTGTTTTTACATGCAGCCTAGAAAAACGTTGCACATTATAATATCTGTATTTTCTCTGTGGGTTGAGAAAGGCAAACAGACAGTCAAACAGACAGACAGACATGCAAACAGACAGTCAGACAGACGGATCAGAACTATTAACTTATACCACAAAACTTTGCTTTCGTTTCAGCGCTGAGCAACGAAGAACAACCAAATGGTCTGGAAACGGAATTAAACAAATTGTTGAGAAAGCTGACTTTGAACAAGCTTAATTCTGACAAAATGAAGTTAGGTACAGGCGGAAAGGCCACAGATAACCAGAACAAACCGAATTTTGACCAAGGACACTCAGGTTTGTCTTCTGTTAACAAACCAAACGCAGAAAATTCAGAAGATTCAGCTATGACAGATATGCCCCATTTAGACAAACCTAAGTTCCTATCAGAGGAGTCAGATATAGCTTCTTTGGACGGCGAGGTTGCGAACATATTGGCCAAGATGGAGAGTCAACAGTTGGACAAACCAGACTTTGTGTCGAGAGGTTCGGATATTTCACTTGCAGACAGTGCTGAAGAGGACACCGAAGATTCGGAAGAGGATGACGGTGACCGCCTAGACAATCCATACTCAGACTGGCTCGAGTCTGATGATTCTGAAGAATCTGAGGAACCACGTGACTTTGATGATGAGGATGACTCTGATGAAGAATATATATTTTAATTTGGTAGACAAACCATGTATATTTTGTTCATTAAAATGTGCTCAACAAATGAAATAATAACTCATAACGACCTTCTGCTCTTAGACTTAAAGTAGAATTTTATACATTACTTTAGCTAAAATATCATATATCTTTCTTCGTGTTCCGTAATAAACCCTCTTATTGCATTTTTTTCCTTTTTTTGGTCTAGTAGATCTACAGGCCTAATTTTTTGGTCTGCCTTTTTTCATAGTGAGTTGAACATGTTTGCACAGCTTGCTGGCAAATAGTGGTAAAATATAAATAGATATTCAATGTTAATATACGGTCCTTAATACACAAAATAAACTTATGAAGTCATAAGAAACCCAAAATCCAATACAAATAGAACCCGAGTGAAAAAGATTGTTTTATTTTATTTTGTAAAAGGATTGATGCTTTTATCTTATTTATTTCTCAATTTTCATTAGATATATTTCTCTTTTTAATACCTTTTCATTCACGCTTTGGACGCATCCATCTTAGACACAGACACTTGGATGCAGTAGAGTGGTTCTTGCCCCAAAATGGATCTTGTACACATGCTGTGACCCCCTACAGTTCATAACAAACATGTTTTGCTATTATAATAGCCATATAGTGAAAAATGGGCATTTTTCTGAAGTGCGGTTTGATGGGCAAAACATGTTTGTTATGAACTATAGGGGGTCACAGCATGTGTACAAGATCCATTTTGGGGCAAGAACCGCTCTACTGCATCCAAGTGTCTGTGATCTTAGATATCTTTCCAAACACAGTTAAGTACATGTGTTACGAAATTTGATTGGGTATTTTTGTTCCTTTCATTTTATCTAAATTAATTGTTTATGCATCAATTTTCCAATCATTACCCTCTAGTGAATATTTGGCACAAGAATTGTGTCTATATAGTTTTGTAACATATATATTTTGCCATATTATCTTACAAAGAAGAGCATTTATCTAAATCATCTGAAATCTTACCTTTCTATTACAAAAATGACAACAAACAGTTCAGAATAGGCAACGTCAAAAATGTTCGTCACAGCTTGTGCATAATAGAATGGTCTTTCTGTAACTTTTAAACAGACATAGAGGAGTAGTGCTCGAGGGGTTAGAGCGCCTGACTCCCTCACCGGTTCGAATCCTTGCAGGAGTGAGAGACTCCAGTAACTTCTCAAATTTCACAATATCTACGAGAGTAATGCTCGAAAATAGGAAGCAGTCATCGGGCAGGATTTTTGATGTAAAGTAGGTCTAAAACAAGATTTCTAGGCATTCAGCATTCCAGACTTTTGACGTGGGCACCTATTCTAACCCAGAACTTGTTTTTCAATTGATGTAAAATAAATACAGCAAAGTAGTGAATATAAATGTACACATTCCCATTGCAACAGGCAGAATCATGAACATTAGCCTCCAAAAATTCTGAATTAATTATGGAACATTTGCATCTGAGCCAATGATCTTAAATCACTTTAAATGTTTCAATATTGCTTCACACAATGCATCTTGGCAGCATTGTCAATAATTTGATGCTATGGTAATTATATTAGGCTTCTATGCAGTTCTGAGTCCAACTTTCTCTACATTCTGGTCCAGAAGTTCAAGACTTTTGTTAATGCTGAAGAGTTAACTGAATGGTTGTTACTTTAAACAAGAGGGCCATGATGGCCCTGGATCGCTCACCTGAGTACTTTGGCTGTAGGTTTGCTGTTAAGCAGTATTTCATTTTTTAATTGAAAATATATAAGTGCCTCCAAACCAAATATGTAAAATATCAGTCAATAAATAAAGGCTCTATGATAGAAAGTAGAAATATCTATTACAAGCTATGGTGACCTTGACCTTGACTCAGTGACCTCAAACCCTACACATGGGTAGAGGTCCATGCAAGGAACCTATATACTGAATATCAAAGATATTGGTCTATAAATAAAGGCTTTATGAGGTACAGTAGATAAATCTATTTTTAGCCTCCATGACCTTTAACCTAATCTAATAATGTGAACAACCAAACAAGCTTTCTGACAAACTGCCAGGATATTTGGACTGAAACAGTAGCCTCTAGGGCCTTAACAAGATATTTCTATTTTGGGCTCTGTGACCTAGTTTTTTACCCCAGATGACCCATAATCGAACTTGACCTAGAACCATCATAATAACCTTTCTGACATATTTCCAGAATATTTGGGCTGAAAATGTTACCTGTAGAGTGTAAACTAGGTTTCTCCAAATTTAAGATCTGTGACCTAGTTTTTGACCCCAGATGACCCATATTCGAACTTGGGCTAGAAATCATCGATACAACTTTTCTGACATATTTCCAGGATATTTGGGCTGAAAATGTTACCTCTAGAGTGTTAACAAGATTTTTCCATATTCAGGCTGTGTGACCTAGTTTTTTACCCCTGATGACCCATATATGAACTTGACCTAGAAATCATAGAAACAACCTATCTGACATATTTCCAGTATATTTGGGCTGAAAATGTTACCTCCTGAGTGTTAACAAGGTTTTTCCATATACAGGCTGTGTGACCTAGTTTTGGAACCCACATGACCCATATTCCAACTTGAGCCAGAAATCATCTTAGCAAACTTTCTGACAGTTTTTCAGGAAATTTGGGTTAAAAATGTTACCTCTAGAGTGTTTACAAGGTTTTACCATATTTGGGCTGTGTGACCTAGTTTTTGACCCCACATGACCCATATTCAAATTTGAGCTAGAAATCATCAAAACAACCTTCCTGACATATTTCCAGGATAGTTTGGGCTGAAACAGTAGCCTCTAGAGCCTTAACAAGCTATTTCTATTTTTGGGCTCTGTGACCTAGTTTTTGACCCCAGATGACCAATATTCCAACTTGACCTAGAAACCATCGAAATAACCTTTCTGACAAATTTCAAGAATATTTGGGCAGGAAATGTTACCTGTAGAGTGTAAACAAGGTTTTTCCAAATTTAAGCTCTGTGACCTATTTATGACCCCAGATTACGTATATTCGAACCTGGGCTAGAAATCATTCAAATAACCTTTCTGACATATTACAAGGATATTTGGGCTGAAAATGTTACCTCTAGAGTGTTAACAAGGTTTTTCCATATTCAGGCTGTGTGACCTAGTTTTTGACCCAAGATGACCTATATTCGAACTTGACCTAGAAATCATCAAAACAAGCTTTCTGACAGTTTTTCAGGAAATTTGGGTTAAAAATGTTACCTCTAGAGTGTTTACAAGGTTTTACCATATTTGGACTGTGTGACCTAGTTTTTGACCCCACATGACCCATATTCAAACTTGAGCTAGAAATCATCAAAACAGCCTTTCTGACATATTTCCAGGATATTTTGGCTGAAAATGTTACCTCTAGAGTGATAAAAAGGTTTTTCCATATTTCGTCTTAGTGACCTAGTTTTTGACCCCAGATGACCCATATTCGAACCTGGGCTATATATCATTCAAATAACCTTTCTGACATATTACAAGGATATTTGGGCTGAAATTGTTACCTCTAAAGTGTTAACAAGGTTTTTCCATATTTGGGCTCTGTGACCTAGTTTTTGACCCCAGATGACCCATATTCGAACCTGGGCTAGAAATCATTCAAATAACCTTTCTGACATATTACAAGGATATTTGGGCTGAAAATGTTACCTCTAGAGTGTTCACAAGGTTTTTCCATATTCAGGCTGTGTGACCTAGTTTTTGACCCAAGATGACCTATATTCGAACTTGACCTAGAAATCATCAAAACAAGCTTTCTGACAGTTTTTCAGGAAATTTGGGTTAAAAATGTTACCTCTAGAGTGTTTACAAGGTTTTACCATATTTGGGCTGTGTGACCTAGTTTTTGACCCCACATGACCCATATTCAAACTTGAGCTAGAAATCATCAAAACAGCCTTTCTGACATATTTCCAGGATATTTTGGCTGAAAATGTTACCTCTAGAGTGATAAAAAGGTTTTTCCATATTTGGGCTCTGTGACCTAGTTTTTGACCCCAGATGACCCATATTCGAACCTGGGCTAGAAATTATTCAAATAACCTTTCTGACATATTACAAGGATATTTGGGCTGAAAATGTTACCTCTAGAGTGTTAACAAGGTTTTTCCATATTTGGGCTCTGTGACCTAGTTTTTGACCCCAGATGACCCATATTCGAACTTGAGCTAGAAATCATGGAAACAACCTTTCTGACAAATTTCCAGATTATCTGGGCTGAAAATGTTGCCTCTATAGTGTTAACAAGAATGTTCTATTTTTGGGCTCTGTGACCTAGTTTTTGACCCCAGATGACCCATATTTGAACCTGAGCTAGAAATCATAGAAGCAACCTTTCTGACAAATTTCCAGATTATTTGGGCTAAAAACATTACCTCTAGAGTGTTAACAAGATTTTTCTATTATTGGGCTCCTTGACCTAGTTTTTGATCCAATATGACCCATATTCGAACTCGTCCGAGTAATTACTGGGAAAAACATCCTGACCAAGTTTCGTGACAATTGGAGCAAAAATGTGACCAGTAGAGTGTTAACGAACTAAATGTGAACGGACGACGGACGACGGACGACAGACGACGGACGACGGACATTCATCGATCCTAATAGCTCACCCTGAGCCAGCTCAGGTGAGCTAAAAAATCATTAGTCTGTGTGTTGCTTCAAACAATTTGAACTTTTTGTTCAGTCATAGAAGTTTTCAACATAGTTTGTCAAGGAAGAAATAGTGAAGAAACTTTACACTAATGTGCACTTTCTAAGTGCAAATAAAACAACCACTATAATATTGAAAAACATCTTTATATATATATTCAACACTGAAATTGTCTGTATCAAATTCTAACAACTATATAAGTATATATACTTTTGCAGATTCTCAGCTGTGTAAATAAAACTGGTTTTCATTTCCCAAGATATTTTCACTGGAATCTAGTGCCATCCAAGAATAATCGAGTATGCTCACTTTTTAAAACTTTTGGCTGTTTCAAATAATTTTCTACTTTTTCAAAATGAATGCTTTTTCAAAAATCAGAGATCTTCTCTAGTATTTTAAAACTTTACCATCCATTTACATGCAGACTTTTCAAATTTTGAGGTAGCAGCTTAAAACCTTATCCCCCACCCCTCCAACACACATACAGAATTCAAATGCTATCAAGAAGTTCAAATAACTTACAATTCTTAAGTGTAACCTGGATACCAGTTTTAAGGGTTTTTCTTTTTCCAAAATGGCTGGTAACATAATCATCCTAATTAATACATGGATCATAATTATTTCCTACTTACTACTTATTCTTACGTTTACACAGCAGAACAAACTATGATCAGCTAGTCACTGGGAACTGTATGATCAGCATTTAAACGGACATACCCTACAAACACCTAATGATATAATGCATATCTATTTAGTTAGCACATTCAGTATAAAATGAAAAATAATAATTTAAAGAACATATGTTCAAAACTTTTTCCTTTAGGCAATTAGACACTTAGAAAGAAAGTGTTCATTAGGAATAAATGGCAATCCACCCAAAAATGGTGCAACAACAACTCTCTAATATCAATATCATGTATTTGTTGTACTTTGAACTTTTTACTGATACCTTGACATAGGTAATTATTCATTCAATATCATTCACATTTACATGACTTTAAAGACACATGATTTTAGAGTATTAATTTGTTTGAAATTCAGTCAGTTTTGAATGAAATTTCATTATTAAAACACCTTCCAGAAAATGCAAAACAATGGCTTGGTATGAATGAATAAATAAATGAATTAAATAGTTATAACAATCATTAACGTGATTCTTCAAACTGGCAATGGACCTGGTCATTTTTTCATAGAATCACATTTTTTATCGTTTTTTTTATATAGTTCACACTAATTGTTCTTTATCACAATTTGGTTTAAATTATCACACATAGACTATATATATCATCTCTTGAAAGACTTTGTCTTTGGCACAGCTTGGTGAGTAGATCGGGAATTTTTACGCTCTTGTTCCTCCATTATTTTAGCTATGTATCGTTGCTGTTTCTTCTCGATTTCTGCCTCACTAATTTCTTTTCTATATAAATTCTGCTGTTCTTGTAATTTCTTCTCAAGATTTTTTATTTCAAAGTTTTTTGCACTTAGAACTTCCTCTTGTAGCTCACACTGTTTTGAAATTTCTAAAAAAAATATTCAAATATTAAAGCCATTTTATTACAATTTCCAGTAACTTCCTCTGAAATGACTGACCGTTTACAAAGAAGCGTAAAAGAGAAATTCTTTGTACCTGATCAACCTTGTTTAATATAATTCATATATTACATATTCTAAAAATATACTTTTAGCATTTTCAAAAGCACTGGCAAGAGAGACTATGTATGCAAAATGTTTGAACAAGAGGGCCATGATGGCCCTGGATTGCTCACCTGAGTACTTTGGCTGTAGGTTTGCTGTTAAGCAGTATTTCATTTTTTAACTGAAAATATGTAAGTGCCTACAAACCAAATATGTAAAATATCAGTCAATAAATAAAGGCTCTATGACAGAAAGTAGAAATATCTATTATAAGCTATGGTGACCTTGACCTTGACCCAGTGACCTCAAACCCTACTCATTGATAGACGTCCACGCAAGGAACCTATATACTGAATATCAAAGATATTGGTCTATAAATGAAGGCTCTATTAGGTACGGTAGATAAATCTACTTTTAGCCTCCGTGACCTTTAACCTAATCTAATAATTTAAAAAAGCTTGATAAAGCTTGCTTCGTGCCAAATTTTAAAATTCTAGGCCTTGTGGTTTCAGACAAGAAGATTTTTAAAGATTTTCTTCTATATTGTTATTTAAAACATGTGACCTCTCGGGCTGGACTAATAGTGACTTCAGGGACATTTTTCTAACAAACTTGGTAGAGGTCCACTAGACAGTGCTGCATACCAAATATCTAAGCTCTATAACTTACGGTTTCTGACAAGAAGATTTTTCAAGTTATTCCTATATAATTCTATGTTAAACATGTGACCCCTGGGGCAGGGCCATTTTTGACCTAGGGTCCATGACTTGAACAAACTTGGTAGAGGTCCTCTTGACAATGCTTCATACAAAATATCTTAACTCTACGCCTTATGGTTTCTTCTGTGAAGGTTTTTAAAACCTTTTCCTATATAACTCTATGTAAACAAGTGACCCCTAGGACTGGGTCTATTTTGACCCAGTGGCTATGATTTGAACAAACTTAGTAGAGGTCTACTAGACAATGCTACACACCAAATATCTAAGCTCTATGCCTTAAGGTTTCTGACAAGAAGATTTTTAAAGTTTTTCCTGGGGCGGGGCCATTTTTGACCCAGAGGCCATGATTTGAACAAACTTGGTAGAGGTCCACTAGACAATGCTACACACCAAATATCTAAGCTCTATAACTTACGGTTTCTGATATGAAGATTTTTTAAAGTTTTTCCTATATAACTCTATGTAAAACAAGTGACCCCTGGGGCGGGGCCATTTTTGACCCAGAGGTCATGATCTGAACAAGCTTGATAGAGGTTCACTAGACAATGCTACACAACAAATATCTAAGCTCTATAACTTACGGTTTCTGACAAGAAGATTTTTAAAGATTTTCCTATATAACTCTATGTAAAACAAGTGACCCCTGGGGCGGGGCCATTTTTGACCCAGAGGTCATGATTTGAAAAAACTGGGTAGAGGTCCACTAGACAATGCTACACACCAAATATCTAAGCTCTATAACTTACGGTTACTGACAAGAAGATTTTTTAAGATTTTCCTATATAACTCTATGTAAAACAAGTGACCCCTGGGGCGGGGCCATTTTTGACCCAGAGGCCACGATTTGAACAAACTTGATAGAGGTCCACTAGACAATGCTACATACCAAATATCTTAACTCTAGGCCTTCTTGTTTCTGACAAGAAGATTTTCAAGTTTTCCCTATATAACTCTATGTAAAATCAACTGACCCCTGGGGTGGAATCAGTTTTGACCCCAGGGACATAATCTGAACAAACTTGGTAGAGGTCCACTAGATGATGCTTCATACCAAATATCTAAGCTTCAGGCCTTGTGGTTTCGGAGAAGAAGTTTTTTAAATTCCAACTTTGAAAATCTATTTTTAGCTCCTGTGGCCTAGAAATGCAATGGACCTGAACCATTTGAATAATTTTGGTAAAGCTTCATGCAAGTCACATTCCTGCCAAGTTTCAGCAAGATTGGCCCAGCAGTTCAGGAGAAGAAGTTGTTTGAAGAAAAAGTTGACGACGCACGGACGGACGGACATCAGGTGATCACAAAAGCTCACCTTGAGCACTTTGTGCTCAGGTGAGCTAAAAATGTATACTGAATAAAAAAATTCCTTAAATCATGATTTAATCCTTCTGAAAATAGCATTTTTAAATCTAATAGTTACATTTTTAAAGCATCAAATGGCAAAAAAAAAGATCAAAAGAATTCATCATCATCATGATTATAAACTTTTTATAAACAAAACATGAATACCAACCAGAACATTTTGATTGCAATTTCATAGCTTTTGCTGTTTCTTGTACATTCTTGCTTTTTAAGGCACCTTTCCTGAAAAACAGAGATCATGGTAATAATAAACTGTTTAGATTAATAATTCAGTTTACACAATACTTAAAATTACTTCAGTATGACAATGTTATTTACCTATTTTTTCCCTTTATAATCTTGTTTTCTCAGCTAAAAAACATTACAAGTAACTTAAAAACATGACTGTTTATCCCAAAACACATGACATACTTGGCCAAAATACCCGAATGAAGTAAATTTTAAATCTTACATTGTAACTTCATTTGGGTTTACTATGCCCATACCCTTTTGTGTATGAAGTCTCACAGCATACCGTGTTTTAGTCAAACTAAAAGGTTAATGTCAAAATTTCATCATGAAAAAGTGAAAATATTTCTTTTTTTGCAGGAAGAACAATTTTACGACATACAATATTTTCCCTCCTAAAAACACTATTCTGTTCAGATTTTTCAGTGACATTTGGAAAAGAATCTGTGAATATGAAAATTGCATATAAACCCGAGTATAACTGAGAAAGAGCTTCTTTACAATTAATTACCTCTCCTTTTTATGCCAAACACTTCTCATAAAGAATCATCAATGGGTTACTTACGTTTTCTCATGAGCTATTTTCTGTTGTTCTACCTGCTCTCTCAGATTATTTATCTCAGCCATGGCTTGCTCTAGCTTATCCACAACTTCATTCAACTTCATTTTTGTTTCAGCATGTTCCACTTTTTCCTCCTGAAAAACAGTAATAATTTATCCAAGACAAAAGGCAAAAGTTTTGGTTACCGTGGTTTAAAATTGAAAACTTTTCGTACGTACTATTCATTTAAACTGGTATGGTAACATAAATTTATGTATTAGAAATTTTTGATTTGTAACTTTTACAAAGGAAGTTTAATCCAATCAATTTCACCTTACTTTTTGACTTACTGGTTATTACAGTAAGAATGTACCATGAGAATGCTTCATTAAGAAAGGGAAGTTTAAAGTAATATGAACTGAGTTTATGAAATATTCTGAAGCCTTAAGCAAAGGCCATTTAGACAAAATAAACCAATAACTCAAGTCAAATTTCACAAACCTTAAGAAAAATGTTTTTGAAAAAAATACAGAAAATAACTTGATATGTTTGAAAGTATGCTTACAATTAATTCAGTTGTTAGTATAATTATGAAGTACTCCACTGACCCAAGGCTTAAACTGGCCTTGAAAAGTTTACATACAACTCTTTTTCACATTACTGATTTCATTAAAAACACCTTTCTATACATGATACAAGGGTGCCATTGTCACAAAATACACCTGTCACAAAAGCTTTGCAGAAGATGTGGGCATAATGAGTAAAAAAGAGGTATTAGTAGGGAAGCAACTTTGACTATTTCTAGTGCTGGACGGTGAAACAAAGTTGAAATGATCTTCTGACCTCTAAGTCTGACACTGACCTTTGACCAAGACACCTGGTTCATACTCAACACTATGTTTTATGATGGTGAACTTCTGTATCAAGTAATATAAAAATCCCTCAATGCATGTAGAAGATATGTTCCCCGACAGAATCTGGACATTTCATCATATCTAGTGACCTTGACCTTACACATATGGACCAGGATTATGCATGTAACCCTTATTCTAATGATGGTGAAAATTTATGTTAGAATCCCTCAATTCATGATGACTAAATGGTCTATACACACATTCTCATATTTTTATCTGACCTTTGGCCTCTATGTGTGACCCTTAACTTGGCCACAGGGATCTGAATTTTGCGTACCAAAATCTTACTGCCTTATAATGGTCAACATTTGTGCCAATTTATATATTAAAATCTCTCAATACATGTAGAAGCTTCGCTAAGACAAGTGTTTTTTCTACTGACCTCTAGGTGTGATCTTGACGTTTGACCAAGAGACCTGGTTCTTGCGTTCAACACTACATTTCATGATGGTGAACTTTTGTATCAAGTAATACTAAAATACCTCCATGCATGTAGAAGATATGATCGGACAAAATCTGGACATTTCATCATCTCTAGTGACCTTGACTTTCCATAGATGGACCTGGATTATGCGTGTAATGCTCAGTCTAATGATGGTGAACATTTCTGATATAACACCTCAATTCATGATGACTTAATGGTCTATACTCATATTTCATATATTTTTATATGACCTTTAACCTCTATGTGTGATATTTACCGCGGCCACAGGGGCCTGAATTTTGTGTGTGACACTCCATCTTACAATAGTCAACATTTGTGCCAAGTTATATTAAAATCTCCTAATACATGTAGAAGTTTTCCTCCGGACAAGTGCTTTCCACCGACCCCTAGGTGTGACCTTGATCTTTGACTCAGAGACCTGGTTGTTGCGCAGAACACTACATTTTATGATGGTGAACATTTGTATCAAGTAATACTACCGGTAATCAAAATACCTCCATGCATGTAGAAGATATGCTCCAGACAAAATCTGGACATTTCATCATCACTAGTGAACTTGACCTTGCATATACAGACCAGGATAATGCGTGTAATGCTCAGTCTTATGATGGTGAACATTTTTGACATACCGGTAATACCTCAATTCATGATGACTAAATGGTCCATACTCACATTTTCATATTTTTATCTGATTTTGACCTCTGTGTGACCTTGACCTTGGCCACAGACACCTAAATTTTGCACGTGACACTCTGGCTCACAAAGGTATAACTTTATGCCAAGTTATATTAAAAGCTCACAATGCATATAGAAGTTTTGCTCCAGACAAGCGTTTTCCACTGACCTCTAAGTGTGACCTTGAGCTATAGACCTGGTTCATGCATGCAACACTACATTTTATGATGGTGAACTTTTGTATCAAGTAATACTAAAATCCCCCCATGCATGAAGATATGCTGCGGACAAAATCTGGACATTTCATCATCTCTAGGGACCTTGACCTTGCATAATTATATGGACCAGAAATATGCGTGTAATACTCAGTCTCATGATGGCAAACATTTGTGATAGAATCCCTCAATTCATGATGACTAAATGGTCCATACTCACATTTTCATCTGACTTTTGACCTCTGTGTGACCTTGACCTTGGCCACAGGGATCTGAATTTTTGCGACACTCCACCTCACAATAGTGAACACTTATGCCAAGTTATATTAAAATCTCTCAATGCATGTACCGGTACATATAGAAGTTTTGCTCCAGACAAATTTTTTTTTTCTCTTACTTTAAGTGTGACCTTTACCTTTGACCTAGAGACCTGGTTCATTTGAGCACAACTACCGGTACCCCCCATGATGGTGAACATTGGTACCAAGTATTGTTAAAATCCATCCATAGACATTGAAGATATGCTCTGGACAATACTAGACGCTGCCCGCCCGTCCGCCACATGCGTTCCCATAATACATCCCGTTTTTCAAATGGGCGTTAAATAAATGAGTACCAGAAGTTATTCTACTTGCCCAAAGTATGTTGCACAACTGGACCTGAATTTTATCATTATTATTACTATTATTATAATTATTGGTTTCAATCACTCATTTTACTGTAAAGGTCCAATCACAATATTGCAATTTCTTTTATTTTTTCACACAGGATGAAAATTATGTAACTGACATCAAACCTGTAATGACATAATAAAAACAATACAAATGATTATACACAGGTAGATGCAACTGCTGTTACCTCAAGTTGTTTGACTGCCATTTCATAGTGGTCCCTGGGTACATAATCACTTCGTAGACTCTCCTTAAATAAAGAAAATATGCATCACACATCATCAGAATTACAAGAATTACAGAATATTACAAACAATTTTATCATACACATTATGATATAAATTATACATATAAAATCAATGTTTAACTTACAGAAATTTGTATTCTGAAAGTTTATTTATTTGATAGTTTTTATAACATTAAATTTTTTTGTTAAAAATGTTTAAACATTTTTTTCAATTTATACATAACATTAGAAACAAATTCTTGTAACTTCAATGAAAAATCATGCTTAATGAGTACATCCTAGTTTCAACCCATTTGCTGAGAAAGTAGACTATGAAAAGCAACTGAAGACTTTCATCCTTTGTCAAATTCAAACAAACAATCTCTGGATGAGAAGTCTGGTGTTTTCTACTCACTGAAGTCTGATCACTACCAGGAATTTGTTTCTAAAATCACTGTATTTTTGCTGAAATTACCTGCAGTGAGCTTAGTTCTGTCTCATACTGATCTCTTGGTACATAGTTTTCCTTAATTGTTTCATTGTGCACAGACACCTGTAAAAAAAATAATGTGTAGCTTTTAAAATTTTAGTTTAATTCATTAGTTCATTAAAATGTCCTTTTATCTCAGATATCATTTTATATGTATGTCTTGACTTCAAGAGACACACCCAAAAAGACACCCATGATTTACTGTGTACAGGTATGTATTTTATTGGCTCATTTCTTTTTATATAGAGACACTGACTGGATACTTAAGTTAATTTTAGCTAACGTCTTCATCAAATTGCATTAAAAAAATGTTTGTTTTTTTATTTATTTTACCTTCATCTTTTACTTTTGCAAAATACAAGAGCGATCAGTGATCACATGTGTCACCTGATGATAGCCTAACAATTACGCAGTTGTATTGAGGGGTGATTGAACAGTTTGTTGGCCAAAACACCTTTTTTATTCAAGGGCCATAACTCGGCCAAAAATCATTCAACTGAAAAACCCCTTAAATATGCCCGAGTACATGAGGTACCAATCAATCCTGTAACATTTCATTCAAATTGCGTTAGTAGTATAAGAGAAGTAGTGTGGACAAACTTAAAAAAGAAAAATCATTAAAGGGCCATAACTCTGACAATATTCACTGAACTGGAAAATGCTGACGAAATGCACAACTAGACTTAGTACTGATCATTCCTGAAAAGTTTGGATGAAATTGCACCAGTAGTTTTTGAGGAGTAGTCCGGACAAGTTCTGTGTTGGACGGACAGATGGACAGACAGATAGATAGATTTGGAGAAGTGATCCCTATATGTCGCAGCTACTTTGTAGCAGGTCGCAGCTACTGTGTAGCAGGCGACAAAAAAAGCATTAACGGGCAAAAAATGCCTTTTTTATTCAAGGGCCATAACTCAGCCAAAAATAATTCAACCGAAAAACCCTTTAAATATGAGCAAGTACTTGAGGAACCAATTAATCCTGTATTGTTTCATTCAAATTGCATTAGCAGTATAAGAGAAGTAGTACGGACAAACTTCAAAAATAAAAATCATTAAAGGGCCACAACTCTGACAAAAAGCACTGAACTGGAAAATGCTGATGAAATGCACAACTAGACTTGGTACTGATCATTCCTGTAAACTTTGGATGAAATTGCACAAGAAGTTTTTGAGAAGTAGTCCAGACAAGTTTTGTGACGGAGAGACAGAAGGAGAGATGACAGAGAAGTGATCCCTATACATGTATGTCGCAGCTACTTTGTAGCAGGTGACACAAAAAAGACAAGAGGGCCCAGAAGGCCCTGGATTGCTCACCTGAGAAATAGGTCAAAAGGTGAAAGTGGAGCCCTTTTTCACCCAAGAAGCACAATTTGAAAACAAGGGACAGCTAAATGTGGTTTAGATGTTGTATAGATGTTGTTGTTTTCTAATTTTAGCTTTTATTTGAACAAACTTGGTAGACATCCACTAGAAGATGTTTCATGCCAAAGTCTAAGCTCTACCTCTTTTGGATTTTCACAAGAAGATTTGTTAAAGTTTTACTATATACATGTACATATAAGGAAAATCAATGACCCCTGGGGCCAGGCCGATTTTGACCCTAGGGCTTTTATTTGAACAAACTTGGTAGACATCCACTAGAAGATGTTTCATGCCAAATATCTAAGCTCTAGCTCTTTCAGTTTTTTACAAAAAGTTTCAGTTTCCATGGCAACCAGAGTTCTTTATGGAATTTAATTCTTTGAAAAACTTTGGTAGAGCTTCATGCAAGGAACATCCCTGCAAAGTTTCAACAAATTTGGCTTAGTGGTTTAGGAGGAGAAGTTGTTTAAAGAAATTGTTGACGCACGGACGACGGACAATGGGCCATCACAAAAGCTCACCTTGAGGACATTGTCTTCAGGTGAGCTAAAAAAGAACATCTTTTGCAAAAAAAAAAAATAATAAGAACATTTAACTTATCAGTCGTTTCAAAATGCTGGGCAAATTCCTGTAATCTTTTAATACATAAATTTAATAATAAAAGAAAGAAGAATACAACTAGTTTATAAAATTTAGGCTTGCCCAGTGAAATCTATAGCTAACAAGAGGGCCATGATGGCCCTATATTGCTCACCTACTATTGCACTAAGCATCATGGCTAATGGAAGGTCATTCTAACTAAACTAAAGCATACTCAGACATCAAACAGGTAAAAAATAACTAAGGTAAAGTTGAAATTGATTGGCAAAAATATGCATATGGTCCAAATTTCATGCAAGCAGATTAAACAAGGGGCACGCAGGTACAGTTCTGCCTCAGCAGCTGAATACCAATAACTGCCATAACTATAAACACTGCCAACTTAGCTGTGAATTTAATCTGAATTAGGGTACTGGGTCCATTCGCCCTACTTACCATACACATTTGCCCTTGGTTCGTCCTTATAGTTGATCCATTTGCCTTATATATTTATATAAAGAATCTTAAATAAGTGTGAATTAGATTGCATGTTAACTGAAAGTGAAGTACATATATAAAAATATATAAAAAGTGATATTATGACAGAAAGTTAATTTTTTGTTATTTTGTTGATATTTTATCCATAAGAAAGTAAACGAAGCAAAAACTTTTATTTAGTTAAAAGATTACTGAAATCTTTTGTTACTGTGATTTTTTTTCCATTACTGAATTATAACTGTCATATTATTATTAATCATTTTTTCTAAGGTGTGAATGCGTTAACAAACTCAATGAATGTACATTTTCATCTACTAAATGATGTAATAAATCTTGTCCCAAGTACCAGTTCATGTACTCTTCATTTTAAAACAAGGTCAAATGAACCTAGGGCAAACAGAAATTAGGACAAACAGGTAATAGGGCGATAAGGTGATAGGATGAACATGTTTCAGGGCAAACGGACCCAGATTCCTGAAAGAGATAGACACACATTCATGTTCTGATAAATTTTCATAAAGATGGTGTCCTTTAGAGTGTTAACAAGTGTGGACAAACAGACAGACAACAGACATCAAGTTATCACAATAGCTCACTGTGAGCACTAAGTGCTCAGATGTGTTAAGAATGGCTTACAGACACTTCACCCTTAGCCTTTTTTCCAGACATTTCACCCACTGGACACTTTGCCCTCATTTTATGAAAACTGACACAGACACGTCACCCCCTACTTTATTTTGTTACATGTACTTCTAGAAAATTAAAGGTGTTAATAGTTACATGTATTTGTGTATTTTGTATCATTTCACACCTTTCATTTCTAATTGATGACACATTAACTGTACAGGATGAAAGACTTTTACAATTATATATGGATTTAATGGTCAGAAATTAAAGTTGTTAATTGATCAAATTTATTTTAATCTAAAATAATTGCAGTTTTCATTCAGAGGTACCGCAGTTACAGCTGTGCTACTTTTTTATTTTGTTATAGAAAAATATAACATACATACATAAAAGTTTTAGTTAACAAATATTCTAAAAATAGATTTTGGGGGGTGAAGTGTCCTTCCGATTTTGGGGGTGGAGTGTCTTGAGGGGTGAAGTGTCTGCTGTAGTGGACACCAGGTATATAAGGCACTTCCAGCAGCCTTGCTGTTGGGCTAGCTCTTTAGCTAGCTACATTGGTGGCAGTGGTATTCCACAGACCTCTGCCAGATCTTTACCTTGGTAACTGCCTGTGTGCGCTGGGAGTGCAGGGTTGAGTTGAGTTCCTTGCACTGTTGAAGCAGAATGATGTCCGTCTCCAGAAGGTTAAAGAGGGGAGGAGTGTAGTAAACAACGGGTATATAAGACACTTCCAACAACCTCACTGTTGGGCTAGCTCTTTAGCGAAATGGTTGGAGTGTCTGGAATGTTTGTTAAGTTAAGCAACATTATCTATGGTTAGTACTTGGATGGGTATCCCAAATTGAGCTCATACATGTATGCCAGGTTACTACACTGCAAAATTTGGGTGGTGAAGTGTCTGGGTGTGAAGTGTCTTGCTACCCTAAGAATAAAGTCAGTTGCCATGATAAGATTGCCAGGCATACAGGTTTGATGAGTGTATATCAAAATCCCCTTGATCATAATCCCCTTGGTTGAAAAATGACATAGTGATCGAAATCCCCTCAACAGAAATGACAGGGTGTTCATAATCCCCTTGATGGATAGTCAAAATCCCCTTGGCAAAAATGATGGGGTGGTCAAAATCCCCTCAACTTGTGAAAAACAACCCCCTTTACTCAATATTCTTTTTCGTTTGATCTTTTGTCACTCCAGCTAAACTATTGTGTTACATAAAGAAATGTTGCAAACAGCAGTTACATTGAGTAGAGGAAAGAGTATGGAGTATACTTTAGCAATAAAATATTTGGAAACTGCAATTGTTATTATCTGGAAAGATCTAAAGCTAGTGTGCAACAAATTTGCCTTTAAAGGTGTTTATCATTGCAAAGATTAATTGATTGTTTGTTACATATAACTATAATTGCAATGATTAATTATAATCAACTATCATTTATTTGTTTGTATTTTACAATTTTCTCAGCAATAATAACATCAATAAAGGGTGTCATTATTAACTGGCTGTGACAAACATACACCTTTTAATTGTTTGTATGCTTTTCTCTTTTTTTCAGCAATTCTTGAAGCAGTTGGTTCTTAAATTCATTGAACTAAAAAGAAAAATAAGAAAAAAATCTTAAGAAATTTCCCAACCATTTCACATTATTTGAGGGGATTTTGACTACCCACTGAGGGGATTATGACCACCCCTTTATTTTTGCCAAGGGGATTATGATAACCCTGTCATTTCTGTTGAGGGGATTTCGATCACTATGTCGTTTATCAACCAAGGGGATTATGATCAAGGGGATTTTGAGCGTCCCCCAGGTTTGATACCAATATCAAAGTAAAAATAAGAGATACCCCGTTTGCATCTATTTCCGCTTTACTAAGCGTAATAACAAATGAATATAATACAAAAGTTACTTACCTTTGTTTTCTTTTTTGTTCAATACATCCACCAATCTTTCATTAAAGGATCAGCATAAAGAATATACGTCAAATGTTTACTGTTTTTATTATTATCGGCATTATTCAAGTCACGTGACAGCCACCATTACTGCAGGAAAGTAAATCTGGTTCCGCGGTAAAAAGTCTACACCATACTGTCTGAATAAGTTTAACGGTATCAAAACACTAACTGTTGAAACTTTTAAACAAGTTCAGCCACCACTCATTTATAACAAAACTTATGTAAAATATCAACAATAACATGTTCATTTACACAAACATTAATACACTCCTGTTATTTTTTGTTTTGAATAAATCTTACACATTTAAATTAACATACCAGAAAGCGGGTCATTCAGAGTTTCCTCTGGGTCAATTTTAAATTGCGCCAGCAAATTTGCCAATCAGAAAAAGTTTGTGCTAATGGCTCAAAAGTTGGAGCCAGTGATTTTGTAAGGAGACATGCCTTTCTCTGTTAAGATATTATAGAAGTAGTATCATTGTGACAACAAACACTATAGATATATTTTTTACAACTGTTTATTAACAAAAAATAAGCACATTTGCATATCATTTTTAAAAGATACATAACATGAAAATATGAACAATATCTTTACAAAATTAAGCAACAACAACAACAATTTCTTTATTTCACTCTAGGTATATAACATACAACATGAGGATTTTCCAATATAAAGAAAAAGCTTTGTTAAAGTGCTTCCGTTAACAGTCCTAAAAACATAATACAGAATGTTGACAAACAAGCATGTACCATTTATTTTTACACTTATTTAATCTTCCATACATGAAACGACACCTGCAAACATCACCGACGATTTTCCTTTTCATCACTGTAATGTGCTACAACCCCTACCTGACCACACGTGGTTAATTATCTTATTTTCGGACGGTTAAAGATGGCAAATTAATCCAATTAACCGATTGTCAGTTATATCTCAACACATTCTCAAAGTTTCATAACGTTTGATAAACAAACTAGTCACGCGTGACATTGTACTAAACATTCGGGCCGCTTATGTAATTTTTGTCGCTTATTGATTTTTAATCGTACTAGTTGTCGGGTGCTTTCTTTTATATTGGCGCCAGTAAAATTCGCCAATGGAAGATTTTATGGGCCATAATTAGTATTTTGGCGCATTTGGCGCAATTGGCGAGCGACAGCGGGAACCCTGTCATTCTGCAATATTTGGTAAATATATCTTTCACAGCGAAAAGTAGGTCACTTATGTTTTCATACAGGTGGCGCTTCAAGTGAAAATACCGTAAAATGAAAATAACGCGGAACCAGATTTAACGCGGAAATAGATGCAACGAGTATAAATGATAAGGGTTGCACTAAACGACATGGATGATTATTAAGGAAATCCTAAGATCTTCCAAAATGGATGTCAAAAAGCAGTTTGGTTTTAATAGCGATAATACTTGATTAAATTGGTGGAATAATGTAATACAATCTCAAAATGAAATCTAGGCTAGGCTTAGGCTCACAATTCAAATCAGATGAATCTTCAAATTCAAGTTCTGACAGGATATTTCGGTTGTTTTGTTGAAGAAGAAAATAGCACAGTTAAAGCGGGTGCTTACATCTTGTTCCAACCTTGCTACTCTTGCTTTCTGAATTGCAATCAAGTCCTGAAGTTGTTTTTGAACAAGAATATGCGACGGAATGTTTTCGTATTCAGTTGAGTTGTCCTCCGAGTCCGCCATGTTTGTTTACATGAGCTCTCGGCTGCGGAGTACCTAAAGTACGTAAAGTATACTTTTTGGCGTAAAGAGGCGTAAAGTATTATAAAGGCGGCGTAAAGTATTATGAACTGGGCGTAAAGTATTAAATAGAATGAAGAAATACAGATTAAAGTTTCATTTCATTAGTAATATGCATTTTTACTTAAAAAATAATTACAAATGGATTTTAAAATGTAAACAAGGTCCAGAATTTCAAATATTTTTTGTAAATAAGTATTATAAACGCCGCGAAAAGTATCAAGAACCCAGCGTAAAGTATTAAATAGAATGACGAAGTACAGATTAAAGTTTCATTTTATTAGTAATATGCATTTTTACTTTAAAAAATAATTACAAATGGATTTTAAAATGAAAACAAGGTCCAGAATTTCAAATATTTTTCGTAAATAAGTATTATAAACACGGCGTAAAGTATCATGAACCCGGCGTAAAGTATTAAATAGAATGAAGAAATACAGATTAAAGTTTCATTTCATTAGTTATATGCATTTCTACTTAAACATATATTTACCAGTGGATTTTAAAATGTAAACAAGGTTCAGAATTTCAAATATTTTTCATAAATAAGTCTTATAAATGCGACGTAAAGTATTATGATCCCGGCGTAAAGTAGTATGAACCCGGCGTAAAGTATTATGAACTCGGCGTCAAGTATTAAATAGAATGACGAAATACAGATTAAAGTTTCATTATATAAATATAATTACAAGTGAATTTTAAAATGTAAACAAGGTCTAGATTTTCAAATACTTTTAAAAAATAAGTCTTATAAACGCAGGGTAAAGTATCATGAACCCGGCGTAAAGTATTAAATAGAATGAAGAAATACAGATTAAAGTTTCATTTCATTAGTTATATGCATTTCTACTTAAAAATATATTTACCAGTGGATTTTAAAATGTAAACAAGGTCCAGAATTTCAAATATTTTTTATAAATAAGTCTTATAAATGCGGCGTAAAGTATTATGATCCCGGCGTAAAGTAGTATGAACCCGGCGTAAAGTATTATGAACTCGGCGTCAAGTATTAAATAGAATGACGAAATACAGATTAAAGTTTCATTACATAAATATAATTACAAGTGAATTTTAAAATGTAAACAAGGTCTAGATTTTCAAATACTTTTCAAAAGTAAGTCTTATAAACGCAGGATAAAGTATCATTAACCAGGTGTATAGTAATATATAGACGGACGAAATACAGATTAAAGTTTCATTTCATTAGTTACATGCATTTTTACTTAAAAATATATTTACCAGTGGATTTTAAAATGTAAACAAGTTCCAGAATTTCAAACATTTTTCATAAATAAGTCTTATAAACGCGGCGTAAAGTATCATGATCCCGGCGTAAAGTAGTATGATCCCGGCGTAAAGTAGTATGAACCCGGCGTAAAGTAGTATGAACTCGGCATAAAGTATTTAATAGAATGACGAAATACAGATTAAAGTTTCATTTCATTAGTTATATGCATTTTACTTAAAAATATAATTACAAGTGAATTTTAAAATGTAAACAAGATCCATATTTTCAAATATTTTTCATAAATAAGTCTTAAAAACGCGGCGTAAAGTATCATGAACCCGGCGTAAAGTACTATATAGATGGACGAAATACAGATTAAAGTTTCATTTCATTAGTTACATGCATTTTTACTTAAAAATATAATTACAAGTGAATATTGAAATGTATGAATCATTTAATTGGATCTCCATAAGACAAAAATAAGACAAACTGTTGCACGATTACTCATGAATTTGGTTTTGTAGGTTATTTTAAATCAATTAAATAGACTTTATTATTGCTGACCATCAAAAGTATCATTAATTTTAAGTAATTTTCTTTTTATGCTTCTAAGATTTGTGATTTCCATTTCTACGATAAACACGAAATATTATTAGATTAATTAGTAATTAAATATTTATGTTGGGTTGTTTTTTGGTGAGTTAATACAATTTATTGTACATAAGATAAAGTGTCTCATCTTTTGTTTTATATTTCTCACCTCTTTTCGCGCTCAGTTATTATCAATATCTAGTTAATTGGCGCTAATGGTTTGCCGATATATTTTCCTCCAGAAAATTCTCGTTTTTTGAATGAAATTGATACTAATAATTTTGAAAATGAAATTATTTCTGCATGTAGCATACATAAATATGTTCTGTTAACAGGTGATATAAATGCCAGAGTTGCAGAGCTAGCAGACTATCTCCCTTCAGATCCATTTCTAAACGAAATGTTCAATATTGATGATGATTCCATATCCCATTTTGATAAATATTCGATTCTTGATAAATACTCTATAAGACTTAGCCGAAAATCGAACGATAAAAAAAACTAATTCGAACGGACTTATGTTAATTGATTTATGTAGAAACAATAACTTGTTTATTGTAAACGGTCGCTACGGTAACGATCTGCAAGGAAACTTTACCTTTAGAGAAAAGTCAACGATTGACTATCTTATTGTAACTGCCAGTTGTTTTTCTAGCCTAGAGTCGTTCGAAATTTTAGATACTGATGCACTCTTCTCAGATGGACATAGTGCTTTATGTTGGTTAATAAACCTGTTACATAAGTCTAGTACATCTTCCATTGATAATTACAATAATTACAAAAAACCACATTGGCAAGACGACAAATTATCCGTCTTCCGTCAAAATATTGATAATAACCATATCGATTTAATATTGAAGACTTTTTCAGACCGGAACTCATACGTCGTAGAAACTGTGACAAAAGAATTACAAAATTTATTCCATAACGCATCGACTGCAACATTCTCCTTATCCAAAAAATACACTTCACGAATAAATAATAAACCCTGGTTTGGCCCAAAATGCCACCGGGCAAGACAAACTTATCATTACGCTAAATCCGAATATCGTAATAGTCGTACTATTGACAATAAACTGAGACTTCAAAATGCCAGTAAAGAATATAAACGTGTCATGAATTACTATATAAAGAAATTTAAGCACACTAATGCAAAAAAACTGAGGAAAATGCAAACAAAAAACCCTAAACAGTATTGGAAATTTCTTAAGAATCTTGAACCTAAGTCGAAGACCGACGATTCACCATCGATTAACGAGTTTTACGACTTTTTCAAAAATATAAATACTAATCCACATTTTGACGATGAAGATAATCGTTTTATAACACATGATTTTTTAGAACATTCAAATCAATATCTAGATGCCCCTATTACAGACGCTGAAATTCTAAAATGCATAAACAATTTAAACAATGGTAAGGCGTGTAGCCCGTCGGACAATATACTCAATGAACATATTAAAGCTACAAAAGATATGGTATTACCAATATATAATAGACTTTTTAACTTAATACTTGATACTGGTAACATACCTGCGTCATGGCTTGAGGGGTATATTATCCCGATTTACAAGAACAAAGGTAACCCATTAAATACCAGTTCATATAGACCAATTACTATCCTATCATGCTTAGAAAAACTTTTTACAGCTATTCTGAACTTAAGATTAACCAGTTATATTGAATACTCAGAAATACTGAACGAAAACCAAGCGGGTTTCAGATGCTCCTATTCTTGCTCTGATCATGTTTTTACTTTGCATGCTCTTGTAGAAATTCTTAAAAAACGTAAACAAAAGGTTTTCTGTGCCTTTGTGGATTTTTCTCAGTGCTTTGATAAAATATGGCGATTTGGTCTCTGGCACAAGCTAACGCAAAATCTCATCGACGGAAAGTTATTCAAAGTGATTTTTAATATGTATCAAAATATCAAATCATGTGTTAAACATAGTGGTAATCAGTCTCCGTTTTTCTCTTCTGATATAGGCGTTCGACAAGGAGAAAATTTAAGCCCGATTCTTTTCTCTCTATATTTAAATGACTTACAAGTATACCTGGAGACAAACGGTGCAGTTGGTATAGAGCTAGATGATACATTTAGTGATGAAACTTGGCTTAAACTTTTGATACTTCTGTACGCAGACGACACCGTTATTGTCTCCAATAACCCTGTCGACTTTCAAAACAGTTTAAATAACTTCAATGACTACTGCAGCCAATGGAAATTAACAGTTAATCCGAACAAAACAAAGGTGATAGTATTTGGGGCTAGAAAACGAGGTGCTTATAATTTCAACCTTGGTCAACATATACTTCAATTAACAGATAGTTATCATTATCTAGGAGTAACTTTCTCCGCCTCTGGATCCTTTTTGAAAGCTCGCCAACATGTAAGTCAGCAAGCAAATAAAGCAATGCATCTCCTTTTCACGAAAACTAACAATGCAGATTTACCGCTAGATTAAACGACTAAATTATTTGATCAAACTGTTATGCCAATACTTACTTACGGTTCAGAAATATTTGGTTTTGAAAACCTTGAAATTCTTGAAAAAATTCACAATTCATTTCTGAGACGAATAACCCATGCCCGTAAAAGTACCCCAAAATATATGCTCTACGGAGAGCTTGGGAGATATCCGGTATTTATTAATGTATATACAAAAATGGTTTTTTTTTGGTCCCGTCTAGTTGTTGGCAAAGAAAATAAACTATCTGCTAAGATATACAAGTATATGCTTAATAAAAATGACGTAATCTTTAAATGGATCAGCAAGATAAAAGAAATTCTCGAAAGTCTTGGGAGACCAGATATCTGGTCATACCAGCATGTACTAATGCATAAAAATACTCATAGAATAATAAAACAACTTTTGATAGATCAGTATAAACAACACTGGTATAGTCAAATGCAGTTGTCAAATAAAGGCCGAATCTACAGTTCCTTTAAACGTACCTTAGAATATGAGAGATATTTCAACATTCTCCCAAAAGAAAACTACATCCACCTGTTCAGATACCGAACATGTAATAATCGTCTCCCAATTGAAACTGCACGTTGGGGAGGAACCGCGTACCTTGACAATACATGCAAGCTCTGCAACTCTGGCGAGGTAGGCTCTGAGCAGCACTACTTACTAAAATGTACATTCTTTTCCAGGGATAGAAACAATCTTTTACAAGACTTTAATATTTTTGATAATGAGTATTGCTTGGCAAGAATATTATCGTGCCAGAATGAGACTAAACTTGTTAAATTGAGTAGATTTGTCCGCACAATAATGTCAAAATTTTAATGTGTTTTTCAACAAGTTTAATTGTTTTTGTTTGTTTGTTTTTTCCTCTTCTTTTTACACTCCTTGTATACCCTGGACTCTAAGTTTACTACTATTTACTACGCTGAAGATAGTATTGTACAACCACGTCAGCTATAGTTTGTTTCTTAAATTTTCCATATGCTGTTTGTATAACTGTTAGCTATTTACATTATTGTATTACTTACTATACACAAAGATATACATTCATTCAATCTACGTTCTAAGTTTACTACTACTTACTACGATGAAAATGGCATTGTACAATTACGTCAGTAAATCACTATTCCTTATTAACTAAATGTTGTTTGTATAACTGTTAACACTTTACTTTATGTATTACTATACACTGTCTCTGGAATTTTCCAAATTCTGTTTCTTTAACTGTTAACATATTAATTCATGTGTTTCTATACACGAGGATTCCCCCAAAGTTAAAACTTTAAAATATGTTAGTATTAAATTATCTACTTTTTCAGGTACTACCGGAAGTTACACGTTTGTCTTTTCCTTTATATTGCTTATCCCCATGTTGTAAAAAATTACACTGGGTGTAATAAAGAAATCTGTCTGTCTGTCTGTCTGTCTGCTCAAGGACAAATGGATAATCAAATTACATTTGTGAAACTGTTAATTCTGTAATTGCCACACTTTTAATTTTTATTTCATGTTTTATGATTGAATTAGGCGTTGTTTTTCCTTGTCAACTAAGGAATCAATCAACAGCAAACAATGATGTATTCTGTTAATAACAGTTAATCAGGACTTACTTATCAGGTAGTTACTGATGGTATGAAACCGACAATATCATTGGTAACATTTGCAATTTATGAATGACCAATCAGTGTTAATTCATGTTCAACCCTCTTCTGTAAATTTAAAGGACATTGTCCTCAATTGTATATTTTATAGCTTTAATGCAAAGTTATATATCGGACTTCATTGAGTTATTAGATGTGTAATATTGTGGATTATTGGGTGCATTATATAATAATTGAGTGTAAATTTACCTCTTCATTACAGTAATATCGGAGTGTTAAAATATTTTGAATTCATCAGTTAAAACCTAGTGTTTCAGCGTTATGTAATGTGTGTATTGTGCATTTAAATAATGGCGCAAGGAAAGTCACGTAAGAAGGAATTTCCATGTGGTTCCTGCAGGAAAGATTGCACCAAATTATGTCTGCAATTCTGGACCTTGTTTATATTTTAAAATCCATTTGTAGTTACCTTTTATTGCAGTTTAAATGCATTTTACCAATGAAATGAAACTTTAATCTATATTTCTTCATTCTATTTAATACTCGGCTGTACTACAGTACGGAAGACGTACTCTATTCGTATCCAGAAGAAAGTTATTAACAATGTGTACACCGGTCAGGAAGACGATTTGAGAGACCGGTGTATATACATTGAAGTAATTAATATATAGGAATCCGGGTCAAAACGGCACCCAAGTCTAAACGGTCCAATTCAAAAACGACCCGAATCAAATGGTCTAGAAATCAGAGTAAAAACGGCCGGGCCCACATATCCAGACTATATATATCAAAATTAAATTTTGGAACGTGTTGAGGGAGCAGATCAGTCCCGGGGGATCAGTGGTCCAGTGGTAACGCTCCTGCCGGCAGTAAGCAAAATTGCCTACAAATAGCTGCAGCAGGATGTGTTTTTAACCTGATTTTAAACTTTGTCTATATAATATATTAACACTTTTAACCGTTTTTCATCCTCACCGTTTTTCACTTGACGTATCACTGTGAAACAATTCGACCGATGCGCAGGAGAGTAGCACTGACTGCGCTTCTGCTAACAATACCCGAAATATGAAATGAACGATCGAAGTTCTGTAATTCGTACCCCGCTCCTGCACTTACATTACTAATGGTCTTTCGGATAAACAGAGGTCCCATGTATGTGCTATACACTGAGCATGCAAAAGAACCAGGAGTGTCTCTGGAATGGGATGCTTTCTGTATCTTGCACTACCCCAACAACATTAAATAACTAACATCTTCAGGGGACGTCGGTCATATGGGCAACCGGTACCGACGTTAAATGAGCTCAAATAGATAGAAGCGTACATTATATATATTTAAAATCATCACAAAGTACTGTAGATAAATAAACGCACACAACAGTCAAAGATACAAGCAACCTGGAACGGTAATATATGCTCTTAAACGTGTCCATAGTATAATTATTAGTATTGATTGAAATGTGTGCCGTTTTGACTCGGGCCGTTTGTAAATTAAGCCTTTTTTATCCGTTTCCATATATAGCACCATTTTTATATAAAAAAATCTACATTTTGCTGCAATTGAACCGCCCTTTCAATCATACATCAAAACTGTTTCGGCCTCCTATCCGCTAAATTAGATGTAGTATTTACCTGATCAGCCGTTCGAAGGTTCGCAACACAAACTTCGATTTTAGAATAGAGCATATATCGACTTAATTTAAGCTAGTACTGTATGTCTCCCCCCTCTGTGGGAGACATATTGTTTGTGCCCTGTCCGTCTATCCCACTTCGTTTCCGTTCGATAACTAGAGTACTTTTTGACCTAGAGTCTTCAAACTTCATAGGGTGTTTGCCCATATTGAATTACAGAAGTCTATTGTTTTTGGGGTATGTAGCACTCGGAACACCTCGGGCGACTTCTATAAGTCACCTCGGAAATAATGTGGGCGCCATATTTGACTATTTTATAATACAAGTGGTGTCTGCTAAATTGAAAACATTTCTTGAAGCCTCTAGCTACCTGTTCATGCTTTAAATTAAAATTTATTTCCATTTTTTCTAATGCATGAGACAAACACTGCTTGAATTCTGCCATGTTTGTTTATATTTTTATTAAAGCCGGGGCGAATTACCATTTGGTGTATTCATACACTTACATACAGGTCTTAATACGAAGTTGTCGGAAAAGGCCGAGTTGTTACGATTGGGTATGTAGGTCACATGTCAAGTTCACAGTGATCTTAAATGTGAAAATGGTTTCCGCTAAATAACTAGAGTTCTATTGACAAAGTGTCTTCAAACTTCATAGGATGACTGTCCTTATTGAGTTACAGAAGCCTATTGATTTTGGGGTCAGCCGGTCGATGGTCAAGGTCACAGTGATCTTTAACTTGAAAATAATTTCCGCTTAATAACTTGAGTTCTATTTGACCAAGAGTTTTCAAACTTCATAGGATGATTGTTCTTAATGAGTAGAAGAAGCATCTTGTTTTTGGGGTCAGCTGATCAAAGATCAAGGTCACAGTGAGCTTAAATATGAAAATGGTTTCCGCTCAATTACTAGAGTTCTCTCTGACCCAGAGTCTTCAAACTTAATAGTATGATTGTCTTTGTTGAGTAGAAGAAGCCTATTGATTTTAGGTCTCTTCCTCCCGCTAGCCAACCTCTGTCAACTCTTCTATGTCCCTGTTTCAATGATGGGGAGACATGCATTTTTTTTACAAAAACATCTAGTTTTATCTAAGTTTTATGAAGAATTTGAATGTTTCACTTTACGCTGACATGCATAAACACGTTTTATGTGTACTAATATATGCTTATTATTTTATTATTACTAGCTATAATAATTATTTTATTGTTATTAACAAAAACCAAACTTTATTAGCAAAATCGGCATCGCAAATGCCTTTGGCAAATGAACAATAGAAATAAACATATACAATACAACAATGTACATAATTATGTAGTCACTGAATATATTATACCTGAAAGAATGTGCATGCAGTCAGGCCATTATTAATAAAAATAACACAAATTATTAAAAGTTTACTGGGTATTATTTGTACATTTCATATAGCGTATTTAAAAAATACATATTCTAATAATAGTTCTTTCATTTTTCGTGGTTATTAAGTTTTCAAATTTTCTGAGATCTGGCCATGATATTTTTGGCAAATAATATTTTAGACGACATTCTTTATATTTTCATAAATAAAGAAAATGGTATTCAGATTCGACACAACTTTTATTCAGTTTCGACAAATTATTCTATCTCTGGGACTTTCCTGACTATTTCAGTCACTATGTTATATCATCAGTTATATTAGGGTTTCCTTAACAGTCTTATGCTCTTTCTATAGAGGTTACATAATAACCAAGCTGGTACAATGCTCCACCTTTTCAAATCTTGATTGATTTCTGCAATGTTGAATAGGACCAATTCAGTGCTCAGATATAGCACAGGAACACTCACAAATTACACATGATCAACAGGTGCCGAATGGAATTCAGCGGTATGTAGATCACTACCATTCTAACAGTTGTTGATATGAATTCAGGGGTATGTAGATCACTACCATTCTAACAGCTGCCGATTTGAATTCAGTGGTATGTAGATCACTACCATTCTAACAGTTGCCGATATGAATTCAGTTGTACGTAGATCACCTCCATTCTAACAGTTGCCGATATGAATTCAGTTGTATGTAGATCACTACCATTCTAACAGTTGCCGATATGAAATCAGTGGTATGTACACCACTACCATTCTAACAGTTGTCGATCAAGTGCCAGTGGTTTTCATTACTTGGGTTCTGCATGTCCAAAGTTCGTCAACAATATGCTTCAGTTAAATTCTAGTGGGTGAATATGTCTTAAATACTTGATGCAATTACAAATACTTGCAAATGTTTAAATTATTTTAGAAACTTAGATAACAACATAAACGTAAAGTGAGGAGATATTATTTGCATGATCAGTTTATATACCTTAAAGTTAGTAAAATGCAGTAAGCGTTTTGTAATAACTGAAAAATTCCAATTATCAGTGCTTAATACAGTTAATTAAAGGTGTTCTTGATTTTAACTCAACTTCAATAAGGTGAACGTTTTATTTTATTTTCATTCCTTTTCATTTTTTTCAAATCTTGAAAAAACATTTATATTTCAAAACTGTGACAAACCCAGATAAAATATTTTTGATTGATGTATTGATCATTTTCAAAACGTTCAAACTTAGTGTATAGCAATTCGTTTTTGAACAAAATGATTAATATACATGTATTAACTTATGTTCAATATAAACTCTCTCATAAATACAATGTAAGCATTGATTTCAGGACTGAAAGGTAAACGATATTATTAACAAGGTAATAGTTTCTTATCAACCGTAACGAAAGCAATGCAGTGCAATATGATAGACCAATGTGCATTCAATGACAAATAGAAATATTGAATAAAATGTACTTTACAAAACAAACATTAAGCACAGTTTGAAAAATAAGAAGTCGTATAAAAATTTCAGGCGCAAATTTAAGAAACAACTGATAAAAAGAACTAAAATGTAATGTTTATAATGATAAAATCATCAGCACTGCATATAAAAGTTATCAAATTAAATAAAAAAGATTTATAATTACATGTACACATAAAATTACCCAATAATAATTGAAAAATTTACTAATATGATAAATTATAAAGCCCATGATATGATATACTGCTAAAATATCGAATTCATAGACACAATATACTAAGATGATAGATAGTCAAACAAGTGTACGTTCTACTATGATCTCTAAATTTCATAAGCGACTCAAATCTTGATGCCAACAATATCAGGTCGACCAGTATACAGACATCTTTGTGAAGAAAAGCAATAATGCTTCTTTACATCTTGAATGACGTTCATAGTCTATCTACCAAGTGAGTTGCGCGAAGACAGCAGTGTTTACTAATGCCTATATCCTCTAAGCCAATGTTTAATTTCTCTTAGGTTATGGTCTAAATCATTTGCTTTTACCCAGTCAATTACATGTATTCGAGAATCTCCTGTTATCTGAACAGGCAATTCGACTTCCCTGTCAATCTTGACAATTAACAGTTCTTTCTCATTTCTATTTTTCTCTGTTATCAGCGGGTGAATGCAGGTCAAAAATTGAAGACCATTGCAGTCTGAGTCATTTATATAACTGTTTGATAAAATAATGATATATTTTTTACTTTGTTGTGTAGCTTTGCTGTAGAGATGTAACCTTGTTGCGGCCGCCTCATGCGCAAGATCTCTGTGCGGAAAACATACTCGCTTCTTACATTCTTTCTCGACATATGACAAAATAACGTTTTTAGAAAAATAGTAGTCGTTTTCGCTGTAAGATAGGTATACATCATACAAGTGCTCGGTACAAAATTCAATTCCAGCAAGGGTTTTCCTTTCAATGCTTGGCAAAGGCTGTCTAATGGAGCCATAAATCAACATGTTTTGCAAAGGAATAATGGTCACCGAGCAGTAGAAATACATCGCATAAATCAATGCCTTATAAAGAAAGTATAGAGATACAATGTACAACATACCTGATAAAAAAATATAAAAGAAATAAACATTAAATCGAAGCCTGCTTCTAAATGGTGTTGGTATAACAATTTGGTCATTACTATCTAGATAATGACTGATGAATTCTCTTGAGTTGTTGATGAAAAGATTTTTTCTTATTCCGGTATCATTGTCACGTGGCAGGAAATAAAACTCAGCAGGATGCTCTATTTCCATGAATTCTGTTTTATTCAAAGTCCTGTTGAAATAGTCTCTGAAGATTACCAATTTGTGGACTCCAAATATTTTACTGCAGGCACAGTATTTAACAGTTATCTTGAAGAGACCACCAAAACGAAGCTTCCAGTGTAAACGGCTCCTATCTGTATCCCAAAAGTTCTTCCTTAAGTAAGCAAGTGAGTAACAAGACATCAAGTCCCAAACACATATCTCCAAAATGTCAAGACCATTCACAGTGTACTGAAAGTAAACATCACCCAACTTTGCAACGGAAACGTATGCAGATAATTCAAAAACAACAAATGTCCCAGCATCAATTTCATACACATAATTTGTAATTTTTTTGCGATGTAGTTCATATTTTGTCATTGAATGAACACGAAAAGTGACATTAATTAATTCAAAGAGTATCGATTCTTTAAAACCACTTCCTAGAAACGTGGGGATGTGTCCATCAGTTTCTTCTATCACAAAACATGTGAAATTACCAAAGTCATTTTTTTCTATTAACATAATTGTCAGGGTGGATTCTACATAGCTTTTACCATAAACATAAGAAATATTTATCCGATCTGACCTTAAACTGTCAATAATAGTGTTATTGTATGTCCATATAATACGGACTCTATCCATGTTAAAGTCAACCGTTGAAAAACAATGAAGAGCTACGTCCTCACCAATATGTCGATCATATACAAGGGCAAGGCTTTCATATGACGATTTACCGTACCAAGTTCTATTTTCATTTGCTAGATTAATTTCAACACTTTCAAACTTTTCAACTGTCTGTTCAGTAACATCAAGTGCAAAACTGCATATACTTTGTAGGAAAAAAGCAAAAAGAATGGCGTTCAAAATAACTGAAAAAACATAGAACAATATTTTCTGTAATTTCTGAAGCCGTTCCACGATAACTTGATACAAATTGATGTACAGGTATGTAACAAAGCTTGTAAGGTATGTTCCTATGACATGTGAAACTAAAGCAAAGTCTATAAATGGATGCATGAAAAAGTATACCAAACTGAAATTTTCTCTTACTAGTATAATATCACTGTACACACCGTGGTCTTGAAAAAAATAGCTATGTTCATTATCCAGTCTTTTGACTGAAACGTATAAAATAACTAACTGTAACAAAGTGGCCAAAAACAACAATTCTTTTACTATATAAGCAACTTTGTACATCCAGCCTAATATCTGGTTGTATGTATATATGTTATAAACTTCCATAAAATGAAGAACGTGCGGGAAAGAAAGCAGGGACATTAAACTTATGCGGAACAGACATCCATCCAAGAGTTTGTATTCCGCATCGACTAATTTCTCACAAAAATATACATGTATTGACAGAATGCAGTCACATACAATACTTGATAAACACAGGCTAAACACATTGCCAGTAATTGTCTGATAATCGAATGACAGAAAAGTGAACATAGCGAAACACCTTAAAACTACAATATTGTCTATATTATCAGCATTGCCGTAAAAAGATTCTTGAATGATCCATATGAGTACAAAAATGCAAGTTCCTGATCCTAATCTAACACAGAAGTTGTCAAATTTGCATAAAGCTCCAAGTTTCTTAAAAAAAACCAAAAGGAGAACAGAAGCATTAAATATCTCCAAGAACACCTTAGCGAAATCACTGACACCATTATACTGAGAGGCTTCTGTTGCAGCAATATGTAAGACCAGTGGTGTACTGACAACATACACCAGCAACATATAACTTGACCACATTGTTGATTCTTGAAAATCTGAAAATGTATAAAAACAATCAGATCAATAATAAAAACTGATAATTTCATTTAACTTAAAAAAATAAGTGCCCTTAAGGCAAAAACAAAGCTGCATGACTTTGTGTAATATAAAATTCAGTCAAGATCAAAATTTGAGTAATCTTCACAGAGAAGGCGTAGAAAGATGACAATGGTATTTCATAGTTGAAACTTTGAATGTTATTGCCTGACCACAATTTATATATGGATATTCTCTTTTTTCTGTCTCATTATACTTCATCTCTTATCTCGCTACAGCTAATGGAACTTAAGTGACATAATTATATGTCATTATTTCCCTTAGTAATAAAAACATTTTCAAAATAGGTGGTGGAGATGCGTCTGTCTTCCACTGTTTTGATTGTTCCTTGGTTTCAGGGTCATATAAAAACTGCCAGGTTTCATCGGTAGTGACGATCCGCTGAAGAAATGAATCTCTTTCTTTACGATATCGCTCAAAAAACTTCCTGGAAGCATTCACGGTCATTAGATAATAAACGCGGTATCCACCGAGCACTTAGTTTATGCATTTTCAAGTTTTTTTTCTAAAACGTTATGAACTGTTCCATAACTGTGACCAGTTAAATCACAAATTTCTCTTATCGTCACCCAGCGATCCGCAAAAAATGACGTCCTTTATTGATTCGATCAATTTGACGTCAATAATTGTTTGCCGTCATCGTCCCGGTTCATCTTCCAGTCCTGCCTCCCCGTCCTTAAAGCATCGGTGCCATCTAAAAACCAGTGCCCGGGAAACAGATGATTTAGTAGATGTTTCTGCATCATTTCATACGTCTGTGTTGGTGTGTTGCCCAGTTCTGCTAAGAATTTAATTACTGCGCGATTTTCTAGCGACCTTTTAGACGTCATTCGCTGCAGGCGGGTTCCTGTCACGGAATCCAAATGCTATCTTAAGCAAACATTATGAATTCATAAGCAAATAGTCTTAAGACACGTTATATACAAAGAGATCGTTGATTTTCCAGCCGTATTTAGTATTTAGTTACTTAACTACAAGAGATTAGGAAAGAAAAAATGCGCATCATAGTAATCATTAAAAACTTTATCACTAGAAAAATTCTTT
This sequence comes from Cyclina sinensis, assembly GCA_012932295.1. NCBI lineage: Eukaryota > Metazoa > Mollusca > Bivalvia > Venerida > Veneridae > Cyclina > Cyclina sinensis. The sequence goes on from JAAONU010000016.1 coordinate 31,161,222, forward strand.
TCCATTTGAATCATTACACAAGTACTTTTCTATTCCAATCACAACACAAACAATTTTATTTTGTAATCACCACACAAGCAGTTTTCTATTCCAGTCACACCTCACACATTTTTATATTAATCATTACACAAGCACTTTTCTATTGTTTATAATCACTAAACATGTTCTTTCTTATTTATTCTATTTTTATCACTACATGTGTACTTTTCTATAGTCACTACACAAGTACTTTTTATTCTTATTCCCATTTGAACAATTTCTATTTTTATCCCTATATGAACATTTTTTTTTATATTCTTATCACTACACAAATTCTTTTCTTTTCTGTTATCTGTACCTGAACATTTTTTTCTTTTCTTATCACTATATGCAAGTACTTTTCTATTCAAGTCCCTTTATGATCACTTTTCTATTCTTATTTCTACACAAATTATTTTCTTTTCTAATTCCTATCTGAATATTTTTCTATTCTTATCACTACACAATTAAGTAGTTTTCTATACGAGTCATACCACATGCACTCTTCTACCTTAATCAGTTCACAAAGACTTTTCTATTCTAATTACTTCACAAACAAACATTTTTTCTTATTTAATCACTACACTAGTTCTCTCCATTCAAGTCACTAAATAAACTCTTTTCTTATTTAATCACTACACAAGTACTTTTCTTTTTTAATCATTACACAGACACACTTCTGTTTCAATCAGTAAACAAATACATTTTCCTTCCAGTAACAACAGAAGCATTTATCTATTACATTTGTATAATCACTACACAGACACTTTTCTATTCTATTAATCAGCACATAAATGTTTCTCTATTCTAATCAGTACACACAAAACTTTTTTCATCGCTTCACAGGTACTTTTCTATTCTAATCTCTACAATTGTCTTTTTTATCCTGAAAACTAGACAAGAACTTTTCTATTCCCATAATTCTTATCAATAATCAAGAAGTATATTAATTTAATCACTAAAAATTGCACTTTTCTATTCCAATCACTATACTATCTGACCCTGCCACATAAGAAAAGTTAAATTTATCGAAATTAAAATGGATGCAGAGTAGCTGAGTTCAAAGTGTCTTTTAATTTTCTAAAAAAAAAAAATAATGATAATAACATATTAATAAAAAGCTTGAAATGGATTTATTATTTGCATATATTAATAATTTTGGCATCACAACATTATTTCATAATCCACTGACAACAATCAATTGATAACAAAGCTTCCAAGTGTTTCAGAATGTCTCTGTTCTTTTAGAATGTAAATGTAAAATTTATCATAGTTCAACTGTATTTTGTTACACTTTAATTATATGTTTTTTTTTTTATATGTACATTGCATTACAATGTAGGATTTTAATTGTTGTGCGAACTAGTCTTAACCAAAGTGCAGAATTTATTTATTCTTGTATGTGTTGTATATATATATATTGTCATAATTTTATTTATGTAACCAATGTTACAAAATAAAATTGATTTAAATTGAAAAATTGAAGTTATGTTTCTATACCATTAACTTTAAATGTTTAAGTTTATTTGTATTTTATGACACATTAATTATGTTCCCTTTACAAAGTATTAACAAAATGAAGTGATAAAAAGGTTTTAATAAAGCATATCTGTTATCTATGTCTCTGAAAATAACCAGCTAAAATGACTACAAGTATTGGGCATATTTCCAATTCAATTCAGTCTGCTTAAATTCATTTGTAGTTATAACAATTTGTATAAGAACATTTACGTGTGTACCAAAAAAAAAAGATTAAAATTAATAAAGCGTAGGACTAAATAAAATACAATAGATAAGTGTGACCTATGGTTACAGGGATAGCCCATAAAGCCCGAATATTTTCAATATTCAAGCCTAGATATGTAACTTTCTTTGTTGATTTTATTGTGTGATCATTGCATAAAATACTGAACTGTTTGATTTTATTAAGTTTCTTTTTAGGTCCAAAAATTTACATATTAAGATAATTTTAACATTAATATTTTTTCTTATATTGTATATAGACATTTCATGTCCGACCGTCTGAGAACCCCCAAACAAACAGAAAAACCACACACCAGCCCATAAACGATTTAAATAAATACTTACAAACATTGACACGTCTTCCTAAGTAATGTTCCTAAGGCTAAAATATATATAGAGGGAACCCAGAATATAAACTATAAATAGAATTTTGCTCGTTCGATTAACACTTTAATTGTGTGAACATATTCACACAAACAATTTGTTTTAATCAAAGTAACAGCAAATAGTACACAAATGACAAACGTGTCCAGCTTAAATACGGTATTTAATTATTATTTACATTTTAGGTCATAGCACATATTAAAATAAGATTGCATAAAATGATATCCATAAAATATTATTACAAGAAGAAGGAACACTTTTATCATGAGAGAAATAAGATATGTTAGGCGCGTGTCAGGAACATTAAAATTATAAAAGCACACGAGCTTGAAATTGAGCTTTTAGTCCTTCAAGATTCAAAATGTATTTGTGGCTTCTACTCTGAATATATACAGAAAAAGGAGCTAGATTAACAGTTTCAACTCTTGAATGACTAAAATACAATTTCAAGCTCCTGTGATAAAAGATAATAACAAAGAAAACAAGATTTATCATACGATAACTGAAGATCTTACTTTAACATTTATTTCAAATACTTAAAATCTATAAAACTTGTTTAGTCCACTGATAAAAGCTGGCACAGTTGGAGTAGCCTTAATCTCTGTCGGCAATTCGTTCCAGAGTCGTACAGTCCTTGGGAAAAATGAATTCATGTGATGTTGTGTCTTTGACTGCAGGATGAGGAATTTGCTATTTCTTGTGTTTGTAAGGTGATTAAGATCGACATTGATCTGTTTGTTTTTTATTTTGTGTAGCATGACCAGGCTGGCATGGTTTCGCCTTTAAAGTTGCCCATTTAAGTTCCTTAATCATGTTTGTTACACTGCTTGTATAGTGGTAATCGTTATGAACATACCTTGCAGCTGACCTCTGGACAATTTCTAATCTGTGAGTGAGATATTTTGCCATGGATGCCATATAGTTGAGCAGTATTCAACCTTTGGTCTTACATATGTTTATATGCTGCTTCTTTGAGTTGTTTGTTTTGTGCTTTGACATTTCAGGCCTCTGCCCAGGTCGTTTTAGCTTTGCGGTAGCACAATGCTTAAATTTCAAAACACAGTTTACCGCATACCTAAAGAGCATCCGCAATGCATAAAATCGTTAGTACAATCCCTTAGTAAGTGAAAGATCACTGTTAACAAACCAGTCTAATTCGGTTTACATTGAACACCTGCGTCTGGCACATGTTAGGAAAATCAAAGTGTCTGTGTTTTGTCTGGGTGTAAAACAAAACAAGTGGGGGGTTTGATGTGTATAACATGTCACTAATCAAAATCGGATTAAGTTTTATTACTAATGTACAAAGTTGAACTACTGGAGAGAATGTTTGATAGCAGCTGTTTGGAATGAGGTAGGTAGCCATATGAATAGAATCATAAGCCCTTAACGAAAATGTGCCAGTTTTAATGCAGTATCATTAAGTTTATTACAGATGGCTTCATGTAATTAGGCCAAATGACAACAAAATCTAGTATAAATTGTGAGGTGTTGAATGCTCTTCTGACTGTATGCAAAACCAGTCTATAGACAATTTGACGTTGACAGTTGTGTAGAAGAGTGGTGGAAAGGAAGACCAAGAAAAACACACATTCATTAATATCATAGACAAAAAGTGATAGATAACCCTCTGCTTCCAGCTTTCTTATTTAAGACAGTTCCCTACAACTTGATGTGTGTTAAGATTACATGTATATTAGTATTTTTTTCATGGTTGTCCAAGAAAATGCTTTTTTGCTGAATATTTCTTAAAGCAAAAGCAGGGGTTTCATTAAGTTTTTTAGTTGGAGGGAGTACATGTAAAGTAGGCAGGTGATTTGCTGCCAGTTTTTTATAAAATAAGCCTGATTTTAAGAAAAGTAGCCGGGAAAAAATAAAAAATAGCTGGGTTATTTACCCGGCGTCCGGGTCTTAATGAAACCCCTGAGAAGTAGAGTAAATTATAGATATTTTGCTTATTACTTCAATCCATACTTGGCAGTAGAAAGTAACAGAAATTAATGAAAATACGTAAACAGATGCTACAACAGTTTATGTGTTTATAACACTGTGTCGCGTGAATTGAGCACAATGCTTTCCTGGATTTCTAGGGAGGGGCCTGTATTTTGTCTGATGAACCTTAAGCTGGTTTTGGCTTTGTTTGTGGTATTGTTTTATATGGGATGACCAATTTAGGTTACTACTTAGAGTACAATGTAACTCCTAAGTATTTTGCATTTTCTGTGGTTTTCAGTTTAGTGTTATGTAGGGTATAGGGAAAGATGACCGGTTTCTTTCCTTTGTATTCTAAGTACTTCACACTTGTCAGGGTTGAATTCCATTGACCATTCTTTTTCCCATATTTCAAGGTTGTGCAAATCATTTTGTAAGTTTTGTGCAGATGCTTTCAATTAAAGAATGTTATGTTGGTAATTTTTTACTCAAATTACATGTAGTTAAAATGGTGTTTATAGATTGGTTTAGCAACCAGTTATCACGGAATTCAACAAATTTTCGTTAATCAAAAAGGAGTTTCACAAGTTTAGACAGTTATATTCTGTGGAATGGAGAATGACTGTCCATCCTTTCATTCAAGTATCATCTTTTGTGAGCAACTTTGTACATGTATAATATAAGGTTTTAATGTGGGTTGTCATTGACTAAAAACAAAGCTACCTTTCAAGACCAAATAAATTGGCAATTCATCTGCAACAAATGTTTCAGATTTATAATGTATTAATTAAATTTGTATTACATTATAGAATCACCAAATTTAATCTGGTCCGAAGTGTCCCCTAATCTGGTCTGTAATGTCTGGTCCGAAATGGTAATGGTCTTAAGTGTCCTGATACCATGTTATGTAAAACATTTTCTATAGGCCACAGAGTGGCATGGCTTTCATTCCAATCTCAGCGAATTCTAGGATAAAACATCGGATTCCTGTGTATGTAGCTATTGATAGCCCATTTAAAGCTAAAAGCTTATTTCCAAGGACCAGTTGGGTCCATAGAAATAAATTAACTAAACACATGATGAAAGAAAAAGGAATAAAAGTAATTTTAGTCAAGATTAGGGTGAAAAAAAATGATTATAATTATAAAAGCATGCCGTTACTAAAAAACTAACCAACAAACATCACTATCACAGACAATATTGGATCACAGTACCTAATTCTTTAATAGTACATATAAATATCTTCTGTTTGCCTTTTGCATTGACTAAGTAAGTGCTTTTTTACAGCTTTTTTATATTGTACAAAACTATTAAAGGATTTTATGGATTCTGGAAGCTCATTCCAATCTTTAAATGCATTATAAAGAAAGGTTTGTTTTATCACAGAGTTACAATAAAATTGAATCTACTTGATCTGGTATTGTAAGATTTTGCTTCAGTACAGCAAACAAAGTTAGCTCTAAGGTAAGTAACATACTAAGTTTCAAGTCGATCTGACTTAAGATGACAAAGATATGGAACGGACAAAGGAGCCGCCCGCCCGTCATAAGTGATCAAATTATACGTCCCGTCTTTCAACAGGTGTATAAAAATATATGAGTGCAACACAAATGCCCCAAATTGCACAACCATGCACGTTTTTTCAACCTCATTTTCCAAATTTTCTGGGGAGGGCTCTGTACCCCTGTCAGCAGGAAGGGAGAGCAAAATAGATCCCATCCAAGATTGTGAAGAAACATATGACATCCCTTCTTACCAACTTACAATTTGTCAACATAACCTTTGTAAATGGGTTTCATGAACTTAAAGGGATGTTTTACTAGTAAAACTTTTTGACTGCTTGCTACTAATTATCGAACAATGACAAATATCATGTAAAAATATCATGAAAGAGACATTTAAATTTTTGTAAGGCCAGAAGACTGTGAAAACCATTTAGAACAAGATTGCCAAACTGCCACAAAATATGCCCGTCAAAAATTTTGGTAAATGGTTGAAAAGTTTGACAGAGAGGTGTGTACATGCAGGAATCCTTATAACCCAAATTAATTTGATAACCAGCCAAATTAATACCAAAGAATTTTGGGGCATTTGCAGAGATGTCAATTATATCATTGGAACCATGTAGTACTCTACTGGATTTGATAACCATCCAAATTACTGTAATAGTAAGTTACAGGGCATTAAAGCATGGGAACCGTTGTTACCATAATGAACTTTAAAACCAGCCAATTAAATACCATTTACGGGATATCTGGAAGTTCTTTGAAGTAGTGTTAAAAACATATAATGAATACACAGAGAACAGATTCCACAAACATTCATGAAGATCAACGAACAACTGTTTCACTAAGAGCAGAGACCAATTTGGCATGTTTTGTACAAATTAAGAGCAATAAGTCTGAAGTGTGTATCGCAGTATGGCTGGTTATCAAACTTGGTCATGCATGCTTATCACATCACACGGAGTGCATTGCACAAAAACCATAACTCCAGCTTGTCCAGTTTTTAAATTATTCCCCTATAGTGCATTTCTTGTTGGAGGCATAGCTTTGTCATTTTAAATCAGATTGGCTTGAAACTTGGTATGAATGCTAATCACATTAATACGGAGTGCATTGCATGAGAAACATAACCCAAGCTTGTCTGGTTTTTTAATTATTCGCCTTTGATTGATTTTATAGTGCATTTCATGTCCAGGGCATAACTTTGTCATCTTAAATTGGATTAATTTGAAACTTGGTATGCATGCTTATCACGTTGATATGGAGTGCAGTGAACAAGAACTATATCTCCAGCTTGTCGGATTTTTAAATTATTCCTCTTTGATTGATTTTATAGTGCATTTCTTGTCCAGGGCATAACTTTGCCATCTTAAGTGGGAACGATTTGAAACTTGGTATGCATGCTTATCATGTTAATATGGAGTGCATTGTACAATACCCATAACTCCAACTTGTCAGGTTTTTAAATTATTCCCCTTTGATTTTATAGTGCATTTCTTGTCCAAGGCTTTGTTCCCACTCTTTCTAGTGTGTCAACATGATGGCAAGTGGGGGGGGGGGGGTATTGTGACACTCCTGTTTCAAAGTTTTATATTTCAGCCAGCCTTCTTGATGGGCATATCATGCTCCGCCTTGTGGCACTCTTGTTCATAATAATCTGAAAATATCTGCCATTAAACATGAGAATCATTCAGAGTCAGTGTTATCCCTATCTCCCAAATCATTTCCATTTTTATCAGTATTAAATGATCCATCTGATTCAGTACTGGGTAGAAAGTTTACTACAAACACAGTGCCATTTTCTGAAAATTTGTGCCTGGTCTTGTGATGGTGTTTCCATATGTGCAGAATGGCAGTAAAGGCCAAGGATAGATATATAAAATTGAATTAATTTGACTCTGTGCGAAACAGAAATAACTACAGTGTAATGCCTTTAAGATAGATCTAACACAAGTACATTGTATTTTACAAGGATATTTTCTGGTGTAACCCTAAATATTAACAACTTCATCAACATCTATTTGTATATCTCTGTGAATGGATAGCAGCATCAGTGCATTAAAGCGATCTTTACTCATGGTACCCCTATTTGCGATTTTAGTAAATTGCAATGATGAATGAATTACTGAAAGATAATGTCATGGTGGCATGATGATGCATAGTGCTGAAAGTGCTGAATTACTCAGTCAGTAGTGCTTGTCGTACGAGAATGTCAATGATGACTGACCTGCAATAATCTGGAGTCAAGTAACACTTAAATTTACCTATGCTGGGGGGAGCATCCCCAATGGCCAGTGAATCCACCAGTGGTCTCACTATTTCACCTCCAAAATAGATTAACATTTTATAGTTGTTCACTTTCTTAATTGATGGACCAAAACATTAGAATTGAGAGAAAATCACACTAGATCATATATTAATTTCCTAGAGTGTAGCTTTTAATTTTGTGTAAATAGCTAAATTGGTAGAAAAATTATATTCAAACTGGATTTCAACCCAAATAAAAACAAACAATGTAAGACATGAATTTAATTTTGAAAATTTGATAAATGCAAACTTTATTAAAGTTTATTTTAAACAGAAGACTACAGCTTGCCGGCTTGTAAATTATGCTGAGACCTAATGTAGCAATAAACTGCAATGATGTTATCTTGCCTCATTTTATTTTAAATCATAAATGTTTCTAATAATTTGCTTTCCACCCACATTGTACATAAAAAACCTTCTATAAAAAAGACTGATGCTCTATCCTTACCCTCCTGGAGGCAATTTACTCTGCCTTTATAATCATCATCATCTTGACATCCGTGGAGTCTGATCAAGGTCTGCACTTTTTTTCCATTCGCCCAGAAAATTTTTAGTAAGCACCTCTATGAACAATTTATGGATCTATCCAGATTAAAAGATGGACAAGTCTATTATAGATATTTAGCATGATAAGAATTATGCATTCAGATTTTGATAGAAATGGAATACTATAAATCAAAATTATGTTATTCCTGTTTAAGATTTGGTTACATCATAACTAAATTACGTGGTAGTACTTTGATCCTGGTAAGTATAAAAAACTACCTACAAAATAATTACACTCTGCATGTATGTGTAAGTTAACGTGTAACTTGTGAAAGAATGGTAATAAAATTCTAGTTAACAGTAGTTTTACATGAATTTTATAGGGTAAAGATCTAGGATGTTTCATTTAACAAAAGCATTAAACTTGTTAAATGTAATTTGTCCTTAGGACAATGCTTGTCAAAGCTTGTAAAAGCTCAAGTTAATTTGAGTATGGTGAGTCAGTTTATCCTAGCTGCCACGAAAGTGACTTCCTAGATAAGAATGTCATATGACAAACTGTGTATTTATGAATGACTGAGCATTGATTGAGTGCTTTGGAAGGTATCGTAAACTTAACTTTAATTATTCTTTGACAGTGATCTAGGTAGTTGAGTTGTTTACAGTCTATGTAAATTTCAGGTACATGTATATACATCTCTTGTGTTTTTTTTTTTGCGGATTTTTTTTTAATTGTCAGAAAGGTAAAATATCAGTGACCATATTACTTTATAACTTCATTTTTTTCATAGATCTTTGTATTTTATTACATTGATTATATATATTATTGTAAAATCAGGTTCATTTTATTGACCTGTGTTACTAGTATTTATTACAATATTGTCAAAAGACTCACTCTTTGTAAAGATTTTCAAGGATGAACAGTTAGTCATTAAAGGCACTTTAATTTTTTAAGACTGCATTTATCAGGGATTTCCATTATTTCAGGTTAAGAGAGTGAAACTTTAACATGGTAGTTACCAGATCTCATAAGAATGGAAATATGTCTAGCGGGGATCATGAAAGGGAGACAACTGCAAAAGATGACAAAGCAGGGGACACAGCTCTCTCAACAGATGAGAAGAAAATGCTTAAAACAGTGTTTATATCTTTAGTGATAGATTTGTTGGCATTTACTGTGATTCTACCTTTACTTCCATCATTGTTGGATTATTATGGGACCAAGGAGGTAGGTATAATTGTAATTTTAGAGACATCAGTATGCAGAAGCCAGACATTACATTATAACATTAGTGCCTGTCAGTAACCAGCTATGACCTTAAAGCTGCATAATTAATATTATATAAAAAGGCACTGAAAGGACTTATGAAAGAAAGTAAAATTGTGTACATCTTTGAATATTCAGTTGAAATGTTAGCAAACAAAATGTAAAAGAATGTTACTACAATGTATTTTTAAAACATGCTTTGGTATGATTTTTTTGCTAAGGAAAGCAGTGTGATACAAAAAAGAAATGCTATGCTAATAAATAACCATTTACATTGGTGATTCAGGTAATCCCATATTTACCATAAATTCTGTACATGTATGAGATGGAAGAACCTAGTGAAGTACATGTAAATATTATATATCAATATTATTATATTACAGGATGGTCTGTATAGAAGCCTTAAAAACTCAGTGAGCAGTTTTCGAGAGTTGGTAGGAGCTCCAGATACACCTCGTTGGAACTCTGTATTGTTTGGAGGTAATAAAAACACCATTTTAGCTTTACCTTGTGGATTTTAAAATAGTTTTCATGTCAGATTTTTATCTGGACGTTAAGGGATGAATGGAATATTGAATTTTGGCCAAAATTTTAGAGAATTTTTTTTTGCCTCCGAAGGGAAGCATATAGTAAGTGCACTGTCTGTCTGTCTGTCTGTTTGTCTGGTAAAATCTTGTCTCCAAAGATCATCTCCAAAACCGTTTGAGGGATTTCATTGAAATTAACAGGAGTGTTTGTCACTAAGCCTAGTTGCGCCTATGGTCAGGAGGTTCCGCTCAGTTTATTTTTTGGCAGATTTATGGGCATTTATAGTCATTTTTTTTTACTCTAAAATCTTGTCCTAGCTTTATCTCCAAAACTGCTTGATGGATTTCATTGAAACTTTATAGGAGTGTTGTGCATAATATAGGAGTATCTGCGCAGATTATTTTTGGTTTATGTTGGATAAACTACATAAACAATATATGCATATTCATTAATGCGCTTTATATATCTGAAGAGTTGTGCAGTAAGAATACTTTTACTGAATATGCATAGGAAGCCCACTTTTCAGCTCAGCTTTAATTCTGCAGTGCTATTTTTTTTCAGGTTTGATTGGTTCATTGTTTTCCCTTCTACAATTTATAGCTTCCCCTGTGATTGGGGCTGCCTCAGATGTGTATGGTCGAAAACCCCTTATGATTGTCACCATGGTAATAAGGAATGCTTACAGTTTATTTCATGGCTTTTGCTGATTCTGTAAAGTGAAACAAACAGCTTATTCTTTTACTTTCACTCTTCCATACAAGTTACATATATATGAGATCTATTTATTGTTTGAGAGTTTGTAAAATGTGTCAGATAAAAGTATGTGATATCAGTGTACTACTGGATATACTTTAGAATTGTGCCAAATAAAATATTTGGCTTGACATGTCCTTTTGTAAGTCAGTGCCAGCCATTTGAAAGCCGGCTAGTACTGTAGGCATACGGAACAACTTTATAATTATGCTAAATAAAATAGTTGGCATGACATGTCCTTTTGTAAGTCAGTGCCAGCCATTTGAAAGCCGGCTAGTACTGTAGGCATACGGAACAACTTTATAATTATGCTAAATAAAATATTTGGCATGACATGTCCTTTTGTAAGTCAGTGCCAGCCATTTGAAAGCCGGCTAGTACTGTAGGCATACGGAACAATTCAGCAGAGTAAAAAAAGGATTCAGGTTTAGATGAAATGTTTTCCTAGGAGTTCATTTTTCATAGGCACATTTTATTTTAAAGGTTGGAGTGGCATTTTCTTATGCCTTGTGGGCTGTTTCAAGAAACTTTGGTTTGTTTGTACTTGCTCGAATAATTGGTGGGATTAGCAAAGGTAACGTAAGTCTGAGTACAGCTGTAGTTGCCGATGTTCTGCCCCCGCAAAAACGTGGAAAAGGAATGGTAAGATTATGTTCGTGACATAGAGTATTGGGAAGTATTGATTGATACCTTGTGTAACTTCCATATTCCACATAAATTGTACATAATTTTCATAAAGCTTCAACACATGTTAGGAAACTAAGATCAAAAATTCTCAGCTAATCATAGCTTTGGGTTTTACTTCTTTTGTAGGAATTGATGGATTGTTTGTTTGCAAGAAAGTATTATAAAAAGTCTTTAAAAAGGAATGGCATGTATAAGTACACCTACGTACTGTGATAACTTTATGTTATAAAACTGGCTAACAAACAACTCTTTGTCTCTTCCAGGCACTTATAGGAGTGGCATTCTCTGTTGGCTTTGTGTTTGGACCTTTGATTGGAGCTATATTTTCTCGCTGGGCTCGAGAACAACAAGGAGAATTTTATGTGTTTCCTGCATTGTTTGCCCTTGTACTAGCTGTGATGGATGTCATATATGTAGTGACTGTATTGAAGGAAACCTTACCTCAGAGCAGAAGGGTTGGTATTTATTTCTTTTTTTTAATATGAATTGTTTTTGGCCTTTGCATTTACATTTGTCACAGTCTGTTATTTGTATACTCTCCGGCAAAAATATTTTGACTGTTTAGCTTCTTTTTTTTGTAAAAGCTTTTTTGAAAACAAAATATGGTGAGAATATAAGGTAACTTCATGCACTTCTATAAAATGTTCTCATTTAAACCTACATAGCCAACAATTTCTATAAAAGTTTGGATGAACCTGAGTCTATTATATTGTATATCATAAAAGATGCACAAAAAATTGGAATAAAGCAGAAATATATAAATGTACTAATAGGGTTAAAAACTATTTTTATCGCATATATTTCTGCCACTCTTTTTGTACACTATTATGTTTTATATCTATTACTCTATTTCAGGCCAAGTCTATAGCATCAGGATGGCAGAAGACTTCCTACCTTATAAACCCCTTATCATTATTCAGATTCTCATCGGTCACAAATATATCCAAGAAAGGTGTGTGCTTCTACTTTCAGTTTGTTTCATTGTGTTTGAGTAAAGGCTTGTAGGAAACTCTACTGTGGACAGTTGTTTTTACCTCTTAAGAGCATTGGAGACCAGGATCAGTTTGCCTATCTGTGCAGTATTTCATGAGCTGAATTGCTAGCTTTTCGAACAGTTTCCTATTAAAACCCCTATAAATAATAAATGAAAGTGTCCAACATCAAATGATGGACAAGTCCATTTTAGATATTTAATAGGGTTAGGGTTTAGAAATGAATGACAGACTCTTTATTGAGCTATCAAGGATAGAGAAAATGACAAATATTACCAAACTCACTTCTGAAAACACCTTTTTATATCCAGGGCAAAAAGTAACATTACAAGTGATTTTTGAAGTTTTAATCACTGAATATTTCTCTTGCAGACCTGTCGGATATTAGGAAAATTGGATTGGTGTATTTTCTCTACCTGTTCCTGTACTCTGGATTAGAATTCACCTTAACATTCCTCACCCATAACAGGCTCAATTATGACAGGTAAATCATGACATGTTTTGTTAGTATTTATGTCTTTGATCAAGATTTTCTCTAAGAATACCACATGACCAGCAGTGGACAGAGATTTCCAATCATGACGGAATGTGGGGATAACAGGAACTGAGCATTAGTACAGTGTGTCAAGCAGAATTTATACAGGATGAGGTGCAGCAACGGGGCACAAAGAGAATGTATCATTGACTTATTTTTTGATCCGCTGTTGAGGAGTAGGATTTTCTGTTACTAAATTATTACCTGTTGGACCCATTCTAAACTTGAAGACTGTTTAAACAGACTTGATATTTCCCATACTATCATTCAAATGAAATCATCCTTTTCAGATGTAGAAAAAGTGTGTGTGTGTGGGGGGGGGGGGGGGGGGGGGGCAGTAACATGAAAAAGAAACCTTTTAAGAAAGAAATTTCAGATCTGTTGGTTTTTTTTGGCCATAATTATTTTATAATCTTACAGTTTTCCATATAACTATTTAATTAATTAAGTAAATATGTTCTCTTTGTCTTTCAGTATGCAGCAGGGAAAGATGTTTTTCTTCATTGGTTTCATAATGGCAGCAGTACAAGGTAAACTTTCTCAAGATTCCTCTGCTATCATACCCTGTATTTGACAAATGTTTTCTGCTACAGTACTTGTAAGTTGAATTACCTGTAATATAAATATAAGTGTCTTGCATGTGTTTGAAGTACAGATTGACTCTTCTGGCCTGAGGGCAACTGCATTTTTGTGGGAATGTGCCGCTGAGTGTCAGCCAAGTACAGTTATTAACATTGTTAAAAGGCTTGATAACTTGATCAATTATATGAGAGAATGTTTAAAATTACAAATACTTCAACTAGAGTTTGAGGAAATTTGTATAATATTTATATCATTTAAGAAACAAAACATGAAACAACAGACCTAAGACATTTCAACAGACTGAGCAGTCCGACCTAAGACACAAGTGAACTCTGTCTTTGCTAAATTTCATTCTATTCGTGTGGTTTCTTAATTTACACATTGTGCTAGATTTTATGATCTTTTTGATAACATAGTGATGTATACTTACAGTTATACAGAGATACAGTATAAAGTGTTACTTTGATGTTATAAGTTGTTACTGTGATGTTATAAGTTGTTTCTATGATGTTATAAGTTGTTACTGTGATGTTATAAGTTGTTACTGTGATGTTATAAGTTATCACTGTGATGTTATAAGTTGTCACTGTGATGTTATAAGTTGTCACTGTGATGTTATAAGTTGTAACTGTGGTGTTATAATTTGTCACTGTGATGTTATAAGTTGTCACTGTGATGTTATAAGTTGTCACTGTGATGTTATAAGTTGTCACTGTGATGTTATAAGTTGTCACTGTGATGTTATAAGTTGTTACTGTGATGTTATAAGTTGTCACTGTGATGTTATAAGTTGTCACTGTGATGTTATAAGTTGTTACTGTGATGTTATAGGTTGTCAAGTTGTCACTGTGATGTTATAAGTTGTCACTGTGATGTTATAAGTTGTCACTGTGATGTTATAAGTTGTTACTGTGATGTTATAAGTTGTCACTGTGATGCTATAAGTTGTCACTGTGATGCTATAAGTTGTCACTGTGATGTTATAAGTTGTCACTGTGATGTTATAAGATGTTACTGTGATGTTATAAGATGTTACTGTGATGTTATAAGTTGTTACTGTGATGTTATAAGTTGTTACTATAAGTTGTTACTGTGATGCTATAAGTTGTTACTGTGATGTTATAAGTTGTAACTATGATGTTATAAGTTGTTACTATGATGTTATAAGTTGTTACTGTGATGTTATAAGTTGTTACTGTGATGTTATAAGTTGTTACTGTGATGTTATAAGTTGTTACTGTGATGGTTTCAGGTGGTTATGTACGTAGAGCATCAGCTGGTAAAGAAATGAAGATGGCGGCAAACGGTATTGTTATTTTGGTGCCATCTTTTATCATAATGGCTTTCGCTAATACAGCAGTATGGATTTACTTGTCACTGGTGCTCTTTTCCTTTGGTGAGTTTTTAATGTTTTGTATATTATGGGTTTTGTTAGTTCCCCATTCATATTTCAGTAGTTGCAATAGTTTTGAAAATCCTTTAAAACTTTGTTAACGCTAAGATCAAACAGAGACAAATCTGAAAGAATGTTAGAAGCATCTGGTGTTAGTTTCTAGCAGTTTGATTTAATTCTTAACTTATAAATTCATCAAATTAAAGTGGTAAATTGACATGCAAAATAAAAAAAAAGATGAAAACTTTGAAATTAAAAGGAGAACATTTTCTCTGTCTGCTGTTGGAACTCGTCAAAAATACATGCACCATTTTGGAGGCAACATTGTTTTGCACCAGGTGAGTGGTTTCACCTTACTGTGAAATATGGCTACATAAGACTGGCTTGAACTTTGATACCTCTATAAAAATGTTATTTATGACTGTTTTTTTTCAGCCTCTGCGACTGTGGTACCTTGCCTTACAACAATGATATCCATGTATGGTGGAAATGACCAGAAAGGGACCATAATGGGAATATTTAGGTCATTAGGGGCTCTAGCTAGGGCCCTAGGTCCTGTATTTGCATCAACAAGTAAGCAGCCATTAAGTTCAAGTTTTCAGTTTTGTATGTTTTGCTGTTATTGAACAAAGGTTTATAGATATTATTTTGATATCAATCAAGATTGTCTTTAGTAGATGCCTCTGTAATGAGCTTGCCTATTATTCAAATTTCTCGTTCAAATTTTGTCTTGTCCATTCTTTGCCTGATAAAAGAATTAAGACTTCTCTTTCTCAACATGGTAATTTAAATTTTTGAATTTGCAAGAAGCTGAAAAACACAAGAACAAAAGAAGTGTTGTTTTAACCACTTCATCATTAATCTACAAGTGTGAACACTTACATGCCAAATTATTATTAGAACATCAACAGTTTTTCTTGTACAGTATACAGAAGTGTTATAATAGAAGTGTTATAATCCTGTATAAATATAGTCTTGAAGTTATATTTGTAAAAGCGTGTTTTAACAGTCAAGTAAACAAACAAACAAACTCAGTAAGCACATATTTTTAAGCACACACTGAATTTCATTCTTTATGGCTGAACATTATTTTTAAGATAGTTCTGTAGAAGTTAACAAATAGAGTTTATTTACTAAAATAGACTTGTCCATCACTCAGGTCGGAAAGGTCCATTTATGATTTATAGTGATATTAAGTGAAAACTTACTGACTCCAGATCATGATCAAATTGTACTGATGTTGTCACAGTCTAGTGCATACCTTCCTATAATTGTATAAATACAAACTCTGGCAACTGCGTCAGGGAATCAGTTCTTTGGCTCAGTGGTTAGAGTGTTGGACTTTGACGCGCTAAGATCAAAGTTCGAATCGCACTCAGGGTTGTGTATTCTAAGATGCATTGCATCTTTCTGTTATGGACTTTCCTTGTTCTTTAGAATGTGCAGACCATGATCATGGTTTTCAGTAGGTGCAGAGGCAAAAAAAGATTGCTGACAACTTGGTAAGGTTCAAAATGTTTTTTTCACAAACCTGTGTTTATATTGTACTTCATATAAATGTATTTATTTCTTATCTTTCACAGTGTACTGGAGTTGTGGAGCTACAACGTGTTATATCACTGGTGGATTACTGCTCGTTTTTCCATACCTTCTTTTGAAGCGGAGTTGTTCTGACAGCATGAAAAGCCAATAGCAATTAAAAAACTTTAGTATTGTTTGAGATACATCCTTTGTCAGTGTCAGTAATTAAAGAAATGCAGTATTTGCAGTTTTAGCCTTTAGTATTTGGCTGTCCTTTTTAGACTTTGGTAAAACTTCTATTTCTGCAAAAGAAACAACATCTGAAATGATAAAAATGAAGATAAAAGCATCTGTTATTAAACTTTCTTAAAGAAGACCCACTGATTTATCTTTAATTTAAAATGTTTGACATTTTTATAAAAGAGTAGAGTTATTTAGTTAGTTCATCCTATCTTTTTGTTCTCTATAATTTTGCTAAATTTGTTTATTTTGCTTAAACTTACAACATCTTGCTTTCCTAAGCTATGACTAAGAAATTAATACTGTTAGCTAAGATATTACTGAGAAATTAATACTGTTAGCTCAGATATTACTGAGAAATTTTCTACCAGATTTTCAGCATATCCAGAAATATATGTCAATTTGAATTAATTGTACACGCCTCTGTGAAAATAGGTGTCGTTTTCATGTAAAAGCAGAAACTATATTAGCCAGTGACTATTAGGGCTACTGGTAATGCTAACATAGTTGTATGTATCCCTAGGCTAGGCTTTATACTAAAAATACAATTCAGCACAACATTGTTATTTCATGGCAATACAAAACTGGTTTATATCTTGTTTTATACTTACTGAAAGGTGTTGCTCAAACAATACTAAAGACGTAGTATCAAACATTTTTATGTCAGAAAATTGAAAATGTTTACCAAACTGGCATCAGTTGCAGGCATTTGATGCTACGAGAGAACTTTATTTTTTTATTAGAAGATGTTTATAACATAAAGTGTGACAGTTATAGTGAAAATTGCATATACATCTTGCATATTATTTTGTACATACAGCTTGAGTAAATGTTGAATGTTATGCCTTGTATGTCACAAAAAAGTTTGATAAGGTTTTAGTTTGTGCAATAACACTGCTGTGTGTGTGCATGAGAAAAAAAATGCATTGTTATTTAAAGCAGTGTTGAAACAACATTGACATGAAACATTAAAAGAAATGCTAGACATATCAATTAATGCTTACTATTACAAATGTCTATTTTGCTATATATTTTTTTGTAAAGCAAACTATTTGCCCAATTTATGTAGAGCCAACAGAGGGAGAATTTATTTGTAAACAAAGTCTTCGAGAGATGTATAAAGCAAACAACTTCTCCCATGAAGTATACGTGTTTATGTCACACAGTCTTGAAGCGGTATACCCTATAGAGCATTCAATTTCCTTTAGAAATATAAAAGTAAATGGTACGGAATGAATCATTACCCAATGTCAAGGTGTCAGTTAAAAGTCTGAAGTACAACAAATGTGTTGAAGCATACATCTTTTTGTAAGTAAGCAATATATTTATTATAGTGACATGTGTAAACATATTTTACAATTCAAATTATATAACATATTAAATACACCCAGCCTAATGGGCCTATAAGTCACCTTCAGTAAACATAAAATATTCACATAAAGTCAGAAGTTATTTACAGGCTCAATTCTCAATATCATAGGCATAATGTGATATAAAAATGAAGAGAATATATCATAATTGCATTTAACATGGATCACCATTTGTTAATAAAACTGTCTATAATTCGCTCAATTTACAGTACATGTAATATATCTAATTGAGTTATCTGTAAATGTTTTTTCATCTGTACAAGTGTGCTTTGACAATGTATTTGGCTAGCATTTTAGATTTGTAATTTATCAAATATACTAATGCCTGTCTGTATATAAGAAGTTGTTCTCATACAATTCTTTGTGTGGATATAGTGATTTATTACATTTGAATGCTGTCTTACTGTTCTATATGCCTTAAGGAAACAATTTTGAGCTAATGTTCTTCTATAAATCATTTACATGATCTTTCAATAAGGCAATACAGAAGCAGTATATCAATACATAATTTTAGGGTATGCCCCTTTACATATGTTTACCATAAAAAAGTTTAGGGTATGCCCCTTTACATATGTTTACCATAAAAAAGTTTAGAGTATGCCCCTTTACATATGTTTACCATAAAAAAGTTTAGGGTATTCCCCTTTACATATGTTTACCATAAAAAAGTTAAGGGTATGCCCCTTTACATATGTTTACCATAAAAAAGTTTAGGGTATGCACCTTTACATATGTTTACCATAAAAAAGTTTAGGGTATGCACCTTTACATATGTTTACCATAAAAATGTTTAGGGTATGCCCCTTTACATATGTTTACCATAAAAATGTTTAGGGTATGCCCCTTTAAACACTTAGATACAAATTGTTTATGCTGTTTGTTTTCATTTTCTGTTAGCATTTTCTGTTTAAATTTTATAATTGGACAAAGGACATTGCCTTTTATACTGTGATTTGAAGTCTTTCTTTTACTTTCTAGCAAATATTTTATTTTGTGTCTCTGATGTGAATATTTTTGTTGAGTGCCATTGCAATCCCAGGAAGGCACTTTAAAAAATGGACCAACCCCTTTGAAGATAATTTGACAAGAAAAAACCCTCACCCTCCCTGAAAATAATTCTACCACAGCAGATTTTCTTTTACCATCCTTGGGTAGAATATACCTTTACTGGAATAGCCCTGAGTACATGACATATAAATGTAGTGATTTCTTCACTGTCTTCCCACCTAAATATGGAAAAATCTTGCAAAAAAGAAGTTTGAAATAAAACAAGTTTTTCTTGAGTATATGTCACTTTTACCATTGCATTCAACCAACCATTTTTGAAATGCATAGGTGTACATGCATTTTATAGTCAGTCATGCTCATCAAGTTTGCAGAGAAAATGATTGTAATTGATTTATGTTGTCCAGTGTATATTTATAGCTTTTGATTCAGAGTTACTATAATGAGCCTTAAGGCTTTTTCTATACACACCATAAGAAAGTGCTGTCAAACTTGTATTTCTTGACAAGTTTTATGTATGTGTGACTTAACATGTTGTACATTTTTGTTTTGTGACATATAAAAGTAATATTTAGAATGTTGTGTCAGATTTTGATTTTTTGTTTTTTGACAGATATAAATAATTTATAAGAAACAGTTTTGATATTTTGTTGAGTAATGGATACAAACTATTTTTTGTTTGACCTCGACATAGCTGTCTATGCTTTCTGTATTTGTTCCATTTATTTTTTGTCTCTGTCTGTGTGTCTGTCTGTCTATCCATTTGTCTCTTGTAGTCTAGACATGAGCAAAAAATTCTGTTATTTTGTTTTAATAATATTGTAATTTTTAAATGCGTGTTCTATCACAGGGTTTGGATGCATGACAGGTTTTTTAAAATTAGAAGTTTAAATGAAATAAATTATAAAAAAAATCATTTTTAATATAAATTTTTTTATGACTTTTTATAATGAAAGAGATAAAAATCAGCAAAAAGTACACATGTATTTCTCTTGAAATAGGAAAATCGATAAAAATATGCTCTGGAAAGGATTGGTTACAATAGCAGTCCACTATTGTTAACAAAAAAAAAGATTACTGAGCATTTTTAGCTATTTTTTAAGAGACTTGAAGAAGTTTGTTATGCATGTTACCATACTCAAATGCAAAGTACAACTTTCCCAGATTGTGTTTATAAAAGTCATTTTTATGCTCCCCGAAGGGAGAGCATATAGTCGCCACTTTGTCCGTCCGTATGTCCGTCCGACTGCATTTTCTTGTCTGCGACATAACTCTGAAACTACAAGAAGTACCAACAAGAAACTTTGTAGTTAGATAGATCTTATTGAGTAGTGCAGTGCAGAAGAACCATAAGTCTGCATTGCCTAATTTTTGAGTTATTGCCCTTTGTTCATTTTTACACTTTGAACTTTGTCCGGGACATAACTTTGAAACTAAAAGAGGCATCAAAAACCTCTGGTTTACCTGTCACCAGCCTACTTCAGTGACCATGACACTGTCTGGATAAGACTGCCACTGTCTGGATAGAAAAATAAAGAATAAAATGATAACTGTCTTACATTCTTCATTGCATATTTAAACAGTTTTTACCTTTTTCAGCAACTACCAATAACATAGTATCTTTATGAATTTGGCAAAGACCTTATGGACACACTATTCTGTATCCAAAATCTATTCGGGGAGCATCATCCGGTTCAACCAACTCTTGTTTAAGTGATGCATGAACTGTAAAACAAACTGTTTTAAACGTAGGTCTTAGTGATGAGTTTAATGTGTTGAGAGTTAAACATTTTATACATGACAGTGATTATCTTGTCTACTTTCTTGTGATTTATGGTGCAGGGTTTTGTAGAGATTTTTTGAACTGATCGTTTGTTATAATTATTATTAATAATTTAATAGTAAGTTCCATCTAAGTCTTCCATGTACAGTACTTAAAAAAAGAATGTTAACTTATTAATCTTTTAATATTGATCAAAATCATAAATTTTCATATATTGCACTTGTTTAAAGGGCATCAGTTTGTCCCTACAAATGTATTGAGAAAAAAACATGCCTAAACTGGTTGAGTGAACTTTACCTTAAGAATTTTTATGAAATAATTTGGGTCAACAATTTGTTCATGAACATTATTTATGGCAGGGGACATGACGACTGATAATTTTCAGGACTTTTAATATTGATTGTTTTAACAGCAGTCTATGAGAGTTCTAATATTAGTGGTTTAATGCATATGTATTTTTCACAGATTGTATATTTTTCTTTATAACTAACAACAGGTTGAAGTAATATTTCAAAGACATAAATGTATTTAAACAAAAATGCTTTATTGAGGTATAGAAAATGAAAATATAAGATAAGAAACATGCTGGTTGCAGGATTTGAACTCGTGTCCCATGATTCAGTAAAATGTTGGGGTACGAGTTAGTCTACACCACAGAGACTCTGTTTTTTTTTTTGCACTTTATTACCAATATAATTTCATTTTATTGTGACTTACATGGTAAAAAATTATTATTGATCAAGTTTTGAAAAATCTATAAATTCTGATGCATTCCCTTGAAAACAAAATGTCAGTTATTAACTTTTGGCCATGGTGCTTCCTCCACAATACAATCTTTATTTCTGTAATGTAAACACTTACCGTTAAGGGTTTCTTTTCCTATTATTTTTCACCAGCTGGTGCATTTTGTTACGAAAATTTGATTTTTTTTTTAAATACACTTTTTCGATATGTTTGCCATAATTATTTACTGTTTCATCTACACAATTTACAATTCCTTCAGTACATTGAATACTCTAAAAGGGAAAATGATATTTTTTTTAAATTTTACTTGTTAACTACACAAAAAACTTGTAGATCCGTTCAGCATTGTGAATGCAGTTTATTTTAGCTTTTCAGTTTTTTAGTTTGTTACTTAAAGAAAAAGTTATAAAAGAAATATATATGTTTGCAAAGCAGGAGGGGGTTGTAGAAATGGCCTTGTCTGTCTGTCTGTCTGTCTGTAATATTTTTGTTTCCACTTTATATTTTCGATACTCTTTAACTGTTTTTTTTTAAACTTGGGTCAAATGTTTAACTGATTAAGACAATGTGCAGAACGCATATTGCAGCCATTTCAGTTCAAGATCATGGTCACACTGGAAGGTCATTTGTTTCAGCCTTCAATTTTGTGTTGCTCAATGTCTCTTATACGTTTGAACAGATTTTCTTGAAACATTGGTCAAATGTATAACACTCATTTAGAGGATGTGCAGAAGGCATGGCCAAGTCTAGTCAGTTCAAGGACAAGGTCACACTTGAAGGTCATTTGTTCAAGCCTTCAGTTTTGTATTGTCATTGCAATACTTTAATTTCTCACAATCCAATATGCCACCATAAATTCAATTCCTTGTTTCTCAGACTACTTTAAACTTTGCTAAACTCTGGCAGTGGGTGATATAGCAGTCCTTGAACTGCTTTGTTTTGTATTGTTGTTTGGAAATTTTGAGATGATAAAAGTGTTTTGGTTATAGTCCATGATAAAATAGTTAACTGCCATTTTGTTAGTTCATATTATTTAAATAATGATATATTTTTTATATGAACCAAGACGATCTAAAAAATTTCCACTGAAAGCCAGTTGTTTCTGTTATGCCATGAATATTGACTTGTGATATCTGACTTTTTCCATTTTCCATTAGTCTACTTTTTTCATTTTCATTAACGCATGGCCTTTATCTGTGAGTATTATCTGCACAGATTATCAGTTTGGCCATGTTAATTGATTTTGGCAATGATTTTGCCATCTGAATTGATTTTTGGCCAAGATTATGCCATGGACTCTGGCTGCTGGCTTAAATCTTTTGTAAAAAATATGCTCCTGTATAGTGAACTGCTGAAATAATTGTTATGAATGTGTTGTTTTTTATTCCAATTTTTCCCCACCTTGAGGCTGTTGGTTTTTTAAGTTTTTTTCTTGTTATTTCATGTATGTTTTTATTTATATTTTATTTAATCAGACTAAAAGTATTATGCATTTTCATATGAAACATATCTTTTCCCCCCATGTGTCTGTTTTAATAATCATCTATGCAATATATCTGTTGCTTTGACATTAAAAATATTTTAAATATTCATGTTTTTCATTTGTATCCATGACTTGTCCATAACAAAATGGAAGTTGCACATGGTGAATACTGATTTGGCTGTTCAAAGTTTTGTTAGGTATTTGGTCTGTTTTAGGATACAAGTATGTCAAGATTTTTTCCCCTTGATTCAGATTCATCAAACGTTCATATCTAATCCACGGAAGTAAACAATGATATTTTATTATTTTTTGTCCAGTCATACCAACCTGACAACCTTTACAAATGTCCATGAGAGTAACCTCGTAGTAAGAAAACACGCCATCATTCTGATAAAGTAACACGATTCAGCCGTGTAATGGAACCTAATTATGGAAACTATTTCCAACATGTCTTACGTGTTATTATCATTCTTCATGTGACTGCTGTTTTAAGTTTCCATATGAACGTCAGGAGGCAGTCAGCGGTATCACCATGTGATATAACAATTCAGCCCCTGACAACAAATTTACTGGTACTCTCATGCGAGTCATATAAGGATTTCTAAAGTCTATCAATAAGCGCTTCTTGAAACGAATAAAAAAAAGAAAACTGCCCTGTTCAGTTGTCTATCTTTATATGTAACCTGTGATATTACATGCAAAATGATGTAGTTAGTTGATTATGTCAAATGACATTTATCACTGTTATCAAACCATTGTTTTAACTGTTATCAATTGTTTATGTTTAATGCCTATGTCATTTATTCCAGCTGGAAAAATGAGCTTTTAGCATCATTTTTGGTAGGCATTTTCTTCGTTTGATTTAGTATGGTATAAGAGAAATGATAAATATCAGATCCCATTAAGAGTTTCAGGGCTGATACCTCGTTTATGATTAACATTCTTGGGTAGTGTACTATTGCCTTGGAGATTCACCATTTAGCAAATGGACCTCAAAACAAAAGAGGTGTTCCTCACACACCCAATTACGTTGTGAAATATAATGTTCTGGGTTCAGTTGTTTTTTCAGTCATTGGTCAGAAAATGTTTCCAAAGGGTAAGCCCCATTGAACTTGACCTTTGATCCAGTGGTTGCCAGCTACACAGTAATCTCCAAATCAACTACCAAGTATCTTTATACATACAAATGTAAATCAATATGCCCTTACATTTTCGGAGGGGCGAAATTAAAAGAAGTTAAGCGCTTTTTTTCAAGTTTTGTGGAAGATTAATGATTTTGAAATTATGTAAAAGTAGTGAAATTTTTAATGTTGGGTTGGGTCATTTATTCTTATATTCGTATTTGTGTTCTAAAATATTGATTTAAAAGCATTTAATATTTTGAAATCTGAAAATTCTAGAAATATCTGAAAATATTGACACCAGAAAGTAAAAGGTACCCGTTGACAAAGTTGCTTATATTCTACGTGTGAAACAGGCTGCCATGGTCGAGACAGAAACCTTATTTTGTATGCAAGAAGTACTGTTTAAAGTTTTAACAGTGGATTAAAAATAACAAAGGACACTTTATGGGTTTCAAATTGTTCAGGGAATAGATTTCTATGCTTATTATTGATTGCTGCAGCAAAATGAAAAACGTTTCAAAATCTGCGATTCCAGAAAATTACCTGCCCAATTTGTCGTCTCATTGTACACAGTAATAAAGAAATTCCGACAAACATAAAAGAACTTTTTTTACACTTCTTCTGAAACCACTTGTCTAGGATTTAGATATTTGACGTCATTGTTCAGAGCATACATTGGTGAAACTATACCCCTGCTTTTGGTCGAGGTTTCTTAACGTTGTTAGGGTTTGGTCTCTAAGCAGAATACTAAATATGTATAATGATAATGGACCGTAGTGGCCCTTTCATGTTCCAATTCCTTGAATATTTTTTGAACGAAATCCAAAATAATCGTAAATGTTTCTGCCAAAGGGTGACGTTTTCAGTGACAAGCAAAAAACCACTGAACTAGACATAAATGTTAGTTCTTGAATTTTTTTAATAAAAAATCAGTGCCGCAGTAAAGAATTATTTAGCATTAAGAGAAACGTGCCAAGGATACCCATTTTCGATCTCTTAAATGTTCAGGTTTCAATTTCGTTGTGTAAGACTGTTTTAAGCTGTGAAGAAATATTAAGTTGATAAATCGCCAATCAAATGTTCGATCCATCTTTTTTTCATTAGAATAGTCGGTTTCAGCATAGATTTTACAGTTTTGCTAATACGAAAGAGCATAATTATGTCTAACATAATAGACAACCCATTTTGTATATGTAAAGATTCAACTTGTTGCCGCCTAAATATAGTGTTTTAACAGCACCTTACTCTTTTATGCACACAGCAGATACAGATAAAGAAAAAGAGTTTTATCACAGACAAGTTTTCAAGAAACAGAAATAATGAACTGTAAAAATGTTTAAAGAAGAAAATCGTTGCTTTAAGACGCTATCCTCTGTATCACCATTTGGACTTCTGGTACAGTACCTGCTGTCTCAGAGTACGTGCCACGTACATGAAATACATCTGAAAATAAGACATTGTGATAAAAGAGATTGTGTATTCATCGGAAGTTTTTGTGGTCAAAATAAGCTCATTTTGAATTAAGCAACAACTATGTTTTTAAAAGATATACGATTCGTTAGCTTAATCGTACCCAGTAAAACTTCTTTACAACGATAACTGATAATGCATAAAATTATTTGCTCATAGTTACGGGACACTTTATTCGAAAGTCATTCTTAGGAGTACTTATTTACACCGTTGTATGTACTTTTTTAACGGAACAAGCTAATCGCGAATCTTATTCTTAAATAACAGCCACAGAAATCTAAAGTCGCAATTCACGAGTGCATTCATATGGTCACGTGTTTTTTCTCACGCGGTTTACTACATTTTTATCAATGAACAGCTGCAATACTTACAAAAGTGTAAGTTGCTAAATTCTCACGAGAAAATAAAATCATTCGTTATCTTTTCCTTTACAAAACATTTTCGTAAGACAAATACAACCGGATTTCGGATACACTTCTTACAAATACAACCGGTGATTTCGGATACACTTCTTACAAATAAAACCGGTGATTTCGGATACACTTCTTACAAATACAACCGGGGATTTCGGATACACTTCTTACAAATACAACCGGGGATTTCGGATACACTTCTTATATGAAAATGACGAACAAACAAAAGTTATTAATTTACCTGCGGCAACAGTATACCAAGTAGAACGCCACCTATCACCATCGCATGGTCGTTGATAAAGACCCCAACCGCCTTCATACAACCGATTTTGTATATAGGATTGTGCTTTGTTGATTCAGTAAGAATGCCGGCCTGAAAACATCAAAATCAGCTTAAATTCCTTTAACTCTCACGTGCATCGATTTTGTTAAAAATGTAAGTGCTTTGGATAGTGTTAACTTTTTTCTACTTTTATTAACAATAGCTAAGTACATGTTTGCTTTTAAAAAAACATACACATGTCTATTATAATTTGAAAGTGACATATTGTTTTTTCACGTTAAGTTTAGGTACTCTACACAATTTCTATGGTCCAAAACTATTGTGATGTCGATAATAGCACTTTGCATTCTTAGACGGCCCATGAAATAATTGACTCTGAGTAAGTCTTATTCAACAACAGACCAAAACAAAATACCGAAGTAGGAAAAAGACTAAAAGGAATGTTCTATTTTACCGAAATGATGTATGTGAACATTTAGCCTTAATTTGAAAAGCGTTTTCTTTGTCTGTATTTTATTCGAATAGGCATGAATCAACTTTAATTCAATTACATAAATGGAGTTGTATGTAAAATTGTCATCATAGAGAAAAAAATATATCTGGAAATACTTGCTTTATTTAAAGCCATCACATCTCTTCCACACAAAATATTTTTCATTTGACCCTGAAACGAGGGAGATTTGAGGCAACGCTATATTTTTGTTCAAACGTAACATAATCAGACATCAAACAACACGTGACATTTGTCACTAGAGAAAGTAACATCTGGATTGTCTAGTATTCTGTAATGATTTAAAGACGTGCTTTTAGCCAGTAACATCTTTTCTCAAAACGGAATTCTTTTACAGTTGTAAAGATCTGGTTTCGTCTTTTCATTTTTTTCTCTGGCAGTGCTTTTTTTGTTTCCTAGAGTAGCAGGATTCTTTGTTAAATGGATGTTGGAATAATCAGTTGATTGAATAAAATTAAAAAAATCATTTGTCAAGTATCTTTAACAAAATGGGTATTCAAATATTTAAAGAGTGCATGTACTGATAAAACGATAGAATGTATCATAATGTTTACGCTCGGAATTTTGACCAATGAAACATCGTGTTTTTTTTAATTTTTATTTTAGTTTTTCTTTTCTTTTCATTATATCAAACTTGTGATATATTACTAGAAGAATGCATACGTGTACCTTAAACAATATATAAATGTTTTAGTTATTTAAGCTTCATAACAATTTAATTTTGAACTAAGTAAATACACCTGACCACTTGAAAATAACGCTGCTAGTTGTACAATTGACCTTTTGTCAATTATATTCGGTATTGTACTTACAGACTGAAGCTTACAACAAGAAGGAGGTACTGAACAGGCCTCTGGATAGTCTTGGTGTTTTTGTGACGAGCTGAAGTTACATCGGAAATATTCGTTCTCATTCCAGTCCAGAAATCCATCATCCGTGTCGCTGAATCCACAACATTCCAACTGAGATACAATGATAAACAAATTTAATAAATTTATAACATCAAGCTAAAAAGACAAATATCATACCATACCATATTATTCCACACCAACCCACAAGTAAAAGTTTTTGACCATGACTTTAGAGACACGCCTCTTACAAAGAAAGTCGGTATTTATGAGCTATAGTTGGTCCGAGTATCAGTAGCCTTATGATCATTTCTTTATTTTCATTGCACAATCCATCTGATACATGGGAATTTAGACGAGGGCGCATTTTATAAGAAAGAATGAGTGGCACTTTACTATAGGGTTAACGCACGTTTTTTCGTGTCATAACAGACTCCCGAGGGATTCTGCAGATGTTATAACACGAAAAGACGTGCTTTAACGCTTTTCTAGCATAAAATGATCTAGAAAAGGCATGTTTACGACAAAAAAAAACCTAAAAAAAAATAAAATAGTACAGTCGCCTTTAGGTTGTTATGGATACGTGTTTTAAATATGCGTTCCAGGGCGACACATCAACATGTTTCAACCTGTCGAGCGGTCATCTTGAAACTTAAAAAGATAATGTATACAAGGCCAGCCATTGATTTTATCAATAATCATTAATGTTTCGTCGACATTCCGACCTGCAAAGTTACATAAACTGCCGATTTGGGGAAAAAAGAGGGATCCATTATTTACAAAGGCACTGTAACGCGCATAACTGAAAACGGGTAATCACAGCGCGTGAGCGCGAGAACTTCCTTGTTTACACACCTTTTTGCTCTCGTTAAAACATAGGCAAAACGGGCTAAAACAAGCGATTTTATGTTAGAATAATAGTTATAAAATGATATTTTTTTCTCATACTTTCGAAATATGTTTTTTATCTTATACTTCTATTTCATACTTGCAAAATATGCGTTTAGTTAATACTTGCTTCTTTTTTCATACTTGCAATATATTCTTTATTTGATATTTGAAAAAAAAAATACTTTTATTTCATATTTCATATTTGCAAAATATTCTTTGATTTCATATTTGCATAATATGAATTTATTTCATACTTGCAAAATATTCTATTGTTTCATACTTTACTTGCAAATTATGTTTTCATTTCATATTTGCAAATTATGTTTTAATTTTATACATGCAAAATATGGTATTATTTTATATATGCAAACTATGCTATTATTTCATAGATGAAAAATATGCTTTTATTTCATACTTGCAAAATATGCTTTTATTTCATACTTGCAAAATATGCAATTATTTTATACATTTAAAATATACTTTTATTTCGTAGATGCAAATGCAAAATATACCTGAAAAAATATATATTTCATACTTTTATTTCATACTTTTTTTTCGGTGACATTTTGTTTAAAGACTGTCATACGCTTTCGGATTTAGTTACTAGTAACCTGTTATCCGGGTATACCCTGTCTGCCTGTGTCAAATGTACTTGTAAAATAAAATGATTAAATTGTTTTAGAGAAATATACTAATGTTTTTATGCTGGCTGACATTTGCTCGAAAGGATGACATTTTTGTGTGTTTTTTAATTTAATTCTAAAATGATACATTTGACATATTCGAAAATATATAATTACGTAACGACCATATTGACATGTGTTGTTTGAATTGTGGCACAGCAATTATTTTATTGTTTGCATATACTCACTGCTTGAAAATTTTATCCATGTAGAAAATGGAAGTAATTGCAGCTTGAGGCAAACTACGTTGTTTAATTAGTGAATTTAATAAAATAAAATTAATTTGTGTTAACTTATTTGCGGTACAAACCGTTTAAATTTCGAAACATAATGTGTGAGGGAACCAATGCTTTTTGAAGGCAGCAGTCACTTATTTGGGAACCAATCAGTTGTGAGGACATCACTTACATGTTACACTTACATGTGAAGTATCCAGTCTGTTATGAGGGAAGCAACCAACAGCAGGTGAATTGGGGAAAAATGTAACATGTATGAGACCTCACAACTGTTTGAATGACGCCTGACGTCACTTGTTCTTGTCCAGGAGGTCACAGTTATATGAAAGGTTTTCACTATTGTTTTACAGAATAACATTAAAACTTATCCAAGTGACGATCTGTATCGAATAAAACATTAAAAAAGAAAGAAAGAAAGAAAGAAAGAAAATTTGAGTAGTAATTATAAAACATAGTCACTGCCCTAACAAATCTCATTTTGAAATGTATTGATGTATTATCAAGTCTTAGCTTAAGAAATGCAAACGATAAATCAGGAAATGTCAAAATGATTTAATTATATTGCATTTAGTTTCTAAGGGCAAATTCCATATTTACTCACCCCACTGCTACAAAATTAAGTGATAAGGTGTGGGGGGAGGGGCACTGTTAGCTTACCGACTTTTGCATATTGTCTATAAAGTTCTTCATGTCATCGTCTTCCACAATTCCATATTTCCTGATGGCATCCTTAAAAGTTTTTGTCGGAAACAGACCCAACTGTTCTTTTGCATTTGGTACAAAGTAGAACACGAAAATAAAGATGATGAGAATGACTTCTCCAAGTAAGAATAGGGTTAGGATCCAGTTGTACTGTGAGAAAAAGAAAAGAAAAGCTATAAATAAATGGTCTAATACTTTTCATCTTCGTCAAGTATTACAGTTAACGTGTTCATTATTGCAAAAGTCTTGGCTGATTAAGTCGTTTTTAGTTTTCTTTTTAAAAGTATTTTTACTTATAATACATGCGCACTTTATCTTGTATATGATATATTTTTTTCCCTGGTTCTTTTTGCCTCATCCCGCTGCATAACAATGGTTTATTGTCTTTCTCTGTATTCTGTGATAAGTTTGAGTTTAAAGTTTCTTTTGAATGTTTACCTTTAATAATCACTTAACTTTCAAAGACATTAAAGGTAATTTGCATTTTTTTCTAACGACGATATTTGCTGACCTTTTATTTTCAAATTTTTTAAGCATACTAGTATATATTCAAGAAGTTTACCTTTAAGCCGTCAAAGTGAACAAAAATGACACAATTACAAAAAAAAATTACATATACCTGGTACATGCCTGTATATTACATAAACGCTTGTTTATTATTAACAAATTGTTATACAATGATGACTTTTCCAAAGCAGGCATCAAATTTGTTCATTATTATTCCTTCAGACATTTTGACACTTAGAAAATGTTCATTTGGAATAAATGACTATCCACCTTGTTATGGTCCAGTGCACACTGCCCTTAAATTGTATACATACAGCCTCTGACAACTGAGTCAGGGGATCGATGCTTTGGCTCGGTGGTTATAGCATTGGTTTTCGATGCGCGGGGAGAGAGGTCTTGAGTTCGAATCCCACTTTGGGTCGTCTTTTCCAAGACTCATGACATCTCTCTATTACGAGCTTTCATGTCCTTAAGGGGCTTAAAATGGTTCAACAACACTTTATTTGAAACTAATAATTATACTGCATTCAGATAACATGTTGTTTTTGTTGAGTTTTCGAATGACATATCGGGTAATAATTCTTTCAATATCATTCAAACTTACACGATTTTAAAGAAAATATAATCCTCCAGACTCCAGTGTATGCCTCTTTAATTACTAACTCTAAAACATTACTACCATCCGAAACATCAGATGATCATAGCGAATCTTTTAGGACATTTGATGCATCACAAGTAATTTACTTACAGCTCGAAGACACCAAGTATATTCACGGAGAGCACCAAGCCATCCGAAAAATGTAACAACTACTGTAATAGAACCGGCTGTGCACATCAGCGTTGATGGATCAAAGAAAAAGTCAATCGCATCATGCACAGTTTTGTGTTTTAACACAAGAATGTACGCGCCCAATGACGTCACAGCCAGAGCCAGAATCTGAAATATGGAACCAGGCCATCAGAGGTTTTATAAGAAATGAAATTATGGCAAATAGATTATGTCTGATAGAAAACTAAGAAAGTTATGCTTAATATTTGTATTTCAATTTCATCAAATATTTTTTTAACATCATTCTATGGCTAGTTACCATAGACAGAGGAGTTAAAATTTCCTTTTAGTAACAGGGCAGTAAATGCCAATTAGGTGGAGATTTACCACGAACACTGCATTAGGAAGGGTAAATAGAAAAAATGGTTCAGATTACCAAGCTTGTAACTGGTCTCTCCCTTTTTATTGTTCTCAACCTGTCCCATTAAAGTTTTCACATATTACCTCTAATCGTTATTATTTTGGTAGCTGTTTCTTGTTTGACTTAGCGTTTTGTTTATGATGTTGAGAAAATACTTCAGCCGTAGCAGACCTATACATGTACTTCTTTTAAGCCGTTTAAAATGGTTTCTGGATTAAAGACACCAATTTATTTTAGTTGGATTGTGACAGGAGTTATTCTAACGTAATTTGCTCTCAAGACATCACCTATGAGAGGAACAGTAACTGTCATTACAATCGGTGTAAGCATCTTTGTCGTATCAGTACGTCTGTTCACACGTTAATGCATTGCAACTCGGAAACCGTTCGAACCCCGAAAACGCCCTGACCACTGAACTGTCGAGGTCCAAGGTTTCTCTGTTTACTAGAGGTTTTAGGCATCTCTATGAATAAAGCGTAATACTGGTCTATAATTCTAATGATAACTGACTTATCATAGGAACAGACTTACATATATATATATAATATTTGCTCAGATATGTAGGCCAAAGTTCTGTTAAATGTCTTTTTTTATCTATATTAAAATAATCTACTGGTATTCAGAGTTGAAAACGTTGCTTATGACGAATGGGACGATATAAGCTTTTAAAGTAATTGCAGTATTTGATCCTGTGACCAGTTGTAATTTACAAATATATTCAAACGGAAGTGTGCTTCCGTCGTAAAAACTGTTTTGTATAGAAATATATTTGCTTCACTTTTTTTTATAATAGCCCGGTTTTATTTGCATACATATGAGCTGAATATACTTGGAAGTCTACCAATAGTGAGTGTAAATCATTAACCAATAAACTTGTAGATAAAACACTTCACTATTTAATCTCGTTCATTTTTGGCATTAAGTTTAATCCCAGTGATTTATGATGAATGTCTTTAACTGATAAGCTACAAATAACTTCCCGATCCAGAAGACAAGAAGGTAATATGGTGATCCTCGATAGTTCAGTAGTTAAAGCGTTCGCCTCCGACTCGGAAGGTCACGTGTTCGAATCCTAGCACGAGTGTGCCTAGGGGCAAATACGCATTAGTCACCCAAGACTCAATTTAGCAAGCTGTAAATGGGTACTATTTATGAATGTTACTGACCCTAGATGTCTTAAACCGAACGGTTTTATCAGGGTTGGTTTCTCTAAGGTGTTTTAAATTAGTTCGTATTTCTGTCGTTATCGAGCCAAATAAGTATCAATAATATGTTAAACAAATAAGTAAAAATAAATAAATAAAAACAGATTGAATCAATAAAGAAAAGAAAGAGTTTTACAGAAGGAGTGATTGCAGACTGAGGTGGTTCCAGCTGACTGTATTTACTTATCAAGACGTTATAATTTACGATTTTGACTTCATATTTTGAAAGACAATGTCTATCTTCTCCGAAGGATTTTGCCTTTCAGAAGTATTTTTAAATGAGATTTTGCTGTGTGCAGTTTGCCACTAAATAGTACTTGCGACCTGGATGGTCTTAACTCTACCAAGGCGTTTCAGAAACAATGTGGCATAAAAATCACGTCTAACTCCCCTGCTTGTACTCATTTGATAGATAGATGAAACAAAATTAAAACATGGACTAAAAGTGTTTTCTTTTCTTGTGTTTTACGCTTTTGTTAAGTTTGTGTATCGTTAACTTTAATTTTATATATCCAGTTTCATTTAGATTCTGTAAAATATGCATGGTAACATGTCCTGAAAAACATTGTTTTACGTCAAACTGGTACGGCCAACTAGTTCTATGTTGAATTTCTATCGCAAATATTGACTTAGGAAAAGAAAGCAAATAACGGGTTGCGAAAACTGGCAGGTAGTTAAACACAGCGTAAAAAATCTCAAACCGTTAAGGTCATATTTGCTTCCCTATTGTTCATATCATTGATCAATTTTACTTACCCATATGATAAAATTCTCAAAGAACAGTGTATACTTTAAACAGACGCTGACAGCAGAACTTTTCCGCGCCATTTTGTAAAAATGTATATCCGAATATAACTCGGTTATTAACAAAACACAAAATTTATTTTTCTTTGTCAAATCTCGAATACATTGTATTGAAATATCCGGACATAATGTACACTAAATGTCTTATCGAAGTTGAAAATGTTCACAATCATATTCGAATCCCTTCAATAACAGCATGTCTCGTGTTATCTTTTGTTTGATAAATAGCTGAGTTTAGACCATATCTGTGCTGATAAGATAAAAGCCCAAACAAATACTCATTAAATGAACAACAAATCGGTTTCGTTTCATATCATTTATTTTCACAAATATGTACACTAAAGTATAAAGGTAAAAGCTATGTATTGAGAGTTATTGATAAAAACAATCATCGACATGTATTCATCTGGAACTAAAATCTCACTTAAATGAACAAAGAAAACATCAAATGCCATTTCTTCACAGTTTGACTAACTTAGATTGATCATAGGATATTGAAATTCTATCAATAAACAAGAGATATTGTAAAAAATTATGTCCTCTACATAATAAAAAAAACACCAGGAATGCAACGCCTTTTCCCGACCCAATACACGTCGGACCGAATTATACGAACGGAACACAGAGTGGTAACAACCTAGCGAGCCTCCTCGATAAAGAACACTTAAAGCTACCTTTAACGACCGATGATATTCTGTAACACGCCATTCTTAAAGAATTATTTAACAAATTACGCTCATTTCTTGATTATCAAACTTGTTTCGTTCTTTGTTCGACTATCTTACATAAAAAGTCACTGAATATTCGAGAAGGAACGGGCAACCCACTTATCTCACACTAGTAGATGAAAAAGTGTGATTACACCTCCAGCGAGTTGACATTCATTTTAGGGATCAGGATCATGCGGCACTGTTTTTCTGAAAAAGTCTAAAAAAATCATGCTAATATGTATCAATATTCAAGTTCTGTATTAAGTTGCATTAGGACATAGGTGAAAAGCGTATCCTTAAGTTGATCCTGAAGTGCCCTCATAGCAATGTTAAATCCCATACCCATATCAAGAAATGCGCCCCCACTCCTACTACCCAATATTATAGTTCCGGGCCTGATAAAATGTATTTAAGTGGATTTAAAATGTTTTTTTTTCTGTTTCAATGCGTTTCACCTACGTTTTTTAAAATGACTCACATTGGTAGTTTTGAATAAGAACCATTATAAAAACTGAATTATGAATCATTGCTTACCCTTGGCTATTCTTTTTGAATTTTTAAAAGATTGTCAGATGCGACAAGTTTTAAAGTATATTTTTACACACATTCATAGTTCATATAACAAAGAATCCGGAAACGAGACTGTTATTGGCGACTGTGGTCCGATTCTACATTCATATGCACCGCCCCACTGCAGCGCAACAGAGAACGAAAAACACAATGGGTGCTGTCGACAGTGATCCGAACATCTCAATATGCTTGACACTTGAACAATATCGATAATATCCGAGTAAAACTGGAAGGTCACATTGGTACCCGTCAAAGTAAAGTGCTGGCATACATCTGTTATTAAAGTATAGGATTCAGTACCTAGAAACAGAAGAAAAAAGACGTGTTGTTAAGTAATTTATGGTAAAGTTTTAATACCAGTAACCAGACATCTTTTCAATTTAAACAGTTTGTCGAAAGCAGACAAAGTAAGATGTTCGATATTCTATAAATAACACGAATACTGCGCAAGACCATTTAACCAATACTAATTTATTTATACTGGATTCCGGTAAACGTTACAAAAGATTATTTCGCTCTCGAGACAACAACGCAGATGGAACCAAACTCTCGAGAAATAAGGCAATAACATTCATTATACAACTGCTCCTTCGTTTTGCATAAGTATATAAACCGTATACCACATCTGTGTTCGTAGACAGATTAAAACATACATGTACTTAAGTTACTAACCTGCCTATGAAGACAGGTATAGTTTATGAGTTACCTTACTTGTACATTTGGATTCCATTTGGTAGCTACTGAAAACAATAAACCTCTACTTGTACTTGTAAATTTCATGCACGACATGTTCAAGACAAAATTATACACGTGTATAAAAATTTTGAATGTTATTACAGAACAATATCGATTATACTAAGGTATTTTACATGTTTCTTTTTTCGTGTAAGATTCAAACATAACATCAACGTATTTTTTTCAGATTTGTGAATAAATAAACTTTCAAACATACACAAAAAACATCTGTTTTGAAATTATGACTTCCTGTTTAAATCTGAATGCACTGGTACTCAGTAAACAGCAGATCTTTTATCTAAAATAAACATATAATTTATATTACATTTGAGGGTCAATCGGAAGTTACAGTTAACGTCATACCACGACACCATTTGGACAGGGCGGAGCGGGGGGGATGGGTGCTGGGTGAACTCACATATGTAAGCCCAATTGGCATTCGTTTCATATCATATGTGATATTCCGGGACTACATATGGCGGAAAAGAGGTAAAAATTGCATTTATGGTTAAATTGTGTGAAACTGGATTGTTTTCTTAAAAATATCTCGATGCGGTTTGACCGCGTAGACACTACAGAATATGTACATGACTGTGTTTCCTTTCGCTGTAAAAATACTTGAAAATAATGCATTTGTGCAAATTATGCCGTGGGAACTTAATTTATGCCGAAAATAGTACAGTGCACTAACATGTTGACTTTAAGACATAGAATGAAATTAATTTTCGGTAAAAAAATCTTAGGCATCCATATGTGATGTAAGGACTACATATGTGGGCGATGGCCTACAATGATGTGCCAGCATTTAAAAAGATCATGTGGTGATAATGATACGCTTTTTTTTATTAATTTCATTTTTGTATCATATATTAATGTAAAATATTCAACCATAATATGTGACATAAAATATCATATTTAAAGTCACAATGCACTGTATTTTCGACTTTTTCCTGTGTTACTTATCGAAACAAAAACAGGAATTTAAATATCCCGGTAAAATGAGGCGATCGTAAAACGTCAAATTTTAATTAATGAATAAACTGCAAAATTTGATGTATTATTGATGCATGAAATATACTGGGGCAGTTCAAATTTGGTGGAGTCCGAAGGACTCTTCCGACACTTTGAATCGCCCCATTGTATTTTTTACACCAATAATACATCAGATGTGGAGTTTATTCCTTATGTTCTCATTTATTTTGGTGAATTGCAACTGCAAAGTGGGAAAAGCGTGCATTTATGATAATTGAATAAGTATTAAAAACAGTTGTGCGCGCGCCTTAAGAAATTGAGGAGCTTGTCTAGTTGAAGTTAATGTTTTCTGTGAAATACACTCAACAAAACAAATTAAGGGTCAAAGACTTATGACAGCAGTTCTTAAAGACATACCTTTTATACTTGCTGAAGTTTACATCCAACAAAAAGTCATTATATCTGTGACCAGTTTAAACTTAAAGTAACATGTGATTCAAAAACACAGTAGCAGGATTAATTCTCAAAGACAACCCCTATCAGTTTTAAAGCGTTTAAGACTTGGTGGGTGGGGTAAACACAATGGATTATTTGAAATATGAAAACCAGTTAAATCTTAGAAACGGGTATGACCTCTTTGAGACAGCTGCGTATGTCCCAGGCATGCTCTATTGGGTTCATGTCTGGAGACCTAGCTGGCCATTCCATCCGTTCAACACCATGGTCGTCAAGGTACTGACTGACAATTTTCGCATGGTGAGCTGTAGCCCATTAACACGAGTTCCTGGCCGATTGCACCAGCAACTTGATGTGTTTGATTCTGAATGGAAAATTATTCTTACTTTTTAATCGAATGTAAGTCTTTACTGATCTGGTAGATCATAAGTGTCACCTAGAAAGCTGCCTTCTTGCCTTGGAGATTAGAAAGATGTAATTGAAACAAAATAAAACTTTATTTGCATTTTTGGCCATCCGAGGTCCAGCAGCTTTGACAAATTACTTAACATTCATTTACCATTTAATATATGGAGACTCTCATATTACAGTTATCCTTCAAAGGATGCAAATCAGCTTGATACAGTTATAGTTATTGTTGTTTTAAAAGCATGTTTCTTTTTGCTCTTGTAAAGCGGCACACCATGTTGGATCAGTAGGACGGAGTGTTTAAGTTTATGTCTCTCTTAAGCAAAACTGCAGTACTTTTTTAAAAACCTTTTTCAAATTCTTCTGATTTTTATGATCTGTAGCAAAACAATTACAGGTATTTAAGGACAGCACAATACCAGAGGCATAACTGTTTCTGGTGGATCACAAGTATGTTACAGATTATACACTTACCGTATTTGACAGATATGTTAATATGTGATTTTGACACAACATGCAAGGCAAAACTCGGGGTATTAACATAACCGATCTCACACCATACAAAACAAATACCAATAAAAAGCATTTAAAAGCATGCATGTTTGGAGTATTAAGAATATCGAGAACATTTTATTACTTTAATTGTCGTGCTTGCACGGGCTCCCATCTGGTAATAGCAATATAATGATAAATGATAAACCTCGTGCTAATGCTATCGAGGTACGTTTATACCGTTACAGCCTTTACCACAGACACTTGGGGT
This sequence comes from Cyclina sinensis, assembly GCA_012932295.1. NCBI lineage: Eukaryota > Metazoa > Mollusca > Bivalvia > Venerida > Veneridae > Cyclina > Cyclina sinensis. The sequence continues at coordinate 31,199,961 of JAAONU010000016.1, forward strand.
AAAGAAATAGTACTTGTTTCACAAATGCGAAGACATAAGGCACTCATATACCAAGTTTGGTGCCTGTCTGAGAACGTTTCAAAAATTGCTAAAATTCACGAATTTGCATTATAAATATGAAGATATAAATGTTTGTCACATGTAAACATTCAACACGCGTTGATTTACATCGCGTATTTTTCTCGTTCAAAGTAGTACTGATGTCATGCGACGCAGAAATGATTTATCTTCACGATCATGTAACTCAAAATACCTGTTATCATTGTTTGCCAGCACAATTCGTAGCGAAACACCAAATTTTCACAAAATTTCCTTCATTTACACAATCTTTCGAGAATTAGTCTGCTTGAAGAGAATTATAATCAAAGAGAACATATTCTGTGAGGAAACTGTCAAGTGTGCAGACTTAAAAATCACTTTAAACATCATAAAAACTATCAAAAAATAAAAAGAGAGTATTGCTGTTTTAAAATCAGTCAGTGTTTATTGGTGAACATTTTTTGTTTTAATTTTGAAATGTCAGTGCAAGGAAGAAAAAAAATCGATTTACATAGTGATTACCGCATGGGTTCTTCTAGTTCCTACGTGTACCGCGCCGTGCATTAAAGAACTAGGGAAGTTAGGAACCAGCAGAGTACCTGTCGAAAGATTGTGTAAATTGATGAAAAAACGTTGAAATTCGAAAGAAATTAGATGTTTTCTCTTGGCTAATTCTCACAGCGGGTCTTTTCGTGTACATAATCCTGAAGATAAATCATTTCTGCGTCGAAGGACACCAGCGGTGAGTGTGAATATTGCTGAACGAGTAAAATACGCGGTGTAATTCGACGCGTGTTGACAATTTTCGAAAGACAAACATTTATATCTTTATATTTATAATGCAAATTCGTGAATTTTAGCAATTTTTGAAACGTTCTCAGACAGGCACCAAACTTGGTATATGAGTGCCTTATGTCTTCGCATTTGTGAAACAAGTACTATTTCTTTACCCCAAGTGTCTGTCGCCTTTACTGGTATCATCGATACGGCCTAAAAACGTGTATGTAGTAACGGTACCTTAAAATAGAAATAATGATAATAAAAAAAGAGTTATAATAAATAGATCTGAAATTTTATCGAAGGTTGTAAAAAGTTTCGAATGAAGTATTAAATAATACGGCGCAAAAAGTCATTTATGTCAGTTTTTATAAAATTTGCACAGCGAAGCAGTTACTATACCTTTTGCGACTGCTGTTGTTGGTTGTGTCGGGGTTATCGTTACTGGTTGCTCCATGGTTGTGGCTGTTATAGGCTGTTCCGTGGTCGTGGTAGACTGCTCCGTGGTCGTAGTAGTTATAGGATTCTGCGTGGTCGTGTTAGTTGTTGGCTTTTCCGTGGCTGTGATCGTTGTTGGCTGCCCAGTTGTCGTTGTTGGCTGCTCCGTGGTCGTGGTAGTTGTTGGCTTCACCGTGGTCGTAGTGGTTGTTGGCTGCTCCGTGGCCGTTGTTGGCTTCTCCGTGGTCGTTGTCGTTAATGGTTGCTCTGTAGTAGTTGAGGTTGTTTGTTGCTCTGTTGTTGTAGTCGTAGAAGTAGTAGTGGTTGGCTCTGTTGAGCAGAACCCGTCATACATCGGATCTGATGGTTGTTTACAAGGTACAAATTGAAAGCAGGCTAACTTACCCGAAAAAGGATTGTCCCCATCAAAATTTCCACCGATACGTAAGGTACCTGGAAACGCAGTTGGTACATTTACTAGACTGCTATTGATTATTAGTTGAATTCCGGTGAGATTGGTAAAAATCTTTGGCCCCTCCTTACTCACGTCGAGCACACAGATTATATTGTTCCAGTCTCCTACTTCATGAACTGTAGAATCGTTGGCTGATCCATAACCCTCATATTTAAAAGTGAGTTTACCATCTAGGATGAAGATTTCATATTCTCTGATCTCACCTGCAACTTGTGTCCCGTCATAGGTGTGACTTCTATAATGAAGTATTGTGCCAGATGTTACATTGTCGAAATTTACATAAAATCGAAAGGAATAATCCGAGTTAGTATCATATATTTTCGTACCCGGTACCTCTAGGTCAACAAAAGAATCACTTTCTCCTGAAAATTTCATAGCCGATTTCATATCAACAGATGTATATCCGGTCTCATACGCAATGTTTCCGATCGTACCCGACGTATTGTTTCGGATAATATCCGTCAAACCATCCCCTGTACCGAGCGGCCAAACAGCTCCTGGTGTTTCTGTGCATGGCGCTCTGCACCCTATGTAAACAGAAAAAGCCACGGTCATTTACCAACTATAATTTCTTTATATTGCTTAGTGTTCGTGAGATTTTTTTAAGTAATGTAGCAAAGAAATCATCTTACGCTTCTCAGTTTCTCAGTATCTCTTAAAGTGGGGAGAGGGGATGCTTACTCTGAAACCTTTGACGAAAATACTACGAAGTATTTTGTTCGATGTTTTTCGATGTCAAAAACAACTCATACAGATATTTCTTTAGTAGAATGTTTCTAATAATGTGTTTAATATTAACAATGTACTTGAACTAAATGCATGAAGAAATGTTACCAACCTTCAAGGAACACTAAAACACAAAACACTACCGTATATAGTTTGCCTTGCAGCCTGAAACAAAAAAGTATCAAATGTAAAATTTTAACAGTTACGCAGCAATTGCTCGTAACATAATGGCGACAAGGTTAAAATGACGTCACATCTTTTATCAATCTGGTATTTCACTGCCATCGTATTTTGTTTTGGTGGGAGTGAAAACTTTTTATATTTACTCTTCCTCAACATAACTGTGCTTACATGATTTATCGTTCTTTCATATGCGAACACCAAGTAATAACCACTTCTGTGAAGAAGGCTGTATCTAGATTTCTTAGTTTCAAAAATACCGTGCTGTAATTGCATGTACATCTAGCATAATATGTACTGCATAATTCTATATTTGTATTATATTATTCGTTCTTTGATTATTTTGCACATTTTTCACGGATGTATTTGTTATAAATAATTTTTCTTGAGCACTACCAGAGAGAACATCAGAAAACGTATATTTCATGTTTTTTTTGCAGTGTACAGGAATTTCCTTTTAATGCATCCTAGATTTGACAGCTGTTTCTCGAAATACCCTATTTCAACAGCAATAATAATTTTCAGAGAGATCGTCTCACGCATAAAATATATCCCTTTTAATTTATAATTTCTGAAAAGGTATTGCAAAAAGTAATTTTACATTTTAATTCACCCGATGGTGCAAGAACTATTGTAACTTCTAGCAGAAATTTACATCCACGACTTGGCAATTTTTCTTGCGTTATGCTTCCGAAATATATATTCATTTTGACTGAGCGATCTAGGGCAACCACCTTTATGCTTAGAACGAAACATCCGGTCCTTTATGTAAGGTATGAACCCCAAACAATATGTAAAAGGTAACGGAAATAGTTTTTGTTGCTACTTTACAATAGACCGGAAGCAGAACTGTTTGAGTGGCAAAGTATTGATCATTCCACGATATGTATACATTTACTTTCCCGTGATCACCGGAAAATAACTCGAAACATGAAAACCTTATTCCGTGAAAATAACTATTATAGATATAGCAAAATGCATTCTAGTCATGTGATCATTGTTAACGTTTAAGTTTGTTTACAGATAAATTTGATTACAACATGTATTTTGATCATGCATTCTTCATATTTCCCCACTGGTTTTACTAGGTGGCAATTTGCTTTATACTAAAAATGAGGTTTTGGCTTTGAATTGAACACATTTCATGACAAAATGATCTTTAAATGGAATTGCAGAATTTGCGACAGTAATACGCAGAGTTTAAAGTTCAGACAGTAAATGGCTAGTTTATATATTCCAAGATAGCAACACTTAACACTAAGTACTTAATGAATAACCGACTACCAATGACCAACAATTTTAATCAGTTTTTTAAAATCTGTTTATTTCCCAATTAATTGCTTATTTTTGTGTCAAAATATTGACTTTCTATTGTCATCTATGCTTATTTTTTAAAAGAATTACACAAACGAGGATGCAATGAATTAAAGTTCCAACTAATTAAAAAAGTGGACAACTGGCAAACAAATTGCCTTATTGTATGTAAACAGAAATTTCACAGAATATGAAAACATAATTATAATTATGTATTTGAAAAATTCCAAGATAACAATTTGAAGAGCACACATTCTTTTTAGAACTGATAGTTGACAAGTTTTCGAGTATTCATTATAGGAAATGGCACAAAAAGAGACAATGCCATGTTTATGAGATCGAGCTCTTTTGTTAATAAATCTATTTATTGTCGATGCTGTCCTGCAATGCCTCAGTCGGTCGGGAAAAAGCATTTTGTGTTTTCCAAGTAAGTTTTTGTTGTTGTTTATTGAATTAAACCAAATGTAATGTTAATTTATTAAAAAAAATGTAGTTATTACATAAGCAGTAAACTAATATTATTTTTATTGGGTTTTATAATCACATATATGTATTTTAGTTTCATCCTTTACTACGTTACGTTTTATTTTTCAGAAATAAATAATCTTAAACCGTTTTTATTTCAGGATGAAGAGTCAAGTATATGTAATGTTACTGGTTGTCTTTATGCATGGTAAAAGTAAGTTTGATATTCTGTGAACTACATACAATTTTGAGTGTAGTTCTTCTCAAAACGAACTCTGATAAATATTTGCACCACCTGTGTGAACGAAGATACATTTTTAGCTCACCTGAGTACAAAGTGCTCAAGGTGAGCTTTTGTGATCGCCTGATGTCCGTCGTCCGTGCGTGCGTGCGTGCGTGCGTGCGTGCGTCGTCAACTTTTTCTTCAAACAACTTCTTCTCCTGAACTGCTGGGCCAATCTTGCTGAAACTTGGCAGGAATGTTACTTGCATGAAGCTTTACCAAAGTTGTTCAAATGGTTTAGGTCCATTGCATTTCTAGGCCACAGGAGCTAAAAATAGATTTTCAAAGTTGGAACTTTAAAAATCTTCTTCTCCAGAACTACAAGGCCTGGAGCTAAGATAATTGGTATGAAGCATCATCAGGTGGACCTTTACCAAGTTTGTTCAAATCATGACCCCTGGGTTAAAAATGTCCCTGCCCCAGGGGTCACTAGTTTTACATAGAATTATATAGGAAAAACTTTAAAAATCTTCTTGTCTGAAACCACAAGGCCTAGAGTTTAGATATTTGGTGTGCAGCATTGTCCAGTGGACCTCTACCAAGTTTGTTCAAATCATGGCTCCTGGGTCAAAAATGCCACCCCCCAGGGGTCAAATATTTTATATATAGGAAAAACTTTAAAAAATCTTATTGTCAGAAACCGCAAGGCGTAGAGTTTAGATATTTGGTGTGCAGCATTGTCTAGTGGACCTCTATCAAGTTTGTTCAAATTATGTCCCCTGGGTCAAAATTGGCCATGCCCCAGGGTTCTATTGATTTACATTTAGTTATATAGGAAAAACATGAAAAATCATTTTTCTCCGAAACTAATAGAACTAGACCTCAGATATTTGGTGTGGTGTATTGTGTTGAGAACCTTTACCAGTATTATTTATATGTTGGCCCCGGGGTCAAAATTGGCCCCGCCCCGGGGGCCCTTATTATGTAAAAAAGGCAATCTTTAAAAATCTTCTTACTGGAAACCTCAATGCCTACAGCTTAGATATTTGGTATGCAGCATTGACTAGTGGACCTCTATCAAGTTTGTTCAAATTATGTCCCCTGGGTCAAAATGGGCTACGCCCCAGGGTTTTTCTTGGTTTACATATTGTTATATAGGAAAAAACATGAAAAATCATTTTTCTCCGAAACTAATAGGACTAGACCTTAGATATTTGGTGTGGAGTATTGTGTTGAGAACCTTAACCAGTATTGTTTATATGTTGGCCCCGCCCCGGGGGCCCTTAATATGTAAAAAAGGCAATCTTTAAAAATCTTCTTACTGGAAACCTCAATGCCTACAGCTAAGATATTTTGTATGCAGCATTGTCTAGTGGACCTCTACCTAGTTTGTTTAAAAAAGTCACTATGCGCCCCGCCCGAGGGGTCATAAGTTTTAAATAGCAGTATAGAAGAAAATCTTTAAAAATCTTCTTGTCTGAAACCACAAGGCCTAGAATTTTAAAATTTGGCATGAAGCAAGCTTTATCAAGCTTTTTGAAATTATTAGATTAGGTTAAAGGTCATGGAGGCTAAAAATAGATTTATCTACTGTTTCTCATAGAGCCTTCATTTATAGACCAATATCTTTGATATTTAGTGTATAGGTTCCTTGCATGGACGTCTACCCATGCGTAGGGTTTGAGGTCACTGGGTCAAGGTCAAGGTCACCATAGCTTATCATAGATATTTCTACTTTCTGTCATAGAGCCTTTATTTATTGACTGATATTTTACATATTTGGTTTGTAGGCACTTACATATTTTCAATTAAAAAATGAAATACTTCTTAGCAGGAAACCTACAGCCAAAGTACTCAGGTGAGCGATCCAGGGCCATCATGGCCCTCTTGTTTCAAATTTCAGGAGTCCGTTGAGCATGATAAGATAAGTAAGTTATATCCCTCAGTCAATGTTCATGTATGTATGTTTTAATTGTTAACCAGGCATCGATGTCAATGTCCAGTTAGTCGAATTGAAAGAAGTGATTGTTTTTTACCATTTTTTTGCGAATTCACATCTTAGTTATTTAAAAAAAAATTAGAGCTATTTGTTTAGCGATTTCTCAATATCAGTTGAATAATACCCATTTCTTTGATAAATACCTTTTCAGGCTGTCTAGCAAAACAGTACAGTTGTTCATCCGATATCCCTGTCTTCGTGTGGCCTCTCCGGCACAGCACTGGTCTATTCGAGGTAATGGCCAACTCAACAGACGGTGTGCTTAACGATGTAAAGTTCATACCTCCAACATTAGAAAATCATTCAGCATTATCCTCTTCGACTGAGTTTACTGGTGGTCCAGAATCGTTTGTTGCGCTTAATGTTTCCTATAACGATGCATTTCTCGGAGATTACACGATACAATTTTACGCTTTCTTTAACGATGTGTCAGCTGGAACGATTCTTCATTATGAAAGTAATGAACAAGACGACATCACTTATGTAGAAATGTTGCATATTTCAGTCATTAATGGAAACATTGTCATTGCGGTAAAAGAGTTTGGGTCTGTCACATATCTGACTGATAATATTATTCCCGGAGAATGGATCCATATTATGTTTGAAAGAGATCTTAGTAAGAGTGAAGTTAAGCTGTATGTTAACAGAATTGCTCAAAAGGAGCTTACTGTAAACAAACAGTTTTCTGAAAAACTGACGAAGGCTCCTGGAGTCCTGTATCTTGGCGGAAAACCATCCGTTACTCCACATTTTAGCGGCAGACTTGCCTGCTTGCAGATTATTCCTTGTAAATCCACGACAAGTTTGGATTATGACAATTACTGCATAAATGCCTCAGTCGTAAATATATACACAACTGGATCGGTAAGTTCCACAACAGCACTGACCACAGGTTCGACAGTAACTACAACTGGCCAGGACCCTATCTCAACAGAATCGACAACATTACTGGCAACAGTATCTACAACATCTACGGCTAGTCCAACGACATTGAGTGCTCCAGACACTCCAAATTCTCCACCAGTACAACCTGGTATACTTTTCTCTGTAGTTCGTTTGCAATTGTTTAGTATTAAATATACTAAGAATATGTACTGTTTCTTTAATATCAACCAGTTCGGTTGAAGCGCGTGAAAATCATTCTTTGCAGCTGTTAAATTGACATGGAATATCAAATCCATTTTTTAAAGTATACAACATGTCTATAAATGTAGAACTTCATTTTACCACCATGGTTAAGTTCAAGAAGAAACTAATTTAGAGAAATTTGAAGACAGACTACTTGAATTACCATTCTTACAAAGAACACTTCTGTGTAATACTAATATGCGGGATGGAAGGGGAGGGGTTGAAGCGTTCAAGATTGGAAGCGTGGTAACAGGGACTTGCGATAATATTTCTTTGTATCTCTGAAGTGAAATAACGTTTTTTTTATTCTTACACAGTCCTTTGTCTTTTTTTTCCCAGATTTCGATCGAAGTGTTTTGAATCAGTGCGTTCGTTATTCTGTGGTGCAACATAACGCTGCTTTTAGCGACCCAGGGCATATAATTCATACAGTTTTGGTCCCAGATGTTGTCAAATGCTCACAACAATGTAACAAGTTCCAGCACTGCGTTGCCTTTACAGTTAAGCCGACAGTGTCTGGATACACCTGCAGCATTGGCTTATATACCCATTCTCTTACACCGCTAGAAGGATCGGTGTTTTATGCTCGCGTATTCAATTAAGGATCGCTTTCGCAATACTTTAGTGCTTGTAACATAGTTTATAGAAAGATTGAAATATAAATACTGGTGTCTTAACGATGCTAATATGACGCTGAATATATCTACTTCATAAGATAATTTTCTCTAAATCTATATCGCTGTGGTCTACTTCATTGTAAAGACATATGTATTGTTGTGACAATATAAGTTTCTGTTATTTCGAAAAATAAATTGTGTGTTTCTGTCTTTAAATTTATTTTTGAAGATCTACCGGACCGTGACAATGGAAAGATTCAGATAATAGTCTATGTTATATGCCTATGTTCTGTTTAACTATAATCTGCATCTCATACTATATTAAGCTATCAAAAGACGTCTGGTGATTAAGTTGAAGATGATTATATTTTTAATATACTTCTCAAAATTTGATAGGGATCACTAATACGAATGTGTATGCTTACTACATAAGGTTGAAAGGTTAATTTTTTTGTTGTGATTCTGAAAATCTGTTGATATGACAACAGTTTGGTACCAAAAAATGAGTAAGTCTGTAAACTGTTGAAGCGTGACAGAGGCTGAGCCGTGGGAGGGGCACGAATTTGGGATAACATAGACAGGAGATGAAATGGAACTTTTTGGAAAAATAAAGTCTATGGCCTGAATTTTGCTTAAATATATCTGCAGCATGTCCCAGGCGTGCTCTATTGGATTGAGGACTGGAGACCTTGCTGGCCAGTTCATTCTCTCTATGGCTGCTGCCTCCAGGTACTCGTCAGTGACCCTTGCCCTGTGAGGTCGGGCGTTGTCGTCCATTAAAATGAACTCAGGGCCTATAGCACCAGCGTACGGACGAACGTACGCATCTAAGATCTTATTGATGTATCGTACAGCCGACAATGTGCCGTCTTGAACAATGTGCAGGTCCGTTCTTCCCTGCATGCTAATGCCCGCCCACACCATGACCGAGCCCCCGCCATGACGCTCATTGGCGGATCTCCATACCCGCACTCGCCTATCAGTGAAGTCCACACAAAATCTAGACTCATCAGTGAACAGCACTGGGGTCCAGTCATGCAGCGATCACCTGGCGTGATCGCGGGACTATTGAAGACGTGCCTGGATGTGGTTTCGCGTCAATGGGATTCGGATTGCTGGCCTTCTAGCCCTCATGCCAGCTGTATGAAGACGGTTACTGATGGTTTGAGTGGAAAGTCTTACACCAGTGGCATTCTGGAAGTCATTTTGGAGGGCAGTAGCGGTAACAAAGCGCTGACGTCACGCTTGAACGACACTAAACCGGTCCTCACGCTGAGTTGTGGACATCTGACGCCACATCCTGGCAACGGTGCTCTTGGACACCTGAAGGACACCTTCCACGTGCCGTTGGGAACGCCTAGCCTCAAGCATCCCTACCCCCTATTCCTCTCCTCATCGTCAATACGCCGTCTTTGCCGTAGATTTGCCATGACCAGTGCTAGGTTCGATATAAACGTTACCATGCACAAGCGAAGTCTGAATAAAACGGATGTGCACATGAAGGTACATGCCCGCGGTGCACCACTTTTGCAGGGTATCGCTATTCCCGTGCATCTCGAGCCATGTACAGGTAAACAATCAAAATCTGCTGGACAGGTCGGCTTTGCCATATGAATAAACTACATGTATGAGAAAAAAATCAGTTATCTTGAGGTTATCATTAAAAAGATATTTAAGGAATAAAAAGTGATCCCTATCAAATTTTGAGTAGTATAGTTTTAAGTATATATGAACAGGGATATGAAAATTAATGGATTCAATATAAATCTAAAGTTCTTAGATATGACGCATTCAATTTAGACGGGTTTTTAGTTCTAGGCGTTTGAAAATGCATAAAACGTGTTTCATTTTAAAATTCACAGTTTTTTGCCTTTTAAGCACCTTGCAAAGATTTATTTTTAATTCAATGTTCCTGTTCTAAAATTAAATTATCTGTGGAAAATAACCGAACAGACAATATTTAAGCATAGAATAAAAGGTACTAAAACATGTGAACCCAGTTAAACATGAACATTTCTTTTTTTCACTTTGTCAAACTAAAAATTACTAAAATCTTTAATTTAAGATCAGAAACAAAGCTGTTGAACACACGCCTGTATTCCATTGATTTATAAGTGCCAATGACTATGTTTTAGTTCGTAAAGAAATCGCAGCTCTGCCTTTTAAATTGAATGGATAGCTTTTTAAACATTTGACCATACGAAACGACTATACGTTGCGCTTTTTTCGATTGACGAAATATATATCAATGCTTATATCAAGATTGGTTTACATTACAATGGTCTTTTATATCAGTTTGTATTGAACTATTAAATTTCAAATCGTGCGATAAGGCCCTTACACACTTTATTTATTCAGTATGGTACGTTGACATTTTCTTGTGGTATTAGCTGAAAGAAAATTAGGATAAAAATTATAAAGAATTCAAATATGGCCGGATTAACAGAGGAGCAAGAAATTGAACTCAGAGCAATATTTGATGATTTTGACAAGGACGAGAACGAAAAACTGGATACACATGAATTACTCAGGCTAGCTCAGTATTTCGGTCTGAATCCACAAATAGAAGATGTAGACGCTGTGAAGGCCAAACATGATATAAGCGGGGATGGTTTTATTGACTTTGAGGAGTTGAAGGCCATAATTAGTGACTTGTATAAACCACCACAGGTAAGATATTCAACTAAGTTATACAAGACTTAGTGTAGTTTTTTCTTCAATATTTTCAAAGGGAAATGTAATCATGAAACTTAGGTTTATAAGTATGCCCATATAGTTCAATGATTACAATGTTAAAGCATTAAAGTTATCATCACTAAGAGTTCATATTAAGCCTTCTAGATTAGTAATTTGCGTATTGTCTACTAACACATTTTAACTATTATAGATTCCTCTTTAGTGAGTCTACATCTTTATGAAATAACAATGTGTGCATTGAAGATTAAACAAGATAGTGATCGTTACGGCAATTAGATATTTATGTTTGAAAGGCTCTTTTTCTATACTGCTTTGTACATGAACAAAATGATTATGTAATTTTATACGTTAAAGCCATGATTTAAAGCACCCAACTGATACCTTTCTTAATTCAAAATAATAGTATATGTAGTAAAAGTTCTGTTTAAATTGTTGGTATTTCATCACATTATCCATTCTTAGTGTTAATCATAACATCATTAATATATATGTTCAATGTTATAACAAACATTACGTTAATTTTACATTTGAATATTTATTAAAAAATTTTAAGTTGCTTTAGGTATACAGAAAGCAGTTTTAAGGTCAGCTCTTTGCTTCGTTTTGGGAAAAAAGGGAATTTTAAATGCAAAGATTTTCATCTAGGCAAATATTTTTATCAGTCTTTATGATAATATTAACAACAATTATAACAAAAAAGTTCAAATTTAAGTGCTTAAAAAACATGTGATTTGTCTTTAATGGTTGAAATCCTTATCTTGTTTCTCATTATAAAGAAAATGCACTCAAATTCTGTTACATCACTTAGAATGGAGTATTTTTTACAATTTTACGATAAAATTAACAGTTAAGAAAATTGCCAGATAATTTACGTAGAGGCTGACGGGTAGATATTCAAGGGAGGTAATCAGACGAAAACTAATTTATTGAATCGCATAGTCGTGTGGTTTAAATGACACAGTTTTAAGGCATTTAGCAAGCTGCCTAGTAAATAAGTTAGGAATGTTCACAGTCCTGACTAAAAGTGCAGAACTAGTTGTCACAGTAATAAATCATTTTCAGACAAGAAAAGAGGAGACGACACAGGCGATGAGAACAATTTTTCAATGTGAAGGTCTACCAGACGATGTGAAGCTCACAAAAGCACAGTTTCTAAACTTATTTCAGGTAGATATTACAAGTTACAGTTGCTTTATCATTTTTTTATGTTCGGAAATAAAGAGGAAATCAGCAATAAATCCCCCAAAATAACAACACTTTCTCTTATTTACTTTAGAACTGATCTTACTTCTATTCTGTTGGATTAGTACTCACAGTAACATACATAGTTACTCGCCAGAAGAGATAGTTTCAGCGTGTGTGTGAGAGAGAGAGAGTAAAAACGTTTATGAAATCGAAGAAAAAGTGAATTAAAAACCTTCCAGTTTTTAAGCAGCTAGAGACAAAATTGAACTTTTGACCCCCGATCGCTTTATATTTTTTCAATACCTTTTCTCAGTTCTATTTACAGGATAAATTTAAAACAAGCGAATTCTAATATCTCATGAATAATAAAGAAATAATGTTGAAGCTTAATTACCACGGTTGTATCTATTTTTCCGTTTCTTTTACTGAACAACTACATTTTGTGAAAAAAAGAACGTGCTGAAAATGTTCAACTATTTCGGTCAAGGAGATTGCAAGGGATATCTCTGTAGATTGAAGGAAATCAATTTAAAACCCGTGTTCGTCGTGTTTATATAAATACATGATTAAGATTACAATATAGCAAGAAGGAAATGCTAGCAGACTTAGGCATTCACTAGGTAAAGCAATATTTTTTCTTTACTTTCAGAAATATGGACATGATCCTTTATCAGAGGAGGATGTAGACGAGATATTTATGGATCTAGATAAAGACGGAGATACAGATACTATAACATCGGAAGAAATTGCCGAGCTATTTAATCCTTAGGATCATCTCATACAATGTTACGCAGTCAGAGATACAGATACTATAACATCGGGAGAAATTGCAGAGTTATTTCATCATTAGGATAATTTCATACAATGTTACCGCAGTCAGCATTCTTTATTTCGATGTCACAGTAATATAATGCATAAGACCATTACAGATTTTTACTCAAACATTTTTGGCTCATGTTAACACAGGAATAATGAGTCTTTCATCGTCGATTAATAAATATTACATGTTTACATCCATTTGTCGTTCTGTGCTACGTTATACTGGAAACACATTTTCGACCTTGAACATTTTACGCGAAACGTCATATTAATGGAAAAGAATTTCATACCTTGCCTACAATTGTAAACTGAAAGAAACATAAGTAACCTTAACATTTTACGTTGGAACTATATTCACTACAATTTACTATAAGTGTAAAACCATAAATTCACACGATGCAGCTTCTTTCGGATAGGAAAGGGACATTTAACCGTGCATTTCCGATTTCATAATTAAGAAGTTAGTTGTTTCCCTTCTACTGCTTTTAGTGATATTAACAGTTCTGAAAGACATGTATTTTCTGCTTTGTTCTTTAATATCTTAACCCATAGCCTAAGTACAAAATATGTTTTGAAGTTTGCTTCGTACGTAAGCAATTCAAGTAGTGTTAAGACACTGATTTTGAACATCTTAATACAATTAGTTTAATACTAAACTGTGCTTCAAATATTAAATGCGTAAAAACACCTCAGAATTAAAAAAGACAAAAAAATGTTTCTGTACTACAAATTAATTGTTGTTTTAGCCTTTCAGGTGTCAGTAATTGTATTCAGATGGAAGGAAGAAATATTAAAAAAATATTACGAAGAAAAGTTAAAAATAAAATATAATGGCTCGTATAACCGTCAAATTGATCACTTTTCAGAACAACGAAATAAGTAAGTTTTCTCTTAGGCATGTTTATCAGCGTTGAAAAAGAAAATAAGTTATAGTTAGAATCTTAAAAAAAGGATTAATTAAAAAATAAGTAAATTCAATAAAGACATGATAGGCCGTCAATTTTATTTCCGTCAATGAGGCTAACAAGCCCATGATGACATGATAATAGTATAATCATCACAGTGCAAACCTAATTATATGTATCAAAACGTATTAATATAGATTAAACTATTTCATAATATATTCTTAATTTTAGTACAGAAAAATATTTTTTGAGATAAAAAGAGTACTATATGTTATCCTGTTTATGACATTTAATTCAACTTTAAATAAATTCATCAGATTTGACAACATTTAGTCTACCTTGCTAGCTTGCTGAACCTTTAACGAAAATGAAACCAAGGTACAGCAAGTGTCTAAAATGTAATAATATCTCAATAGAAGATGCATGATCTTGTCGAAAACCGAAAAACAACATTACACACAATGATATACGTAAACTAACTAGTAAATACCGTATATTACACAAAAGCAAGCAATAGGTATCAATTTAAGTAGTTGACACGAAAACAAATATTAAATCAAATAAAGCATGGAAACATGAAGACTTGGCAATAAAAATTAAATCATGGCCAGCGAAATAAAGAATATAAGCATGAGAAGTGCACTGAGTATAATTATTATATGGTGTAGACCTTAACACTGCCTTACTAACTTGCTAACTTGATAAAATACTATCCAAAATTGCTGAATAGTTAAATGACAATAACTGTTTTGCCCTGTCTGCAAATAATTATAGATAATTGTTTGTTCGAGGGAACAGACAATCACAGGAAACGTCAACTGTTAGCAAGATAATTATCAGTTAGCAACATAAAACTACGCAGCAGTCTGAAGAGGAAATACAAAATTGGACGGATAACAACACGACTGGTATAAACAAATTTCAAGCCCATACTTATAATCTTCCGTTTGATTAACAGAAATCATATTTAAATTCTTAGTGCTGATGAGGGTCAGTCACAAAACCTACGTTGACTAACTAGAGGAAAACAGACCGATGACCAACGAATTAAAAAAAAATTAGAATTGAAAAGTTGCTTGCTTTAAAACTAAATGTGTTTTATGTATCATTATAAAAACATAATGTAATTTTTGACCAGTTAAGATACATGTTTTACAAATAATGAATAGATCATGTCAGCGCAAAGTTGCAAGTTCTTTATTAATTAGTCAAAAACACATTGGTGGCCAATGAATCTTAGAAGAAGCAACACACTAAAAATTGCTTGTATTACACAAACTGTGTTTTTCAGTGTATCATTGTAAAAGCATGATGCTATTTTGTGCCCATTAAGATGCTTGTTTTACATTTTAAGGATGGAACATACCAGCGCCAAGTTGCAAGTTCCTAGAAAACACATTTCGTTTTTTCAATTTCAATGCATAACCGATATGGTTATAGACAAGTTTACAAAACAACATTTAGCATAGTTCGTTGACGATATAACAACCTTCGTCCAGTGATTGCTGCATCACTGATTCGATAAATAACAATACCATTACTCTGGTCTGGGCTTTATTGCATTCCTCAGGACTAGTATTCAATTTAGTTCATGTGATTGAAAACATAAAAACGTCAGTTATTTAAAACAGAAATATTATACAGGCGACAGGTGACATTTTTGATAACATATACCATTTATTACATATAAATAATGTAAAGTTATTTGACTTGTTTTTCTTTGCGTAAGAGTAAATTTATGGCAGGGCAACGCAATTTACAGGGCAATAAACTAGTGTTTAAGTAAATAAACCTAATAGAATCTGTGTCTCCGAAGAAAACACTTCATTTTCCTGACCAAATAAATGATATTTAGCTATTATGGTATTGGCTTCTGTACGTTCCATTTATCTCTGACACAAGGAGCAGAATTAATTCTGGCTTCACAATAAAATGGTATCTTTAGCTACAAATCGAACATAGTTTTTGTTACAGTTTTAAATTGTAGTAGTGTACTTCCATTTTACTCATCTTTTTCGTGTAAAATATTAAGGAATGTCATTTTAGAATTTGACTAACTACAACAAGTGCCATTTTGAACTTAACAGCAATGTTAAATCAGTTGACAAGTTTGTAATATACTTTGTAACCACATTATTACATTTTATTATTACATTAAATTTATTATGACATTATGAACAGTTTTGGATTTTACTGTCTTTTTAAATTTGAATTTAATCGGATTTGTTCACAAGGAAAAACACAGTTCTGTTTTTCACCACAAACCAGATCAATAAGAACTTAAAACGATACTAATATAATGGAAATATTATCCATCAGACCTAGAATATTCGACAACCATACCTTGTTTTTGCTTTTTATTCACTTGATGCTTTTAAATTTGTATTGACAATATTGCATATGTATTATATGTATTTCTATTCATATTTTGTTTTGATAATTCAAATGGTTCATCAAAACATTTGTTATAACTTCTGTCAATGTAAGTGGGCTCAGCGCGTTTCAGCTGTTTCTAAAATTGTGGAAGTGCAAATATTAATGTGATTCCTGCTTGATAAAACACTACATTAAACTGATGTGAAGTAATATCTGCATTGTATAAAATTCATAACATTGAATCATAAACACAATTTTGTTGCTGCATCTCCATTAGTTACATTTGCCGAACGTCAAGAAGGAAATAAAATAACACTTGAAGGGCTTTCTGACTTTAATGAAAGCTGGCCATTTCAGCATTTTGAAAGAGATGTTTGCAACTTCAAAACTTCAAAACAATGGTGGTCTTTTGTCAAAATCGAACTTGAGTATTCAGCTACAATGTGATTTAGAACCATATTTTAAAGATTTAATTCTATATTTTGATAGTCTTCAAACTAACAATATTTTAATTGACAAGTTTGTCTAAAATGACTTAACAACGTAAAAAACTTACTAACTGACAAGACAGACAGGCTTTTGTTTGATCCTAAAATGGAGATATCCTCAACATTAAATCTCAATAAGATACAGATGTAAAAAAGTTACTGTTAGTCCAGATAATACAAATATTTCTAGTTTAAGACCAGTATTGCCATCCAACCTCATGTTAATTTAAGAATACAAACGTTTTGAGACTGCTCGGTCATATGACAAGAAACTGATTTTTATTATCTTATTCTAATCCTATCTACAAAACCTTTATACGTATTTTTATGCGGTAAGTAATCACCTGAGTTTCCACGTAAATCAATAAGCTTCAATCAGCCTAATAGTTCAATGTCTTGTAAGATCAAAAATATGTATTACAATTTTTTATGGAGAAATATTGGCAAACATACGTAACGAAAAGAAACGTTTCAAAGTAAACAAAAGAATGAAATATTCCACAGAACCATCGCCGTTACATAAATAGCATCTACGATCTTCTTGCATTGCATTATTATTTAATTCTTTATTTAAGTCTCATTCTTGCATTTACAAATAATATTTATCATAGTACATAAGTAAAAATCATGCAAGACCATTCTATACAGAATTTTATGAGACATGAAATATATGTACATATACAATCACATATAACTTAAAATAATTCACCTTTCTACTTCTAAGTAAAAGGTAAATAAAAATTAATTAATGCTACAGACCTTAAGAACTGAGAAGCTGGCATTAATCTAGGCTTATCAATATTAGCCTAAAAACTGCAATACAAGGAATTACTAAGTAAAAGTCTGAAGAGAATACAAACACTAATGTGTATTATTAAAAAATAGTTTTGGAAAATCAGATATTACATCAGATCAGATCTGATATAAACTGATTAATACCAGCCTCTCAATAAAAGACAAGATGATGCTTTCACATGCAGTATTCATGTTGAAATATACATGTAGAACATAACTATACATTATTAAGTGGGCATTTAAAATAAATATTAAGACATGTATATACAAATCACATTTACAGATTATCACAGCTATCTTTTGGTTAATGCTCATAAATCAACTATGCATTAACTATATAATATATTTGATCTACTTTTCAAGATCATGAAGCAGGTTTTGGCACTAATTTTAATCATGTTTTCATTTGATAGTACAAATATCAGTTTATCTTCATCATATAGATTATTAAAATTATTATTTAATTCACAAGGTTTTTTAGTAAGTTCATGTCTGAGACAATGATAAACACTACAATGAAATAAAACATGTATCTCGTTTTCAACATTATTTCTACAGATCGGACATAGGCGATGATTTTCTGCAAGATTTTCAAATCTACCAGTCTCTAATTTCAGAGGAGCAACACCACATCTGAATTTTCCATAAGCAGCTCTATGTTTCATAGGAATGTGGGAACTAACATACTTTTCTAAAATAAAATCATGTTTAAAAGTTTTATAAGTTCTGAGCTTGTTTATTCCTCTATCTGATGGACCAACATCACTATTAACATCATTTCTCCATTTGCTTACAAACTGTTGTAATGAAAATCTTAACACTTTTTCACAGAAGATTTTGGAGGTTAATAAATTACAAGTTAAAAGAGTATCTGAAAGTCTTATATCATTCATATATTTTATAAATCTAAACTGCCAGATTTATAATATGATTTGAAATGTTTTCTTCATTCTGAAAAAAAAAAGTTGTGCATCTAAGGTAATGTGCCTTTATGATATTTCTAGAAGTTTTTGTCAATGTACTTTATTTCTTGAAATCAATTTACCTTCTGATTTTTACGATGAGTTCTAGCTTAAATTTGACCAATTGACATTTTCCCGTTAGTTAAATAAAAGTTAGATTCATTGCAGCAGTACCCTTTCCCGTTATCTTTTTTTCCATGTATCACAGAACAACCTTTTTTGATTATTAAAGCCCAGTTTATAGTTTCTATTTACATTTTTTTGTGATTAACAAGCATATTGCTTTCTTGCCATTTTGTACACACAATTACATGAGTATAAATCAAAATCATGTGTCACACTAATAAATAACATTGTAAAAAGAGAAAACAATATAAATTACGGGTTTTCATTGTTAAATTAAAAAGAAGCGTTTATACAAATGTATTTATATTCATATATTCTTATTTAAATCTTTGTAATTTTTGTCTACAGAATTATTTATTCTATAAAAACTATTGATTAAAAATAAATATCAACTTAAATTAAAATTACACATCCACACAAACAATATTTGAATGAAAGTAAAGGAAACTTATTCAGAATAAAAGATAATTAATATTTTAAGCTCTTAAGATGAAAGCGACTTTTGTGAGTTTGTTTAAAGAAATTTCCTTTCTTGACGATGGATTTGTTATCTGAAAGATTTATTTGTTGATTTGCCTCAAGGCGCACATCTCCATTCCCATTTACTTTTAGCAATTTTTGCGGAACATTGTAATGCTTTATTTTGTACCGATTAATTATTTATTCGTTTAATGACATATCAGGCTGCAAACAGTGACAAAGAGCAAGGGCCTCTACCAAGGTATGTACAAGGTTGTCCTTACCAAGTTTTTTTCCCCACAAGATATGTACTGACAGGTATGGAGACTTACGCTTTAAGCTTATACGTTTATAGATACAAATATATACATAGACCCACCACATCTGAAAAACAGAAACAAAACTAATTGGCCGGGTCTGTTAGCTCGTCAGAGCAATGTTATTAATTGCTTACATAATCCGAAATAGCTTTTAAGTTTATGTAAGTATTCTGACAAACCTAGTTTACTGGAAAATTGCGACTTGTATGATTTGTTACTTAATCACTCTTTTACCAGATCTGCCTAGAGTCTGTCACACAAGTGAATACCAAAAGTTAACAATACTTTTTTCAATATAAACCGTAAAAACATCTCTGACTCGGTTTTGACTTTATTTTGCATTTGTAGTGTTTCACATTTTAGTATGTTTTTGTTTGCATAACAGGTAACCAGCGTTGTCGAACAAAAACATACTGTCACCTATCGTATAATTAACCAGAATGTTTTGATTGCTAAACTGATCGCACAGGGGTATAATTATGGTATTTTTCATTTTCATACAATGGAATATTTCATCATTGTTTTTGGTTAATAGCTTTGTTAAATTTCACTAACTTCATTGATTAAAAAAAATAATCGCCAATAACAGCTTGTCACCAACTTGTGCTATTACTTTGAAAATATCAAATATAGTCGGTGCTCTCTTTAGTGATTGTTATGAACAATTCCTGCTTAAAGATTTACTTTCAAATAACAAATTGCGCCTAAATCAGTGTTAAGTCTACCAAAGACGTATGCCATTGGAAGAAACACCAATTTTTGAAAAAGTCAATTTTCATCACTATAACATACTTAATATCTCTATTCACACAAATATACAGATAAACAACAACACCACTGTAATTTCTCAACAGCTGATTTGTCTTATGAAAAAGAGCACTTGACAGAAAAGTACTGAAAGGCCAGACTGAATTATAATTATTTTAAATCAGGGCAAGGTTGTGGTCATTTAATTCAGTTCCAAAAATAACCATAGAAATTAATGTAATTTGGTACACTGTTACAAACACAAAACAGAAAAAAATATTTGGACGATTCTCTACTAAGCTAATTTTACAGAAATATTTCGACTCGGTAAAAAATTGAAAACTTGGTGCCAAGAACAAATCCGAGGAGAAACATATCTTAGACACATGGCGACTAATACATATTTACCATCATGCCCTGTAATATCAATTACACGCGTAGACAGAAGACCAGAAGAAACATTTTGTCCAATTTATCCTTGATTGGTTGATGGATTTCGGATAATTTGTAGAAGACGTAAGATTAACTCGTCTTATAGTGGTTGCCATATTTCTCTAGAATCACAAATCTAACTGCACAGAGAGGAAACATTTTTAAACTCCCGAAAGAATACGTTGATCAATATTTGTCATGACATGAAACAATTGAAGTATTGCTATACACCTGAATCAGTTGTATTGATTTTCAAATTTTCTGCTTTATTTTTAATCAAACAAATGATAGAAATGTAGTTAAAAACAGTCTGAATATAAAATTATCAAGTTTGTAATTTATTGATGCCATTAATTTGATTACTGGTTCAGAGAAAATGTCTAACTTTACATTTAATGTATACCCTGCATTGCAGAATATGCATTAAAATTCTGAAAGTGTAGTTTTTAGTATTAACATCATTGTTTAGTTAGACACTGCCCTAAGTTCCATTAGCTGAACAATAACATGCAAATAAAATTACACTGACAGATTCAGCTGATTTTAATAATACTTGTGATTGAAATTTTGAAATGCTGTTGCCTTCTTCGACTTATGGTATGTTAAATTCAGATCATCTAGAGTAATGTTGGTAGTCAGCTGCAAGTTGAAACTAAATTCAATTCCTAATATTGATCGAAATAATGTGATCTTACTGAATTCTAGTAGTTAGTAATGTGAATCAGATGTTTGCTAGTCAACATGTTTACATTAATTCAAAGACAATTAACAGTTGGATGAAGCTGATGACATCAGGCTAGCAAATTGTTCTTTCATACTTTTTTCACTTGAAACAAGTGAATAAGTTGTTCACCTCAATTGGAATGTTTACGATTTACCTTAACATGTTAATGTACTATGTAATGAAAATATACTCAATAATTTGCAACAGTTTGAAACGCAGTGACAGGGAAATATGAATTCTATTTATCAAAATGGAAACACAAATAAATTACATGTGTATAATGTATTTCTTTAGAATACAAATGACGTATTTAGTAAGATATATGTCACCACCTGTAACTTAAACATACAAAATACTAGGGCAATAGAATCTACATAGTAATACATCTGTGTCTAAGTAAATTGGATAAATAGAATTGCGATCTCCGATTGACATGTTTTTCTGACCAAATGAGTGATACATTTAGCTTTCATTGAATTGGCAACTGAATGTCTCCTTCATCTCTGACAAAAAAGCTATTCATGCATCTCATAAAATATTGACTTATTGTAAATTTATCGCCCTTGATACATTTAACGACAAGGAATAACTTTTGTGTGATTTCATTTAGCAAAATTTAGCAACAATCATAATAAGAAAAAAAAAAAAGTTGTCACTGGAAACTGACATATGCATCCGAAATGTAGCTTTGAAATGAAAATGGTGTAAATATATAATTGAATATGCCTTTCGAAAAGAGATCAGACAAAAATAGAGCATGAACTGAATGTAAATGGTAAAGTACTGTTTTTCTGCTTCAGATTCTTATATGAAGGTTGAAGACATAATTATTCAATGAAATAGAAAGCTGTGAGTTTGGCCTTGAATACGAACAATATTGTTTTATTCCCAACCCCTACTGATGTTTTTTATATAATATAATCCCCCAAACGGTTTTGGAGATGTAGCTGGAACAAGATTTTAATATAGAAGTTAAAGTAACAAGGCAGTCTGAAGGACAGCTAAATCCCCTTCCCCTGCAGACATGAATATGTACTGCTCGACCTTTAACCAACCATGACATTGATGTTGTGCCTTGCATATTATAAGCACATAGTCTCATGATAGTAATTATTTGTGCCAAGTTATTTAAAATCTTCCATAAAGTCAAAAAGTTATGGAGAACATTTAATAAGCTTGACCTTGGGGGTAGCAACCTGGAAGTTGGGTTCTGCACATCGTGTCATAGTGGTGATCATTTATGCAAAGTAATTAAAAAACTTTTCGTAAGCCAAGTTAGTAAGTTATAGAGCAGACGTGAAATGTGGATATTTGACCTTTAACTGTGACCTTGACCTTGTGAGTAGCAACCCAATTATTGCGCTCTGCACATTCTCTCATAATGGTAATCACTTGTGCCAAGTTATTTCAAAAATGTTTCAGCAGTTTAAAAAATATGGAGCGGACACGAAATGTAGACTTTTAACACTTGACTTTTATGTGTGACCTTGACCTTGGGGGTAACAACCCAATTATTGTGCTCTGCACATTGCCTCATAATGGCGATCACTTGTGCCAAGTTATTTTTTAAAATAAAACAGCGGTTTAAAAGTTATGGAGTGGAAACGAAAAGAAGACTTTTTAACACATGACCTTAATGTGTGACCTTGTCCTTGTGTGTAACAATCCAATAATTGCGCTCTGCACATCGTCTCATAATGGCGATCCCTTGTGCCAAGTTATTTCAAAAATTGTTGGGCAGTTTAAAAGTTATGGAGCAGACACGAAAGTGTTACGGACGGACAGACAGACGGACAGATGTTGGGTTCTGCACATTGTGTCATAGTGGAGATCACTTTTGCAAAGTAATAAAAAAACTTTTCATAAGCCAAGTTATTTCAAAAACTTTTCAGCAGTTTAAAAGTTATGGAGCGGAAACGAAAGTGTTACAGACGGACAGACGGACGGACGGAGGGACGGACGGAAGGATGTACGGACTGACAGACGGACGCCATTCCTATTATCCTCTCCCCGCTTTGCGGAAGGGGATTAAAAATGACTAAGGGCCCAAAAAACAGCCAAAAATAATCCGACCAGAAACTCCTGACGATATGCACAGCTAGGTTTGGTGACATTAGGAATTGAAATTAGTTTCAATTTGCGGCTGACTACTAACATTGATCACATGCGTCGCCTGATGATAGCCAATTAAGCAGTTGTATTGAGAGGTGATTAGACAGTTTGTTGGCTAAAACGCTTTTTATATTCAAGGGCCATAACTCAGCCTAAAACCATTCAACTGAAAACCCCGTTAAATATGCACAAGTACTTGAGGTACCGACAATCCGATAACATTTCGTTCAAATTGCTTTAGTAGTATAAGAGAAGTAGTCCAGACAAACATTAAAAATAAAAATCATTAAAGGGCCTTTACTCTGACAAAAATCATTAAACTGGAAAATACCGACGTTATGCACAACTAGACTTGTTACTGATCATTTCTGTAAAGTTTGGATGAAATTGCACTAGTAGTTTCCGAGGAGTAGTCCGGAAAGTTTTTGTGAAGGACGGACGGACGGACAGACGGACGGACTGACGGACAGACAGACGATTGAGAAGTGATCCTTATATGTCACGGCTACTTTGTAGCATGTCACAGCTTATGTGAAGCAAGCGACACAAAAATCAGTAACGGGCCAAACGCCATATTTTTTCAAGGGCCATAGCCCAGCCAAAAGCCATTCGTTAGACA
This sequence comes from Cyclina sinensis, assembly GCA_012932295.1. Taxonomy (NCBI): domain Eukaryota; kingdom Metazoa; phylum Mollusca; class Bivalvia; order Venerida; family Veneridae; genus Cyclina; species Cyclina sinensis. The sequence continues at coordinate 31,224,108 of JAAONU010000016.1, forward strand.
TGCGCAAGTACTTGAGGTATTGATTAATCCTGTAACATTTCATTAAAATTGCTTTACTAATATAAGAGAAGTAGTCCGGACAAACTTTAAGAATAAAAATCATTAAAGGGCCATAACTCTGACAAAAATCAATGAACTGGAAAATGCCAATGACATACACAACTAGACTTAATACTTATCATTTCTGTAAAGTTTGGATGTATTGGAGCAGCAGTTTCTGAGAAGTGGTCCGGACAAGTTTTGCGACGAACGGACATACGGACAGGCAGGCGACACAAAAATGACTCAGTGCCCTTAACTCTGCCAAAAATAATCTGAGCAGAAACTTCTGACGATATGCACAACTAGGCTTGGTGACAAACGTTCCTGTGAAGTTTCAATGAAATCCCCAAGCAGCTTTGGAGATGAAGTGTGGAGTAGATTTTAATATAGAAGTTATAGTAAAAAATGAGTAAGTGGCCATGACTCTGCCAAAAAATAACCCGAGCAGAAACGCCTGACGATATGCACAACAAGACTTTGTGACAAACATTCCTGTGAAGTTTCAATGAAATCCTCCAAGCGGTTTTGGAGACGAAGTGTGGACAAGACTTTAATATAGAAGTTAGAGTAAAAAGTGACTAAGTGCCCATAACTCTGCCAAAAATAGATCGAGCGAAATCTCCTGACGATATGCAAAACCAGGCTCGGAGACAAACACTCCTGTGAAGTTTCAATGAAATCCCTCAAGCGGTTTCGGAGATGAAGCGAGGACAAGATTTTTACCGGACAGACGGACAATGTCATCTTTCACTTCTTATCAAAAACACTCATATTCTAATTAATACATTTCTGCTCTTAACAACTCACTTAACATACTGCTATAGTAAGAAAAAAATTCATGAATGTTTAGCTTCAAAATGTTATTCATTTATTTGTAAAAGAATCAATAAGATATATATTCACGTCACTCATATCAAAAGTGCAAGATATTGCTTAAAACTGAGTAAAGATCGATTTCTTTTGAATCTTTTAACATGAAAATTGCTTCATTGTTTGTTCTTTTTGTCATTTAGGTCTAGACGGAAGATTTGCAATCTAAATGAAAATTAGTGTCAATTTGGTGTCAAACTGTGACTGAGCGCTACCACAATCTGCATTGCCATTAACTTCAAAGTAGGAATTTTGTTCCTGACTGTGTCTTGCACGGATAAGTTTATTTATTTGCTAAATGGATACAACACAAATATTGATAAAAGAAACACCAAATAACGAATAGAGTAAAATGAAAAGAATCAAAAGATCTTTTTTTTACTTTGAAAAAATATCTATGTGCAAATCATCTGTTACTGTCTTTACAGAAGAAAATCTAAATGATCGACACTTCTGGCTGTCAGATCTATGCACTAATGTAGCCCATATTCACTTGTAATTTCCTGATTGTAACTCTCGCACCAACTAGATCTGAAAATGACAGGCAATTTAGTGTAATTTCATTACAAAAAACAGTATTAATCAATTATTTAAATGTAGAGTATAAAAACACTTTTTTTGTCTTTGAACAAAGTTTAACACGAAGTCACCTCAAGTTTTGTGTCAATTATTTATTTATGCTTTTACTCTCCTTTTAACACCGTCTTTAAATACTATATTGTCTCTAAAGTACAGACTTTATATAGGTAATATCTCCTTATTTGTAAATATTTAATTCATAAACAAATCTCGCCAGTACTGTACCGCCGTTTGCCAGGGGATTTGTCATAGATTATAAAGCAGTTAAGTGGCGTATATTGTAAATGAGAATATTATGTTTCTAACAATAGGAATGTAAGATAACACTAAAATCATTATGCTACTTTTAATGATATATATTTACAGAAACATTTAACATCTTTTACAAATACTGAAATATTATTTCTCTCATCAAATAATATAAGCTGATGGTTAAATACTACATTTTTCTTGGTCTAGACGAATAAAGCTAATTAAAATAATTGTTATTCTGCGCTCAGGGTATGAAATAATTAATTCTTTTGCCAGGCTATGTTATAGAAGCATATATTAAAGATAAAACATATTTACCTCATCTATAATCATAATGTAATGATAATAAGTGGTTTAATGTCATGAAATAAAAAAAAATTGTTTTGATAAGAAAAAATGTGTTTTTGATGATTGGCTGTTTCCGTCACGACATCGATAATTTCCGCCGCTATTTTTGGCTATGACGTAGATTTATCTCTTCCGTTCGAGGCAGTAATGCAGAATTACAATGCTCAAAACGTATCCGTTTTCAAATTCAAAAATTACAATAAACCACACCTGCAAGAAACAATAAAAACACACATAAAAATTAACATGCACGAAGTGTAACTTTCGAAAAATAATGCGGCTACTACTCAAATGTTATTAGTTAATTCAACTTTTGAGCCTGTAGAATTGGGTTAAAGTTTTACCTTAGCAGTGGATGTGGTGAATAAACATTCCTTTTTTTTTAAATGTCAATGATGCAATATCTTCTCAACATTTTACATGCTGTGATACACTTCCACACGTGCTCCTAGATAATTACGTCTTGAACAGTACCTTTGTCATGTAGTAGTTAAAATGACCTAATAGTTTCACTGGATTGAAAGTTCATACGATTTTCACAATGGAATATTGTTTGGAGAATAAAAATATGACAAGCTGATTTTAAATGTACATCCAACAAATGTCAAAGATTCACAAATCACGCATCATACTATGGGATTTATGCAAACTAACCTATTCACAAGACCCCTTGCATATTCTGCACAGCTGTCAAAACAAAGCAATTAACGACTTTTTATAATCCAAATATTGTTAAAATTAAGACAATTAGCAAACATTTCATGGTGAGTGATTTTACATATTGATTGATTTACTCTTGATGTAATACACTTGTGAAAACATACAAAACAGTTGCTTCCAATCAGCATGCCTTATAAGGCCCTGCTTCCATGCAGTTAAATACTAAATTTAATTTTACATTTATGATGAAAATAAGAAATATTCGAACAGAAAATGTGTTGTGAAACAAAAACATTTTTTTAATCAAAAATCTGTTCGGACCAGTTACTAGGAAAAATATATAAATATTTTCACTGATGTATCTTTTAATACTGTGAACCTAAAAACTGAAATATATGAATTTCGCTTATGCTCTAAATCATTATATTGACCTCCAAATTCCATCATAATTTCAAACAAATTGATCCAAATATTCCATCAATGTATATTTAGAATATAAGTTTCAAATGTTTAATTTTGTTATTTTTCTGTTTTCGGTCTTCACTTATTACCTAACATCATTATTTAAAAGTTTTGTAAAGAGTCCATTTAGCTGTGTCAAGTAGCAAGGGATAAATGTACGTCACTTTCACGCGCGACAGGTGAGCGACTTAGTGCATGCTATATGTAAATCAATTTACATCATTTTAAGATGAAAATTAAGTGCGGAATTTTGTAAAACTGTCTTAGATATATCTTTCTCTCTCATATGAATATTTCGAGGTCCAATGACCTTTAAAAACTGTTTCTTGCTATTTTTACTCCATTGAAAAATACCAAATACGGTTTCATATCTAATTTTGTTGGCTAGCAATCTGAACAACTGGTCAATAAAACCAATCAGCAAAAATGACAGTTGTACGTTCGACACTTTTCTCCTCATATCCAACTTATCACGTAATCAAACGAATGTTACTGAAATGTTTGCTCTTTTGCTTGAGAAACGTAGACAGTGTTGATATCGGTATTCAGGAGATTGACCATATTACAAGAACTGATATTTCCGTCCTTATTCTGATTCACTATATTAAACTTGTTTGTGCCTCTTGACATACTTCAATTGGGATGTATTATCTAGAGAATATAATTTGGCCACATCAAGCAGTAGTAAGAATGATATGTTGTTTAACGGAAAACTTATTTACGGCAATCAGTCAAAGAAACTGACAAAACTGACATGTCTACCGGCGTGTTCTACGTTTGTTATAATTGCTGGAAGTAATTCAATCATTTTTTGCAAGGCAACTCCTAGACTCAAACAACACTTTTTTGCCTTTGATGGTGTTTTCTTCCTGGTCCAATTCGCTACAGGCGACACAACTTTTTGGACGGACGGACGGACAAGGGCAAATCTAAATGCCCCAGAGTAGGGGCATAAAAAATGAGAGAGGTTACCTGTGAAATAAAATATCAATAGCAAAGAGGTAACCCTCAAAGAGGTGTCGCTGTAAAACCGAAAGTAGGGCGTTTTTATGAATCTTACGTATATTTCAGACTATTTATTGCCTTTTGTTTGGAAATAATATATAAATGAATACATGTAATATGCATGGTGTGTACATAATCAAACCACTGGTTCATATAAGCCAAGAGAACATGTCAAGGCGCTGGTCAAGACAAGACATCTCGATTTGTGTCGCTTATTTTTGAGTTACAGTAACTGAAAACCAGACACATAACAAACAGAGACACAGCTAAAACATTCTAATGTTCCGTGGTAAACTTCGTTTGCAGATGACATACCTTCTTTCGTAAGTAGAGTGTATATTTTCCTGACTCTGGTCCATCGCCGCCCTATTTTCAGCAAAGAATTACCCGTGCATGAGCGAAGAGGGTATCGTTTTAGTAAATTTCGCAAAGAGGGTACCGATATGGATATGCACCGTGCTTTATGTGGTAAGCATTCACCGGAATTTTAAACAAAAGCCATCTTATAATTACATGCATTGTGGTCGTGCAATCATTTTAGTGTAACACTTTATACGTAATCTGTAATATAGCCATACAAATCAAAATGACATAAGTAACATCCATAGTAATATCTTTCAGGTGATATAGATATTGCATCCTTATTTCTGCAATTTGAAATAAATTCACCAAATCAAAATGTATGCTACAACTGAATGTGGCAACAAAGTTGTAGTTCGTTCAAATGTAACAATACTACACTTCCTTCTTTGTTAATCCCCTTCCGCAAAGCGGGAAGAGGATTTTAGGAATAGCCTCCGTCTGTCAGTCCGTCCGTCCGTCCGTCCGTCCGTAATACTTTCGTGTCCACTCCATAACTTTTAAACTGCTGAAATGTTTTTGAAATAACTTGGCACAAGTGAACACAACTATAAGATGATGTGCAGAGCGCAATTATTGGGTTGCTCTCCCGAAGGTCAAGGTCACACTTAAAGGTCAAGTGTTAAAAAGTCTACATTTCGTGTCCGCCCCATAACTTTTAAACCGCTGAAAATGTTTTGAAATAACTTGGCACAAGTGATCACCATTATGAGACGACGTGCAGAGCACAATCAATGGGTTGGTACCCCCAAGGTCAAGGTCACACTTAAAAGGTCAATTGTTAAAAGTCTACATTTCTTGTCCGCTCAATAACTTTTAAACCGCTAAAAAATTTTTGAAATAACTTGGCAAGAGTGATCACCATTATTAGATGATGTGTAGAGCGCAATTACTGGGTTGCTACACACAAGGTCAAGGTCACAGTCAAAGGTCAAATATCCACATTTCACGTCTGAACTTACTAACTTCAAGTTGGCTTACGAAAAGTTTTTTAATTACTTTGCACAAATGATCACCACTATGACACGATGTGCAGAACCCAACATCCAGGATGCTACCCCCAAGATCAAGGTTAAATGTTCTCCATAACTTTTTGACTTTATGGAAGATTTTAAATAACTTGGCACAAATTATTACCATCATGAGACTATGTGCTTATAATATACATGGCACAACATCAAGGTCATGGTTGGTTAAAGGGCAAGAAGTACACATTCATGTCCGCTGCGGAAGGGGATTTAGCTGTCCTTCAGACTGCCTTGTTGATCTAATTTTACACACACACACAAAAAATATTGTTAAAAGTTTAAATAACACACATAAACAAAAATTTAACATCATCGCCAATTCATGTAAATATTCCAACCAATGTACAGACAACTTGTTTAAAAGAAAATTTACTGTTTATTTCCACTTATAACTTGATTATGTTCCTAGTTGTCATCGGATACAAGAAAAAACAACTTCCGTTTTATGTTACATCACCATTGCTCGGATTTAGTCGGAAGATGCTAATTGGCATACATAGGTTAATTTTAGAAACAACATTTCATTTACAGGACGTGATAAATTTAGCCGAAAAGTAACCCATTGTAATTTTTACAGCTTCTCTCAGTATTGTAAAGGTTTTTGCGACCATGCTTCCTAATACGTTTTCGTCTATCTATCTTTTTGAATTAATTAAAGTTTTTGTATTTAAAATTGATCACTTGAAAATTACGACTCGTTTTACGGAAACTGGCCAAGTGCGTTTGACATTTCCGAAGCAATTTAAGACCGGCGGGTCATTAAGTATTTTTTATTTCAATCCTGATGTTTCCAAAGCACATCTTGCTATCTAGGAAAAATAACCATGCAGATAGGGTATTGATAATCATTTTAAGGATTTAGTTTATTTTTATGGCGATTATGGCCAGTATTATAAATTTAAATAGCTGTATTGTCCATTTATTTATCGCCTTGGAACTTTTCATTCTCATACTTAGAGCCGATTTCAGTTATTTCATTAATTATTTTCAAATAAAATGTACATTTTATTTTTAAATCATATATTTGTTTTAAATTGTAAATTACATATACGCTTAACACTGAAATATTACTAGTTACTACACTATGGGGTCCTTAAAACGAATACATTTATATAGATTACAGTCAAAATAATGTTAACCGACTTAAAGAGTTGTTAGCATCAGAGAATGATAGCATCATAAACATGATAAGTACAATGGAGCCATTATTCTTTGGCCGTTATCTGTATAAATGTATTCGTCTTTTCAGGCAATTTATCATTTTTATAATAAACTATTAAAACAAGTTTGTTTCCTCAAGTAGGGTAGATACTAGAGAGTGGTCCTTTTGGTTGTCTCTTATGTCAAAACTTGCCAGATCCTGAAAGCATGCTAGAAAGCAAAGACGAGGTCTTCTTTAATAATGTTTTTGTCCTAATTTTTGAAAACAGGGTAATTAAGTCTACATTTGAAAAAAGATTTCTTCTAAATTGCGTAATGATTAAATATATGTTCACTACTGTTTCAAGTATACGTTGTGTTACATGTTACATGATTATAATATTTCAACTTTAGCCTCAATAGGGCTGTGAGACCTGAGCAAAAGAAAATAATTACGTACCACTTTAGATCAGTGTGCAATAAGTTTTTACGGTGTGGCTGCATTAAAATCGATTTTAACCTACATTTGTAACGAATGAAATTGTTAGAAACAAAATCTTCAGCTGAAGAGGAAAGTTTGCCATTGGTAAAAAGTATTGATTTTTTTTGAAATTTTAGGGCTCAATTCGTCGGTTTTTGTAAAATTGCTTTTGAAAATAAATTATAAAATGCAATAATGATAAGTTAAACATCAACACAGCCTTTAAATAATTATCAAAATGTTTTAACAATAAAAAAATTACTAAATGGAATAAATATATAATGAATATGAATAAAATTAATTTATTTTGCTGACATATTAAACATTAAACTCAACATTTTTTGGGAAGATATTTCTTGTTTTTTCCCCTCATAAACATGAATTGATTCGAGATAGTTTAGAACAATTCTTGCCTAAAGATTAACTTTCTATTTACAATTTGTGCTAAACGAAAAACAATTGTTTGAATTATTCCACCAAAGGCTTCTCTTAATTACATTTTTATGATTCCGATATTTTCAAATTGACAGTATAGAAATAAAACAACTATAAATGTGGCTGCAAAATATATTAATAATTGGTAACTTAACGACATTTCTATGTTACTGACAAATTATTAACATTACATTGTTAAAACCAAAAGAATCTTTGATTCAAAACAGCAAAATCATTAATAAACCATCTTTCTAAGACAGAATTTGCGCTTAGAGCACTGTTATTTCTAACGAATTTGTGTAAAGGTTTTCTTTTATTATATTTTCTAATTGTACCATTTGCCAAGCGAGACATTAGAAATAAAAGGACGATAAAACTAGCTGCAAAATATTTTTATGATTTTCAAAGTTATAATTGCAACTAGAGAAACCACAAAAAACTTCAATTCCAAACACCAAACAGATAGAACACTAGAAAAAAACCACCCATAAAAAATCCATTTGGTTATCATGTTAAATAGTATGAAACGATTTTTTTTCACGTATTTTCGACAGATTGCTACACAGATAAACAATTCACATATCTTTCGCAAGAGCTGATTTATATATGTAAGGCAAGTTAAAAAACATAATACATTTGAGTTTACTTTAACAGATACAACCATATTTGGACTACTCACTAAAAAGCTCAGTTGAAAGAATATTTCAATTTGTCGGATGAAACCAAAAGAATGATACCAACAAGGCATACGAAGATCTTATCTGAGGTACATGACGACAAAAACATATCAGCACTCCATCAGTCATCTCCTGTGAAGGAAATTGCACACGTATACTGATGACCAGAAGAAATATTGTTCAGTTTATCCTTAGTTGGATGATGAATTTAGGATAATTTGCAGACGACATGCAATATTAATTTGCCTCAAAGTGGTCGCCATGTTTTCCCATAAATTAAAAATCTAATTGCCTAGAGAAAAGCGCCGTATTTGTGAAGATGTTGCCTCTTCTTGGTTATGGCATGAAAAATGGTTGATTGATACTCGTATACTGTCAGTAGATGTGTACTTATACATTTCGGATCTTGGTCAGTCAAGTTAACCTCACTTGCTTAGATTAGTTTTCTAGATTAAGTTCTAATGTTCATTTTCTTTTGCACATCGATGGCTCAGATTTAAATCCACATCATTTTGCATATTAAAAAAAGATTTGCATTAAGTATAAACAGTATTATAAAAGTATCAAGTATGGCTGTAATGTTAGGGTTGGCAATAGTTCAAATACTTTTTAAGATTTTTTTGTGTCCCCTTCCCCTGTTGACTTAGAATTGCTTTTTAAAATAGTTATTTTCGTGAAAATGTCGTTCAAATCCAGTTTATTCCCCCTCAAGAGAGTAGAACGAGTCCATAATGTAAAATTAACATTTTTCCCTCAACCTTAAATATACGGATTTTTTATTTCTTTCACAAAGCCTGGTCCCCATCTTAGAACGTTGTGCTAGGGGCAAGTTATCCAGACTATCTTCTACACAGTCAACAAAGACGCAAATTCTACATGGAGACAACCTTAACACATATTTTTCCACGATCTAAACGATAACATGTCCCGCAACTGATCCAGTCAAAATGGTTAACTTCTTGAAAAGTGAACACTTAAAAGTATATGAAACATACTAAACCTGAAATAATTACCTGAAAAGGCACCAGAAATAGGCAAAAATGACCAGATCTGTTAAGAACCAATACTAGTAACATGCAGAGCAGTGCAGCTGTCCCAAACATCAATATCTGGATTACTAGTTTTATTGTTTTATTGGGATTTAACGCCAGTTTTAATAGCAAAGGTCACATCCCGGCGGTAATTCCACCTAACCACTGTTCCTAGGTATCCAACCAGTTTACTGACCAATTTCTCACTTGCTTAGGAGTGAGGGACAAATGACCTGTAGAGGCATTGTCTGAGATCAATTATTACAGAGAAATTTTGCCGGCCCTGTTAGGGATTGAACTCTGGATTACTACAAAATATAGTATACGTACTTTCATTTACTCGGTAAAAGTCGTGATAATTTCATACATTTCAAACAGAAAAACAACTCCTTCGAAAAAAAAAAAACAGTTAAACTCTGCAATAACATCACAGAACACAGTGTTCAGATTTAAATTGAAATAAAACTTATCTAGTGAATATACTCATTAATAATTTATCAAAGTAACAAGCAAAATAATACAAAAGATATTCATGTCATTTATATCAAAATTCAAGGGTTTCTTTGAAATATGGAAAAGGAATAGACGGTCGCCTTTGTCTGTATCTTTAAACATACGAATTGCTTCGTTTGATGTTCCATTTGTCGTTTCCATTTTATCAGACAATTATCAGACGACTGAATGAAAGTTTAGGTTCTAATTTGGCATCAAGCGGTGACCGACGGTTAGCTTCACTGCAATGCTATTAACTTCAAGACATTTTACAGTAGCAATTTTATGCTTGAAAGGGTCTTGCAAATATTAGTTTCCTTGTTAAATGAAGTGACGGTCATCATGAATTTAGCAAAGAGAAACAGCCTCTACTAAGTCTGGCAAATGATTTTTTTTCAAGGTAGTGTTACGAGTTTTTAGTACGAACAAAGTAAAATTGCATAATTCAAAAGATTTCTTAAACCACTAAATGTTTTGCTACTGACTGTTCCAAGGCGGTAACCCACGGGTTCTCATTTTCGTGAATTGTTTTTGGTGCTTCTGTTTTTTTATTGGTCTGTATATAAATTCATACTCTACTTTTTGACTGTGTAAGGAGGCTGTGTTGTTTGTGGATTTTTCTGATATGAGTTCTTCACTTTTTCCATGAGTCGAAGTAGCTCAGTCAGTACAGATTTGATTTATTTTTTTTGGGTCTAGCCGATGCCAGATAGGTCTGAAAGAAGTAAATATCCTAGATATTTATATATTTATTTAAAGAATATAACATATATAAATTGTAGTTTTATTATCTTCATGTATATAATGACAAGGTATCAAGTGCAGTATGGTATATTATAACAGTATATTTATCGATAAAAGAGTGTTAACTTTAGTATTTATATATTAGAGGTCAAGCTCACATATTTTTGACTATTTCAAATTACAATCTTGAACAGATGTCTAAGTAAAACTAAAACAATGAAAATCTAAATGGAGACTCTCAGGAATTAAGTACCAAAAATAATGTACACTTTTTAAATTATCTACTGAAAACAATAATTACCTGAAGTAGTAATTATCCTAGATACTTATATATTTATTTAAAGAATATAACATATTAAAATAAACTAAATCTTCATGTATATAATGACCAGTATCAAGTGCAGTGAAACATTAAACCCGGTACCCGAGCATTTGAGATGTAGTCACGAGTGACAGGTTAGTAATTGTTAGTCATGAATGAAAATAGATTTGGGGACCATTAAGACAGACAATAACGGCAAAATACAGAGCCAGGATATTAATGTTACATTTAAGGTTGAGATGGTACATGAGCGATATTAAATTGGCGTCCTATGACACACGCAATGCTAAGGAGGATGTTATATACATCATAACCTTTCAGGCAGGAAAATACATCTGAAGGTAAACCTTATATTACCGTCTGTATACAAGAAAATCTGACTGACAGGCTCTTATGGCTGACAGACCTATGTATATTTATTGCTTCTTATAAAATGAGAGTGCTAATATATCACGAAAGCGATATTGACCTTCTTTGATTAAACTTGTTACTCTTAACTACTTGCCTTGTGTAATGACTGGCAAACTAGTCAATATTTATGATCGCAAACAGAAAGAAAAGTTGTCCCTGTCACTTGTTACAGAGTAGATTTTTAACCTTTTAACCTTTTAAGATTAGGGAAGTCAGTGACAAAAATAACAACACTGATATCCAGAAACAATGTTGCCATAGGCAAACATTTTCTGAAACTTATTCGGTTATGTAATCAGCTGGATAAGAGCGCAATGTGTCGGACAATGTCATTCGCTTGCTATTAATGGTGATTGGTATTATTGACCAGTTGCTCGATTTTCAGAATTCAGATACCTAATTACCAAGATAAGATACTTCGTAAGTATTTCTAGTGACAAATAAGGCACAATTATACTACAGTTAATACTATTTTGGAAATGCAGATTGACAATTTACAGTTTTCTATCTAAATACTGAGTAACATTCCACTATTAAATCTACGTTAATTATTTCAAAATCATGCTAAAATCAGCAATTTAAACGAACAAAAGTATAAAATTTAGAACAAAAAATGTGCCAATAGGACCGATTTTTTTATTAAGGCAATTTTTTGACTGTTCTCATTAGCAAACCGTTACCGAAGTATATGAAATAAAATACTGGTAATTACCAGTCTGCATTACTGAAGTAAATGAAATGGAATACTGGTTATTGCCAGTCTGCATTTCTAAATTACATATACGGTATAATACTCCGGACGCAGATCATTAGTTTTGCAATTATTTTCAAGTAGAAGAAAATGCAGTTCTTAAACCATCACTTGTATTAATTCGAGATGATAGATATTTCTGAGTAAGAAATCAAATGGATATACCACTAAAAAAGTATTATCCATAATTAGGAAATAGATTTTAAGTTTGAGTGTTCTACCGTCAAATATAGCACGGTGTCGAGTTCAGATGCGTATTAATTTTATCACGAAGGCCGTAGGCCTGAGTGATTAAATAATAACGCATCTGAACGAGATACCGTGCTATATTCGAACACAAAACTTTAAAATCTATTTCCATTCTAACACATATGTATAGTTATAAGGGACAAAAGTATGTGCTTTACTTATCAGGCCATATTGAACGGTTATTGACCCTGACAGGCTACTCCGTTTACCCCGCTATTCATTCCCCACGTGAAAATGAAAACAACAAGGTTATTTTATCTTATCAGTCAATAATTAACGTTTAAACAAATATCTGTAATTTTTTCATAGATGAACATCAAAGAAGATAATTTAGTCCAAAACAATATTTCACTTTAAAAATATTTAAAAACAATTTTCGGTTTACAATGAAAAATAAGAACAGCCGAAATTAGTTTGCAGTGACGTCAGCGGGCGCACGCTTTTATTGCAGCGTTATCTAATATAATTATATGATATATCATGCTCAATTCCTTCTTTGTTTATTGTCGGCGAATTGCGGATAATGTTAGAATGCTAAATACATTTGTAAAACATTTTTATTCTAACTGAACGAAACCGGCGACATCACAAGCTCATTAATAAGAAACTATAGTCTGGCCTTATCTAATTATACCATCTAGCAAACGGTGGTAGATGAAATAACTTGAAGAGATGGTGACTTTAGATATTTACAAATGAAGGCGAACTCGAAGTGTATTTAAGGAGTCTAAAAGCAAAAATGCAAAATGATTACTTTTTCTTGAAAACTTTAGCCAATGTTTAACAATACAATTTCTGTTAGCATAAACTATGCTCTTTAAAAACAATAAAACATTTATATGTGTTCTTATAGTCTAAGAAATACTAAATGATTAAAACAGAAACAAGTGGTATTTTTATTTAATTTAAAAATTTAAACTGTAATAAGTGTCAAATAAGTCTGATACATAAAGAAGCACGTGTTTATATGTAATATTCAATCTAAAAACAAATCAAAATACACCGAAGAAATTTGTTTAAGAGAATCTTACTCAATATATGAATAAATTTATGACAGTTGAATAGATTTTCTTTTTATTATCATAAATAATATGAATAAATCAGCATTTCCAAAGTAATACAAGTATCTAAGTATCTAAATATGTGATTTTAAACCAGACAGCATCGATAAATCATTAAGCAAATTTCAGAACATGTAAATTTTATAGTTACTGTAATAGTTATCTAAAATTAAGTGAATTTAGATTCAATATACAGATGACTAGATCAGAATTCCACACACCATTAGTCGTGAAAGACAACAAAATTTCAAGCACTTCATTAACAATCCCAAACGGTCCAGCGTTGGTTAAAATCAGCAGACTAAAAGCGAAAAATTATTTGCTTGTTATTGTTTTGTTAATGGAACTAATGGAAGTGTCTGAATATACAATTCTGTTGATGATGAAAGCCACACGCTTAGCACTTAAAAGATTATTCTGCAATGTATTTTCTTTTGCTTTAGATATAAAATAAGGCATTTTGTCTTTGATACGCAACTAATGTCAGCTGTAACATTTTAGCCAAACTTGATACTTTAAGAAAAATGTACTCATAACTCTAGTTTGGGTGTCAGTTTACATGCTTAGTTGTCTGAAAGTAACATTTGTTGGTGGAACACTGTACATCAAATATGTATAATATATAGTATCCATCAACTACAAGTTGAAACTTTCGATTCACTTCAAGTTAAAAAACCGACTATGTTAAATAGACTTTGTTATTTAACAGAAGTCAATATTTGAATTTAGCACACTTGCTATATGATAAACTTATCAAACAACTAACCCACAGTTGGTGTAATAAAAAGTTTTCTGATCTATGTTTATGAATACATTAGACATTGTAAGATTTTTGCAGTACTTTATACACATGTGATAACGTTTCTGAACTAATGATGTTAGATAAGGAAGAGTTTTCTTTAGTGATTCAGTATGCTTGACGAGACAGAACAGCATTAACAAGAAGTAAATTTTTAAGACAAATCGACAAAGAAAATTCCTGCATTAAGCCTTAGCAGATTGATTCACCAAGTTACACTTATGAGGTTAATTTTGAAACAAAAGATCTGAAATTGTGTTTAATACCACTTTGAAATCCACACGTAAAAACTAGAAATAAGTTTGCCATAACGTCTGTAAGAAAAAGACAGGCCTTTACTTGTCAAGACATCTGCTTGCCTACCACTTATTTCATCATTTCTTGTCAACATATGTAACAAGCTCATTTAGATCTACGCATAGTTATGTGTGGTCTAACTATTGAAAAATTCAAAACTCTGTAATAGAGTTCATTAATAGTGCACACAATGTCAGTCTATTTTAATGATTGTTGTTTTTATCATGTTTGAAGATTGCAAACAAATGCATTAATACCGTCAAGTCGCACGACAAAGCCGGCTCGCATTATGTCTGTCAGTACTACATGTAAGTGTTGTTAGTGCTTAAATTCTTGTTACAATTTAAAAAAGGTAAATTACTTGAAATATGAATTTAATTTTATAAGAATATATTCGTCTCTGTCATCACGTTTCTAAACAATATTTCGTGATATCAATATGATACTTTAGATATTCCTTCATAAAATCTACTTTCAGCTAGTATTTTTTCTTCAATTTAAAAATATTGCAGTGCCAGTAAATGTCTGAAACCAAGACACTTATAAATGAAATATGATATTTCAGAAAAATCCAAAAAAGTGATTTAAGGCGAATTAACAATAACATGCGCATACGATATCATTTCACTGAAACGTTGGTGTCACATATAGCATAGTTTCACGTTTAATGTAAAAATGTTCATACGAGGACAGACAAAAATCTATACATGGGCTTACTGAAACAGTCTGGACAGAAGAAAATCTAATTGACCGGGTCTATAAGCTGTCAGACCTATGTTATTTATTGCCTCCAATAATTGGACAGTGCTAATAGATCACAGTAAGTAATATTGACTGTCTATGGTTAACTGGTAAATTTTTAACATTTTACTGTTTCTCTTGCTTGATTTGTCTATTGACCGGCAAACAAGTCAATATTCATTTAGTGTTTTCTATGTATATATAGGTTATGCATTTCAGTGATTATTGTATGGAAAAGTCAGCATTTATTTTCTTTGCTCAGAATAATGTTGAAAGAAAAATTAGTAAAAAGCAAAATTGGTGATAACACGTTTTTGTTGTTGTTGTTATGGTCTTGATTATACCCTTCAATGGTATATGTTGCTTTGCTACAAGGCAAAATAAAGGGTTAACTTATAATAATGCTACGACCTGTTTGTTTTGTCCTTTGTGCGTTTTGATCGAAGTATTGATTTTTTTTTCCGCCAGACTGTTTCTCACTTAGTCCACAACGAAGAACTGCAAATCAAAATTACCTTTTTTGGGCATTATTCATTTTGTTCAGTAATGTTTGTAATTCGGTTTATTAGTTCACATTCTATTTTTGACATTGAAATGATAGCTATACAAGAAGCAGCAATTATGAAAGTTGAATCAGGGGCAGATCTAGGCTTTCAAGTTTGTAGGGGCGAAAGTTTTTTTAGACAGGCTGGTGTAACGGGATCCCTAAATCTCGAAAACAAATAGGAGAAAGTATATTATATAAACGCAGAGCATGTATGAGATAGCCTAAATGTGAAAAGAATTTTTAATAGGTTTTACAGCATTTGCGATTTTTGACACGGTGTGGTCGTAGGTACTAAATAATGCCTGAGTGTGACTCAATGTACGTAGGTACTAAATAATGCCTGAGTGTGACTCAATGTACAGCATGTGTCAAGTTAACAGACTGGTCTTAAGTCCTTAAATTTTTGTCAATGGAAATTATACGAAATTGTTTAAGTTGCATTGTTTAAACATACTTTTCTGAGAACTGAAGCAGCATTCGAGATTATATTTTCTCGATTTAACTGAAGAACTGAAACGTGCGTTGAAAAAGAAATGAAACTGTTCAATTTTTGGCCCATCTTGACAGACTGTAAGGAAATATGTTACATAAAGCTAGATATTTCAGTCACCCAAAAATGAAACGGTTAAATATAGGTGCTGTTAGGCTGTAGGATTGAAAACTGAAACCCTGTAAAACACCTAGGTATCGTGTTGAAAAATATAGAAATATAAAAGGAGAGCTTATATAAGATAGAGAACCTTTCAATCTAAACAAATAATTGCATGCATAAGAAGTTTTTTTTAAACTTTGAAATGTTGTTCGACGTTCAGCGTATATATAGAGAATAATAGGTAAGTGTCTTAATATGAGAAAGTTTATCTGGCAAGGCGTAGGAATTTATCGGGTGAGCCGAAGGCGAACCTGATAAATACCGCAGCCGAGCCGGATAAACTTTCTCATTTAAGACACTAACCTATTATTCTATTTATCCTGTCACATCTGGCATTTGTCAATAAATCACTAGGATATTGAAAACCTATCTTTGAAGTGTTTTAAATGTCAAGGTTATTCGTCAGGTGAACATATACACAAAAAATAGTTCCAAAATTTCGATATTTGTTTTCCTTAAATGACTATGCTATATTATAAGATCTAGATATTGAAATATTTAATTTTTATTCAAGTAGTCTCTGTTTGTAATAACAACCATTTAATCACTTCCTTCTGATTATTTATAATATTGTTTATAAACACAAAACTAGTCCATGACGTCACCAGTGATGACGTAGCATGTGCCGTATAAAGCAAAATTTATACGACCCCCCTTTATCGGGTCGGATATGAAATAATTGACAGGATAAATGTATTGTTGTATGCAAAACAACAACAACAACAACAAACCGATGTCACAATTTCCTGAAAATATACATAAAATTTGATTTACATTTTTTCTAAAAATGGTTAAATATTACTATATTTAAGTTCTGCCAAAGGATGGATTGTGCTTAGAATCTTTGTAAATTACAACATGATGTTTACTTTAATTATAAGACGTCAGCTGCAATTATTGTTCGTTTAAGCTTAATTTTGATCTTACTTTTATTGTTTGGCATAGACTTTTAGGAGGTTATTATAGAAACTACTTTTTTAAACTGCAAATGCTTACTTACAGCTACGTGGAATGCATGTGCTATCATATGCTAATGCAAATTCATTAACACATTAGTGCCGACAGGAGGAGAAATGGTTCCAACAAAACATTTATGAAATAAAAGCAATAATACAAAAAGATGATTTTATATTTAGTCAAGCCATTTTGTTCCGTACAAACTAGTTTGTATTGCTGCTTGTCTATAGAAGTGTCGACTTAAGTTTTACGTTGACGTAAGGTGTTACAATCAGTTGATCATCTGATATGGGTTGAAGTGCTTATATAACTGATCAAGAATAGACAAAATCGCATTATGGAAAAGAAAGTAGTTCCGTTAGATAACCTTTTTTCCACAGCAGCAGATAAGTTTTATCAAGCAATATTACCTATGTTCACTTTTAAATACAACGCTTAAAAAAGCTTAAAGTGTAAGTTAAAGTTTGATAACAAAAAAGCAAAATATATATAAGTAGTAAATTTTATGCTTTGTTGCATATCTTATAGTAAATGCACTTCATCTACAGCACTCCAAAACAAGGGGTAGGACCTAAATCATGTAGCTCGGTGCTTTAAGCGAGAAAAACGTGTAGTCTATGACTAAGGTCGTCAGTTTTCGCGTAAATATTCAGGAATTTGGATAAATTATCAACAGCTATGGAGATGTTCTTGGAATATTTGTATAATGTATACGACTAGTACCTAGCCATATATGTATTCTAACTGTAGCTGCTATTTGACAGAAGAAGAAATGTGTTACAAAAAAGTTATTGAAGGGATGCCAACAAAGGTGTCCCATTTTTTGTGTGAATCTGCAATATTTTGCTTCGTTTTTTCAGCTTTACCAACAATTTTGCGCCATTAAAATGATATTTTAAGTGAACAGGAACAGAATTAAACATTTACAACCAGCTAGGAACATACATAATGCATCTATGTTCGATTTGTTTAACTTGAAGACAATAAACGTGTTGTTTGGGTCACTTTAAGACCATATTGTGTAACCTCGGTTCTTTATTGATGTTAAAGTTAAGCATGTTTAAAATTTTTACGAAGAGTTCTGTTTGTATATTTAACTTTATGTTTCTGATAAAAAAAAAACAGAAGTATTTCCTTTTTTAAGCTAAGATGATTATGAATTTGAACACTTGAGATTTTAAGGCTGGAAGGTTATGTGGTGCTTTTCATTGTCAGATACAAATACAATATTACAAGTAAATTTTAAAATATGAAAGGTTATGACTTGACCACAAGTCTGCAGATTTTATTTTAAAAAATCAAAATTGACAATTTTGTAGATATTACATACATGCAAACATTATATTTATAAAATCAAAAAGGACTTTCTAACCTCCCTTATCTCCAAGCCGTCTGGTATCTTAATACATCCGAGACTTAATTCTGTATTTGTAAAAAAAAGTAAGTTATCTTTGGAGGATCTATTTACTTCTCATGTATGGTATGTATGAATAGCTTGTAAGTATATGTCATAATGCTATTTTACTATGATATTTTATTATGAGCTGTTGCCCCAAGTTTCAGTGTATAGAGTTTATCATTCTGGCATCTACAATTCCAAGGTGAATATGTGCTAAAATATTCTAATCTTTTTAATCTTTTAATTCTCGCTGGAAATCAAACAAAATCTGATTATGATATTAAATTATTGCTTCAACTCACAACTGTAAGAATTGTTTATTGTTAACATTTATTTAACTGTAAAACAATCTTGAACGAATACATACATTGAACGTTAACTGCGGTTGTATCAAAAGACCATCGATTGCTTTCACTTTATAAAATCACCATGTGTAGTTAATGTAATGCCTTTAAATTGGACAAACACTGGTTTTGAGTATGATTATAGTACAAAATAAGAGTTAAATTTAACCAATATGCTAGTGACAGAAAGATATTTTATGTATTAGAATACCGGTATGTAGTTATGAAAGAACCGAGGTTACACAATATGGCCTTAAAGTGACTCAAACTACACATTTATTGTCTTCAAGTTAAACAAATCGAACATTGATGCATTATGTATGTTCCTAGCTGGTTGTAAATGTTTAATTCTGTTCCTGTTTACTTAAAATATCATTTTGATGGCGCAAAATTGTTGGTTAAGCTGAAAAAAACGAAGCAAAATATTGCAGAATCACACAAAAAATGGGACACCTTTGTTGGCATCCCTTCAATAACTTTTTTGTAACACATTTCTTCTTCTGTCAAATAGTAGTTACAGTTAGCATATATATATGGCTAGGTACTAGTCGTATACATTATACAAATATTCCAAGAACATCCCCATAGCTGTTGATAATTTATCCAAATTCCTGAATATTTACGCGAAAACTGACGACATTAGTCATAGACTACACGTTTTTCTCGCTTAAAGCACCGAGCTACATGATTTAAGTCCTACCCCTTGCAAAACACCTACGTTCATTTCATATGTTCTAACAGTTGATCACTGTCAGACTGTCTCACCAAATAATAGTCTTTTTCAAAGTATCTTTCAAAAGTTATCATAAAGTAAATCTGTAAAACATAATTGTTGCTTAATAGTAGATGATCATTGTTTATTTCTGAAAAGAAAATATTTGACTGTTTGAATAAATAATTATGTGCAACGATTCCATGTATCCATAGCCATTTCTATTAGTTGTCTGTTTAATATAACGAATAACCTTAAAAGTTAAGAGGGCGGCCGTTATACAGCTTAAAACATTTCATGAACTTTTCAGGCATACAAATTGTCTTGCAGCATTATTCAAATCCCGTATGTGGATTTAGTTGAAGTAGAAAATAAAATGTTTTCTTGAAACTACATTTCATTTATGTTTTCCGGGAGTATGCCAACAGTTAACACAAAATTGAATACGATTTATAATTACTTATATAACTTTTTTATATAAATTTGTAATATTACCTGCATGAAGTTTGTATAAAAATATGTTGCTGCTTTTATTCTATATACTTTTGGTATGGCACCTAGAATGCACGTATTTTGCAACATGCACTAGTTGGTAGTTCAGTGGTAAATATCAAAAATGCAAAATACTGTCAGTATAATCTTGTGTTAAAATGCTCCACAAATGCATGAAATAAAACATAAGTTAGTTTTTTGGTCAGTGCAAAATTGTCTATCGAATGGCATAATAATCAATGAGGTCATTAAACACCGATATCAGAATTTATTAACTAATATCGATGACAAAGAAAACTGTCGCTTTCGACGTGAAATATGACGATCCTCTTAGTCTCAGTGAACATAAACAATATTTTCTTTCTAAAGAGGATCACAAAGTCATTTTTAGATTGACGACCTGTCAAGATCCTATTTTGTCACTGTTGACAAAAACAATTTTCATCGCAATTTGATTTGTCAGACAAAACAGAACAAAATGTTTCTTTATGGAGTAAGTTAATGAGCTGTCTACCCCGATGACCTTAAGAGGAGTCAACAAGAGGACATAACAAGCCAGAACTTCTATAATATTGAAAAACCCAACAAATTTACCGATTTGTGGAAAAAACCTATAGTTTTGAACAATTCTGCTGAATGTCACTGAAGCACTTATATGTGGGTATATCAAGTTGACATTTCGTTTAGGACAAGGCTTCTTGATATTTGCGAAAATTAGCAAAAATCAATAAAATGATCGGAACGTTTTCTTTATGGTGGCTGATTTGTGCCATGTCGTATGAGCGTGTTTTCGGTGCAAAAATGAGAAAACACAAAAATACTTTTTACATGCTATGTGCCGTGTCTGTATCTAAAGTTTGTTGTATCTTTGTATGGCGGGGCGAAAACGTGCCATGCAAAAACACGATAAATAATAAGTTTGTCGTGTTTTTGCTTGGCGACCTTTCGCCCCGCCACAAGAAAACACGCTACATTTTATGTGTCGGGTTTTTCCTTTAATTTGTCGTGTCTTTTTGTTTTCGCCGCGCCAGGTCAAAACAAGAGTTAAATGTGTCGTACAGACTGACAGACGACAGATTGCATGCAAAGCACGAGATGTGGCGTGTTTTCGCATGGCGGGTTTTCGAAAAGGTCGCCACGCGAAAACGTGATAAAGTTATGATTTGTCGTATTTTCGCGTGACGGGTTTTAGCCCCGCCATGCAAAGATAAGACAAACTGTTGGTAAAGACATGACACATAGAATGACACATAGATACAATTTGTCGTGTTTTCGCGTGGCGGGTTTTCGCGTTTTTTTTTTGGCACAAATCAGCCACCATAAGGAAACGTTCCGATCGTTTTGTTGATTTTTGCCAATTTTCAAAGTTTGATATCGAACATTTTATTTCATCAAATTTCATGTTTTAGTGAAACGTTTTACTGAACTGGAAAACACACTTCAATAAGCTGGCAATAGAGCTGTCTAAAAAATAACTGAGAGTTCCATTTCGATATTTGTATCGGGTAAGTGTCTGCATTTATTCACATCATTTTGTTTATTGTGAAACAGAATAAAAATACAAACTTAAGCTTGTTTTGATTTTGTATCGGATAACCTTAAAACTTGTTTAATGTACAATAACATTTCAAAGTAATCAAATCGGTATTTTTTTTGTTATCTAAATGGCAAACAACTTTCTCCTTAAAAGCACTGCGGTTGTGTTGCTATTCCTTTGTTAATTAAAATGAAAACCTCATGACACTTATTCAGGAGAAAAAGAGCTTCCCGATAGTTGTTTTTTATCTTGAACACACAGTCATTTTGTTTTATTTAAAAAAAAGACATATAGATCCCAAGGTATTCGATAAAATCCTAGTGCTGCTGTTTTCTTTAATAAACAATAGGTGATTAAGACCATTTAGTACTGTTTTTTCTTGAGAAAGGATCTTCCATCACTCCATTTGAATAATCAGATTAAATAATTAGACATTAGGTTAAACAACATACGAACCTAACTGATTAGACTGAATAATCCCAGATTATATGCAGCGTGCCTTTGGCCATAAGGCTTTTTCTTACGCAACCTAACATAGCCAATGACAGACATTTTAGACGGGACTGACAAAATAATAGTAAGAAAATATCAATGCTCATGTCTTTTATGGTCACTTAAACCTATTTATTTTACAACGATTTTGAAACACGATCTTGCAACTTATCCGACTCGATGACTCTCTCAATTCGAATCAGTACTCGCGCTAAATGTGTGGGATGCGGTTAAGTCGCTTGAGAATATCACGTCTTGTGGAATTTGAGCCAGCTACATGAAAATACTCTCCCAAAGACAGTTAAATAAAAGGTTTTTCGGCTCTTTCGTTGAATGGTGAGTTAATTAAAGGATGCTAGTTTTACTTCATTTGTTACTTTAACTTAAAAAATTCTCCACCTATCAATACAAATTTTATTACAAAGCGTCGATTAGAAAAATCTGAACAGTAATATAAAACGTCCATACTGAAAATTAGTCTGCGTCAAAAAATAATGATCAATTTCTTCTTAACACATCCGCAATTTTCCAATTTTCTTTGCCAATGAAGGTTATACTGCATCTGTTATAAATGTCTTTGGCAGACGGTGATTCATTAAAAGCGGCGGAAAATCTTGAAAATATTACTCATTTTCTCATTATTTGGAAGATCAAATAAATCTGAAATTGTAAGATAACAATAATGCATTATTGTGACAGACATAGGCAAAATGCAGAGGTCAATAACTTTTCAAAGATGGCAATATGTATCCATTATGGATGTAAATGACCGTACTTTAAATTCGAGGCATGGATCTTTTCCTGTTTCAGGTTTTTGTTTTCTCAAAACATGTTCTGTAAAAGTTTGTATCTGTAATAAATCAAAATCAACAAATTGACTTCTCCTTAACATTTTCATTGTCTAATGTAGATGTGCACATAATGAATTTATCGATCTTAGATGGTGATTCCATATTATTTTTCATGTGTAATGAGTGAATAATAATTGATAACTTTAACTGTGTCGATTTTCTTTCATCAAGTAGTAATGCTTGAAGATGATTATTTAAATTTCAGGCGGTTTATGTAATCGTAAGTAGATATTGTTATCTGTTGTAAATAAACATAGTTTTGAACCCATTTCTGTTAACTTGTAGAAGTTTTATTAAAAAAAAACAAAAAAATGGTAAAACCAAAACCAAATAATTCCCCCCCCCCCCTCCTTTCACCGTAGTATTTTTTGTTCAGAATGGCAGAAACGTAAGAAATGTACTATAAATGGTATTTCAATGACATGTGAAATTAAGTACTTTTTAAGTTAAAGTAAAGATAATCATGATAAAACATATTTAAGGATTTAAAGTATAAAAAACCACATTTGTCAGGACAGTTGATTTATTGCAAAATTTACCTGCTACTTGTTAAATCTGTGAATGTTTGCCAGAATTTTTATAATTACAACAGGAGGTGTCAAGTGCTTGACTGGAAGGTGTAAAAAGTAGACATTTACTTCATATTATCAGTGTTGTTCTCCAGAATTCCAGCTGAATTGAAGAAAAGTTAAAAATGTATTATCAATGGTATTTCAATGACATGTGAAATTAAATATCTTTTAACTTATAGTAAGGATAATCATGTTGAAACCTATTTGAGGATTTAAAGTATAAAAAAACACATTTATCAGGACAGTTGATTTATTGCAAAATTTAGTTGCTACTCGAATCTCTATAACTGTGTGAAGTTTCAAAGTGATATCACTGACAGTTTAAAAGTTATATTCCGGACAAGGATTATTTACTTATGGGAGATAATTGAAAATTATGCAAGGTAGAATTACGGTTCTTGGACACTGCACTTTTTCTCACTGGTCTTAACAACGTGTTAAGTTTCAATCAAATTCCTTCAATAATTTTCAAGTTATTTTCAGGACAAGAATGTGACGGACGGACGGAAGGATGGACAAGGCGGCGACTATAAGCTCTCCCTTTGGGGAGCATAAAAATCTATGAAAGGAAGAGTCATTTAGGTAAAATTTACCTTATTTCTTCTGAAGCAATTATAATCATGCTAATAATATAACAAATTACTTCACTATGAAGCACTGATATACATAAAAAAACATTATGACTGAAAGTCACCGCGACAAAACATTTTGGAAATCAAAGGGCACTGAGACATACACTGCATCGCAGCAATACAATCTGGAAAAGAAACAACTTTGAAATTCGGCTCTTAACTGACTAGTGTACAATAAACGAATATCGAAAGTCATAGAAGTTTTAAAAAATAAAAATGCTTTCGAAATTTGCCTACAACATAAGATAATTCCCTCGAGAGTCAATTTCAGAACATAGGGAAACCAGATCATCCACAAGAAATAAAGTAAGGACCAGATTCATTTAAATGCGTCATTGGCTGTAATAACTCGGAGAAGTTGACTGCGTATTGCGTAATAAAATAATTTCATTAACGGTTGTTGCGCAGTATTTCTCTGCAAATGTATTGCCTTATGAAGTGGAATAATCAATTTTCTTAAGACAAGACCTCGCTGACGCTACATAAACAAAGGCGAACTGAACAATGCTGCAAAATCTTTTATATTTGATGCCGTTAATATTTGCTTGTGGCAGAACCAAATTGATAAAAACTGGCGAAACAAAGCAGAAACCTTCGCCTCTAAGAGATTCTCTTGAACCTATAGGGAGCTTAAATGCTTTTTTTTTTTCGAAAGAAAGCCCTTTGAAAATTAGATAAATGATGTTGTGAATATAAGATATTCTTTCGAATATTTTTGTTCAGGGAATTAAAATAATGATAATAATAAAAATATGTGTATTTTTATTCTTTTGAACATAATATTTTACCCACAACTTATTTTAACACGCTTCCATTCTAAAAATACCTATCTCTTATTTTTACTGTGCCGCACATTCGAGTAAATAGACGCCAATAGAAAATACTATGGAAAGCCGGAGTACACCACCGTTGGTGTTATGTATATAATACATAGGAAAATATCTTCGTCGTTTTTATCAACATCGACGGTGTTTCTATATAAAGTCGGCGAAACTATTTAAAACAACTTCGCCAGTACATAAAAACACTGTCGACAAAAAACGACGTAATAATTTTCAGCGTCTCTACAATAATATCTTTGTCGTATGTAAAAGTAGACGACGCTACTATAACATCTTCGACTAACAAACAACTTCGGTCAAAACAACGACGATCTTATAATTTAAGTTTGGTGACGTTTTTATTATCAATTTCGATCACCTACTCGACGACATAATTATTAACAACTTCGTTCTTAAAATCGGCGTTAAAAACGACGACACTATTTTACATCGCATTTTAAGATATAGCCTAGCTTTACTTCGAGGACGATTTTATTTAAAATTGGCAGCCTAAAAACGACGACACTATTTTACCTCAAATTCGAAAATTCTAGCTCTACTTCAACGACGAATTTATTAACATCATCGGTAGTAAATTTCGAGCCGATCCTAACGAGCGACAGTGACGACGAGATTTCAGTGAAACGAACGTGATTTGGAATTGTTTTATTGAGGAGAAAAGTAGCTTTACACCGTTCAAATATGGCTCAAAATAAGGGTAAGTAAAGTGGCGAGAGTTCATGTTGAAAAAATGGCTTTGTAGTGAAAAAGGTCTCGCTGTTGGGCTACGTCTTTGGCGACATGGTTAGTGCTATTTCTGGACGATTCGGCTTTGGGGTCTTTTCGCCTGGATGCCTAGCTTAAAGTCTTCAGCACACAGATCGAACTGCAAAAACAGCTTATATCATCAATTTACAAATTACAACAGAAATCTTAAATTCATAATATAGTAATATTTATCATTTTTAATGCTGCCTAATCACAGATTATTGGAGGAAGTCAAATTTGGGGGTTCCTGATTAAAATGATATTTGGATAATTAGTATGATATTCGTATATGTTTCGATATGACCAGTGCTAGTTTCGAATTGTTAATAGTCAGTTTTCTACATAAGAGGTACTGTTGGAAGTTAAGTGGACTGTTTGTGTAGGTATTAGTTAATACAGCTATATTGCTTATATGTGTCTGCTTCTACAGAACTTCTATAACCTGATGACCGAATTTGTGACTAGCTCGATGTGAAACCGGTGCATGGGTTGAACACCTGTAACTGTCATTTAAGAGGGTCATAAATTCAAGAGGATGTTGCAAAAATCTAATTGGTCGTCTCTCTATTTAATGTTGTCCTATGGGTTACTCAGTTTATGTTGTTCTTGAAATTCAGAGGTTTATACCTCTTGACATGGACGTAAATTGGGTACGCCTTCTCGAAAAGTGGCAAATTGGACCGAGCCATTATTTTGTGCTGGCCGCTTAATAAACATGTGCAGGTAATTTCTCTGATTAGTTTAAACATATTTTATTCGTCATTATCATATGAGTTCACATAGTACAAATAATAATACTGAACGAATGGATTGAACTGAAAGCAAAATGTTTATAAAAGCTCAATCCTAATGTATTTCAGATATCGGTACATGGCAAATGGCGATATATAATAAAAAGTTTGATGACGATCATTTATGTTAGGTGGTTTAGAACAAAGAGACATAATAAAAGGCAAAATATTGAGGTCAGATGAGAAACAGCGAGAGAGAGATAGAGCTGACCTAGAGTTTGGTTCCGTGATGGAAGTCTGTACAATTATGAATGTTGAGGATCAATCGAAGCGATTTGATTTGTTAGTGTATCTGTGAACTGTTTGAAAAATTTGTTCGTTTACGGAATCTGGAAGTTCTGCGATGCCAAAGAGGATAGTTTTTAGAGAGATCTGACAGTGTGTACTTATGACATTTAACAAGTCTAAGCGCAAATTCTGATACCGTGGGCACTCAAGAAAGAAGTGGAAAGCTGTCTCCCTCTGACCACATTCACATTGGGGAGAATTGATAATATTCTTTGAGTAAAGATCATCCGATAGTGAGCTGCAATTGGTTCGAAGACGTGTGTACAGTATTTGAGACTTGCGTTTGCCAAAGTAGAAGTATGCTGGTACTTTTGAGGGATGGAATAAGGCCATTTTGAATGAAGACAGGGTTGAGAATTACGAACATCATCAGGAAGGTCAATGTATGCTCGAGTTGTAGAAGGTAGAAGAGAGGCATAGTGTAAAGCTGTTCGAGCGTTTGGAACCCTGAAGTCATCTTGAATACGTAGGTTGTATGTTGGGTTCTGAACCTGTTGCGAACACATATTAGACAGATATTGAGGGACAAGGTTATGGTGCATTTTATAATACAGGATTAACTTGTGTTTGTCAGCCGAGACCCAAGTGTCTCCCAACCAACTTCACTCAAAAGCTTTGCAATTGACACTAATTTTGTAGTACCTGATACAATTCTAGCGGCCTCATACTGTACCTTTTTAAGTGCGTTCTTCTCTTGGGCAGTACAATTGCCAAAGACTACATCACCATACTCTAGGATAGGGCGAATGAAAGAGGTGTAAATGACTTCTAGGGAACGTCTGTCCAAGACGAATTTAAGCTTTCGCATGACGTTGATACGCTGATAAGCTTTCCCAAACGTTTACTCGATATGGCAGTGCCATTTTAAATCTGAGGAAAGAACTACACAAAGATGCTTGTGTTCTGTGACCTCTTGTATAGTCTCGTTATTCATTTCTAGGCTAAGATGGTCACTGGTTCTAGTAATACGAGAAAAAATCAAAGACTTAGTCTTTGTAGGATTGAATTTGACCAACCAAGTGTTAGCCAGACTAGATATAGTATTTAGGTCTAGTTTAGAGTTTGCGCTGCAGAAACAGGATCCCCAACGACCAGGAAGAGACTTGTGTCATCTGCAAATAGATTGATGTTGGCCTGTGTATCAACGACAATATCGTTAATGTAAATCAAGAACAACAGAGGTCCCAAGATTGACCCCTGGGGTACCCCAGCATTGATGGCATTCCATTTGAATTGCGCTCCTGGTATGGCCACCGATTGCCTTCGATCAGAAAGATAAGAGGAGAACCAAGATAGCAATGATCCACGGATAACAAGTCTTCTAAGCTTGACCAATAGTCCCCTGTGCCACACTTGGTCGAATGCTTTACTGATGTCACAAAACACTGCTCTCACTTCTTCACCAGCGTCAATGGCTTCCGAGAATAAGTTTTACAGATAAGATAGTTGGTTAATGGTTGAGTCACCAGGAATGAAACCAGATTGACGAGGAGTTAAAAGATTATGCGATATGAGATAAATGAAGGTGTGTTTGAACACAATTCTTTCAAATACCTTTCCAACAGTAGAAAGTAGAGAGATAGGACGATAGTTACCCGGAGCAGATCGATCTCCAGCCATAAAGATCGGTGTAACAAGAGCTTCTTTCTATGCATCAGGGAATTCAGAGGAATTAAGCGATTGATTAAAAAGGTCTGCAAACGGTGATGATAGTTCTGAACAAAGCTCTTTAAGAATTTTGTTGTTAATACAATCCGGTCCAGCTGCTTTACCAAGAGGAAGAGATTTCAAGACAAGCAGTACTTCGTCAGGAAAAATTTGAAACGGAGGCATTATGAAAGGAGGAATCACATCATCAAAGATAGTAGGATCCAAGTTGACCGGTTTATTCAAAATTGTTTGGTCTCTGAAAAAGTCATCGAGCATGTCTGCTTTCGATTTTTCATATTCCGTTATGACATCGCCATCTTGAAGAGGAGGGATGGAAGAAGATGTTGATGGTATAATAAAAGACTTTAAGCATGTCCACCAAGACTTGGAACTGTGTTGTGTTGTTTTTAGATTTGTTGCAAGTTTGTGTATATGGTTTTCTTTAATAATGTGTGTTACCTTGTTGCGAAGTGTTCTGAATTTCAACCAATCTCTATCTGCGGTTGTTTGCCGTGCTTTTCTGTAATACATACGTCTTTTCCTGATGAGCTTTTTTTCAAATTTGGAGGAAACCAGGATGGGTCATTTGGCCTGATTATAACATCTTCGTTTGGAATGCATGATTTGGAAATGCTTGTTATGGTATCAGTGATGTTTTTCGTATTTGTGTTTATGTTTGCATGACGAAGTAGGTGCCAACATGTGTTTGCTGCACGATCGCGCAGAAGAACGTAGTTTCCTTTGTCAAAGAGCCATATATGTCGCTTGAATGTGTGTGCTTTTGGCTTATTAAATCTAAGAAGACCAAAGATAGGACAATGGAAACGTACGTGTTGATCTAAACAGGGTTCACCTACACACGCCAAATACACAAGTTTTTGATCTGATGCAAGGATAACGTCAATAAGTGAAGAAGAATTTTCAGTGTAACGTGTTGGGTCTGATATACATTGTGTAAGAAAAAGTCGTTGGCAAAGATCATTGACCTTTCTAGATGCAACTGGATTCAACATATTCATATTCAGGTCTCCAGTGACGACTATGTCAGGTATACCCGAATCTACAGCAAGATGTATACAATCTTCAATGCAAGAATGTTCTGCAGCAATGGTGTTTTGGGGTCGATAGAACGTTCCAAACAGAAGACGTTTAGTGTTAATTGCCAGATCAATCCAAATGCATTCAACGCCAAGAATCTCAAGGTCAAAACGTCGTTTGTACTTGAATGTATTTTTATCATATAAAAGCACTCCACCGTGACTATCCCCTGGACGGTCTTTTCTATCCGGATCATGAAAACCATCAAACAGAAGTTCGTTATCAGGAAGTGATGCACTGAACCATGTTTTTGAAAATGAAAGTATGTCAAATTCTCGGAATTCAGTGTAAAGGATGCTGAGCTTGTGTTTGATGCTTTGTACCTTATAATGTATAAAGAAAAAGTGAGAAGGATCCAGTACTTGTTGGACCAGGATTCGGATGTACATCGCCAGACAGACACAGTAAGCAAAATAAAAGAATAAATGGACACTAATAGTGCAGAAATATACACATATAATAGCGTAAGTCAAAAAAATATTTGTTGTTTGTGTTTTTGATAGAGGATGCGTACGTTTAAGTTTGTGACATAAGCATTTCTTCAAATCATACTGGAGTGTAGAAGTCAGATGTAGGATTGAGTAAACTGATTGCACTGACATATGTAAACGAATGAAAATTAAGAAAAGTAACGTAAATCTACATCGAAACTGAATTTCGAATCTCCTGAAAGTGACTGGGCTATTCAATTGTTTTTATCATGTAATATCTTTATTGTAATACATATAGTAAAAGCCAGTAACTTCAGGATTTCCAACAGAAGTAACTGTATTGTGCATGGCTACCAAACGGAAGACACAAAACATCTCGGTCAGTATAGAAAAAGGAAGAAAAAGAATAAAAAAGATTAAGTCTGCTGTAAAAAAGGTGTACAGCATGGTAGGGTTTGACTAGTGATTTAAGAGCGGAGTTAAATGTGTGTGAATTATTGCACGTTTATGAGGAGTATAATATACATTTCTTAATTCAATAAGCAGTTTAGTTTCTCTGATTGCATTTTACAGGAACATGTAACAAGAATTTGAAGTGGTAAACCATTCATGATAAATGCTATGTTTTTTTTTTCTTTCAGGTTTCTCTTGGTACTGTCTGCATGAAAGATTGGTGACCCTAGTCAGTGGCGTCTGTGTGTGAAACCAAAGAACTGTATACTGCCTCCTTATCTTAGTTATGAAGATAAGTCGTTCAGATTCATATTCACGGATAGAGATACAGGAACTTTACAAGTTCTAGGGCCTGGATTTCTTTCCACATCACCTGCCATGAATAACAGTAAGAACATGTGCAAACAAAAGTCAAGGTTACATATGGATATGAAAACATGTCTCATTACTAAAATGCTTATTGTTCTAAAGAAAACAAACGAAAATATTTAACCAAAATAAATATTACATGTCATTTTTTTTGCAAAAATACGGTGACAATTACCATAAAATAACACTTTAGCCGCTCTGTAAGTTATCAAATTGAAATATTCGAATCTTGGGACCAAATCTATATCTATTATAAATCTAGAGGAAAAAGGAAAAATACAAGTCGAAATAACAAACATAAAAAATAAACAAAACGTGGATTCCACATAGCAGAGTAAAAGTATTTCACAAAATTATGGATGATTTTTGTGCTTTATTATGAATAAACAGTATAGGTTTTAATGCGCATAAGTATCATAACTACATCACATTTTCTCATGACTTGTTATGCTCCCACAAAGTGGGGTGCATATAGCGTTGCACTTGTCCGTCCGTCCGTACGTCTGTCCGTACGTCCCGAAATCGAAACCGGATGGCAGATTTTGCTCAAACTTCCAGGGATGAACAACCTTAATGTGTAGATGGTAGTAAAGGAAGGAATTTTTGCTGCGACCAAATTTAATAGAATTATGGCCCTTTGTTGATTTTTTCACTAGAAATTTTGTGAACGCAACTCCTCTTAAACCGGATGGCAGATTTTGCTCAAACTTCCAGGGATGAACAACCTTAATGTGTAGATGGTAGTAAAGGAAGGAATTTTTGCTGCGACCAAATTTAATAGAATTATGGCCCTTTGTTGATTTTTTCACTAGAAATTTTGTGAACGCAACTCCTCTTAAACCGGATGGCAGATTTTGCTTAAACTTCCAGGGATGAACAGCTTTAATGTGTAGATGGTAGTAAAGGAAGGAATTTTTGCTGTGACCATATTTAACAGAATAATGGCCCTTTGTTGATTTTTTCACTATATACCATATAAATAATTGAACATATAAATTTTACATTTGTAATTTAATTTAACATGTACATAAGGTTACCTGTAGATCATTTTAGGTATATGTACAGAAAAAAATCTTACATACAGTATATACATGCTCTTGTTTATGAGCACTTAAGCATGGTGGGGGCATCCGTGTCCTATGGACACAGTTCTAGTTTTAACTTAGAAACATGTGTTTTTAAGCTAAATAACTAAAGTGATAAATGGCACTACAAAGTTAAATAGAATGCCTTTTTGTTACTACAATGGAAACAACCTAAGTCACCTGGTCATGTAAAGGTGTTGAGTGTGAAAGCTGTTTTATCTGGTATCACGCAGATTGTCAGAATATATGTCCGACTAGGGGAGTGCTCAAGTGGTGTTGGTGCCTGGAAATGCTTGCCTTCGAAAACATAAACATTACAACATTCCTTTATCGCAATCTAGACTCCTATGAGACATCAAACCCGTACGATCCACTCAACACATCGGAGGCAAGCAATCTCTCTGTCTTGCAAGTGCTGACATCGACCTCGAAACCTAAACACCATGCTCCAATAGCTCATAAAACCACCCAGCCATGCACAAAGCCCAAAACAAAGTCAAACAAAATTAAAAGATCACTTAAAGTGCTTGTTGTTAATTGTAGATCCTTAGTTGATAAAAAATTGCAGTATGAAAATCTTACTCAGTCTACAAAGCCCGACATAGTTATAGGAACAAAATCCTGGCTCAAACCTAAACAACATGACAATAAAGTTTTCAATCTTGACTTAGGCTATAACCCATTTTGAAGAGACCGGATCAAAAAAACTAGGGGTGGTGTCTTAATTGCAGTTAGAAATAATATTGTGGCCCAGGAAGCCAATTACATACAATCTGATTGTGAGGATCTATGGGTTAAGATAAATCTATTCGGTAATAAATCTCTTCTTATTGGGGCTTATTATAAACCCCATGAGCTTGACCATCACAGCTCGGCCGAATTTGCAAAATATCTAAATAAAGCCAGAATATTAAACTGTAACATTTGGATTGCCGGGGCCTTCAACCTACCAAAGATGGACAGGGCAAATATGTGCCCTTCACCAGACTGCAGATATCCCTCATACTATAAAGAAGTTATAGAAACCCTAAATGAATCTAACCTGACCCAAACTGTAAACTTACCAACTCGGGAATCAAACATTCTTGATCTTTTCCTTACCACAAACCCAACGCTCATTCAGAGAGTTAGCATTCTCCCTGGGATTAGTGATCATGATGTGGTACAAGTCCAAGTCAACACCTCCGCAAAAATCTTGTATAAAAACCCCGTAACATACCTCTGTATAAAACAGCAGACTGGGATGGGATACATAAAACACTTGCTTCGTACCATCAAGAAATGCTTGAAAAGGGTAACTACTCATCCTTCAGTGTTGAACAACTTTGTGAGAATTTTCACTGCACTCTTTCCTCTCTGTGTAATCAATTCATTCCCTCTAAAGTCTCAAGTACTAGAAATCATCTTCCTTGGATAAATCAAAGCCTTAAAAACTTATCAGAAAAAGAAACAGAGTCTTCCAAAAATATCGTAAATCAGTAAATGCCTCAGACCGAAACAAATATCAGAGTATGAAACACTCAGTTAGAAAACAAATCAACCTGGCTTATAAATCTCATCTTGAAGACATTCTAAATATAAACTCTGATGATCCAAACTCTAAACCAAACACTAAAAAGCTTTTACCCTTCTCAGGCATAGCAAACAAGACTCGGGTTCTGTTCGTAAATCTAACTCTACTTACCAAGATTACACTGCGAAAGCCTACATCCTCAATGAACAATTTCAGTCGATATTTAGCCCAAAGTCTCCGAACAGACTAAGGTCCCTATGTCAGAAGAAAATCAATGATAACCAAGACAGCATAAATGGACTCCCAAATACAATGGCAGACATCCAAGTAAATGCCAGAGGCATTGAAAAGCTTCTCTCTAACCTCAATCATCACAAAGCAGCAGGTCCTGATCAAATAAAATCTATAATACTTAAAAATCTCTCGGCTGCATTATCTCCCATTATCCAGCACTTATTCCAAAAGTCCTTAGACTCTGGAATCTTACCATCTGTCTGGAAAAATGCCAGTGTGGCACCTGTCTACAAAAAGGGTGACCGCTCAAACCCAGCAAACTAGACCAATATTTTTAACTTGTATCCAATGTAACACCTTATAGCATATTGTTGCTTCATCTATCTCCAAACACCTTACTGATCTTGACCTATTCTATGAGCTTCAACATGGGTTTAGAGAAAAGCGTTCTTGCGAGTCTCAGCTCCTGATGCTTGTTGACGATCCGCCTAAATCTCTTAATTTGAAGAAACAGACTGACCTTATTTTGCTTGACTTCACCAAGGTTTTTGACAAGGTTAGCCATGAAAAACTTCTCTTTAAACTTCATCGCTATGGCATCAGAGGTTCTTCTCTAAAATGGATTAAGGGTTTTCTCGATGATCGTCACAAGTCAGTCGTTGTAAATGGGTCTTCCTCTGAATCTATACCTGTCTCCTCTGGTATTCCTCAGGGATCAGTTCTTGGACCGCTACTATTTCTTGTGTACATAAATGATCTTCCCCTGAGGGTCAAGTCTAAAGTAAGACTGTTTGCAGATGACACTGCCATCTACCTAACTATATCCTCAATTTCCCAATCCGAAACTCTCCAAAAAGATCTAGACACACTTGAGCACTGGAGCCATGTGTGGGACATGGAATTCAATCCATCCAAATGCCAATTCATCCATATTACAAGAGCAAAATCCCCACTAGACACAAAGTACTATCTACATAACACTCTACTTCAATCAGTATCCTCAGCAAAATATCTTGGAGTAGATATCTCATCAAATTTGTCATGGGACACCCACATTGACCGAATCACAAAAAAGCAAACAGTACTCTAGGCTTCCTGAGGAGAAACATCAAGGTACACTCTGAACCGCTGAAATCTTCTGCCTACAAAGTTCTTGTACGGCCGCAACTTGAATACTGCTCCTCTGTCTGGTCACCTCACACTGATACCCACATATCACAAATTGAATCAGTACAACGCAAAGCCGCCCGCTGGGCAAAACATGACTATGCCCAAACGTCAAGCGTCACAGAAATGCTACAATCCCTACAATCGGAGACTAGACCAAAGACGTATAGATAGTAGATTCGCTTTAATGTATAAAATCACACACAACCTTATAGCTATCCCAGTCCATGATTACCTGATCCCCTTGACAAGACGGTCACGCCACTACCACTCTTCTGCATAAAGGTTAATAAATGCATCAACTGATTTTTATAAATACTCTTTCTTTCCCCGCAGTGTCGTCCAATGGAATAGTATACCACCAGATATCCCAGCGTG
This sequence comes from Cyclina sinensis, assembly GCA_012932295.1. Classification (NCBI taxonomy): domain Eukaryota; kingdom Metazoa; phylum Mollusca; class Bivalvia; order Venerida; family Veneridae; genus Cyclina; species Cyclina sinensis. Next base: position 31,259,578 of record JAAONU010000016.1, read on the forward strand.
TACTACCTTAGAGCTGTTCAGTCAGGCAGTATGTCAGATTGAACATACCTCTTCATAGCAAGTATGCAAACGTCTTTTACTTTTAACCTAACCACTATCTTCACAATCTAACTCTTTAACTCTTTAAACTCTTTTATCTTATTCGCCTGTTACTAACAGTCTTTGGAGCTTGACGCGCAAATGTCTAAGTCCCCACCAGGGATTTGACATTAATGGAAGATAGATAGATAGATAGATAGATAGGATTAACAAAATATAAATACGCGGGTATAGTTGTTAACAAAATGTAAAGATTTCTAGTTCGGTGAAAATACCTTGACAACACTATATACTGTAAGCGGTAAACCATTCATGCTAAATGCTAATGTTTTGTTTCTTTCAGGTTTCTCTTGGTACTGTCTGCATGAAAATTTGTGACCCTAGTTGGTAGTGTATGTGTGTAAAACCAAAGAACTGTATACTGCCTCCTTATCTTAATTATGAAGGTTAGTTATTCAGATTCATATTCACATATATTGCCCTTCTGAAGAGTCTAGAGTAACAAATATGTGTTGTTTAAATCAAATAATCACTTGTCAGCTAGTATTAATGTATTAAAACTGAGTGATAATTATGACAGTTTTAAGTTATTTATGTAACCTGAAAATGCTGGAAACTCATTAAAATTAGAAAACCTATTATTATTCACTTGAAAAAGGAATGAATGTCTGAGGTTCGATACTTGTTACTTAATGATGAATATCATTTAGACTTATAAAGAAACAAACTTTTCAGGACCAGAAAGCTGATAGATATGGCAAATATAGCACATAAACTACAGACTGCACTGGAAAGTGAAACATCTTGCGATACAAGACTGTGTCTGGACTCGGGCAAAGTTTTAAAGTGCCACAGCTTAGTGCTAAAATTGAACAGTTCATTTTTTGAGAGAAGGTTTAAAGATGGATGGTCTGATAAAGCTGACTTTACACAAGTAACTTGTGATCAGTTTAAAGATGATATAGTTACAAATATTGTGAAGTATATGTATGGCAAACCTTGTTTGCTTGAAGAAAATACAATTCAGGATTATCTTGGTTGTGCTGTGCATTTAGGTGCATTTAGGTGTTTCAGATCTCATTTAAGTTTGTACAAACTACTTAAAGACCAGTCTCAGTTGTGCTAATGTATTCCAAACTTTAAAAGTTTCCTCTCAGTATGGACAGGACAGTGTTTCACAGGTGTGTTATAACCTGTTGGATGAACATTTCGAAGAATCTATTTCTGCCTCTGACAGCTTTTGTGAATTGGATATAGACTTAGTTTTATCAATTATCAGCCGTGAGTCACTTAATGTACATGAAGAGTTTCTTTTCAGTTGTTTGATTTCATACTCAGAAACAAGAGATTATGAAGAATTTTTACCTGAATGTGCTGAATTCATCTCATTCACTTCAATTAGTCTAGATTTTTTGTTGCAGAGTGTTTGAAACATAATATTTTGCCAGTAGACAAGCAAAATCAGGTTTTAATGTACTTGTCATCTTCTTTGTACCCAGTTAAGGAAATAAAGGGCAGGTTTTTTCAAGTCAAAAACTTAGATAGTAACAGAAAAATAATCACTATAAAACTTCGACAAAAAATCAAAGGAGCACAACTCGATCAAAAAACAAAAACAGAGTTATGGGGATTATTTCTTCTGCTGTTTACAAGTCAAACTTGTTACTTTATTAAACACTAACAGTCTTCTGTTTCACTGGCGTGGCTGTAATGTCATCTTGTTTCACTGGCGTGGATGTAATGTCATCTTCTTTCTCTGGCCTGGCTGTAATGCCTTCTTGTTTCATTGATCTGTCTGTAATGACATCTTGTTTCACTTCCTGCAAGATAAAATAAAAATTATAGCACATTTATGACTTAGCAAAAAATACTCTTTCCGTCATATTGTAATGGAAAGTTCGAATAAAGTTGTAATAATGACAGCATTCTCATCAATTTCAATACCTGTGTGAAGTTGTTAGAATAACTGCTTTTCTTTAATACAGTGGAGTCTGTGGTAAAGTTCATATATTTGTTTTTATTTAAGACCAACTCCTTTAAACAGTGATTTAATACAGAATTGTATTTGTACCATTTTTTTTTATTTTTAAAGTGCAAATTTATCTGTGAACAAGGACTACTGGTATGTAGAGACAATTTTTTTAATTCACATGTTGTTTTTAAGACAAGTTAGACATATTGCAATTCACCTGAGGCCCACATTAGAAACTGGTCATAACAAGTATCTAAAATCAACTTACAGACAGTCACCCTGAATATGCTAACAAGGGTTTAGCAATGAAGTGTTTCTATTGATTACAGTTACATGTACTTAGAAGACAATCTTTGTCAGACTTGAAACTTTGACAGAAAGAATGCAAATTACTACAGTCAAGCCAGTACTAACGACCACCTGTGAATAAATACCTAATGTCATTTGTCCAATCTGATTATTTTAAGGACACCTTTACCTGTGAATAAAGACCACCTGTCTTCATAGATCACTTCTTGCTCTTCCCTATGATGGTATTTGAAGATAGGTTTGACTGTTAATTAATTTTGTTCTATTTCCGATATACATTGTAATGATTTGCCCTTGTTTGATTCTACTGTAAATGAAAATTTGTTACAGCTCATGTGCAAAAAGAACTAATTCCAATTATTGTATTTTTTCATCTAAAAGAAAATAGCTCAAGAAGTGCCCGTGTACACACACACATACCTTGTGAATACACTTCCATTCGATGTTAGATATAAGAAACAATATAAACAATCAGAACCTGCTGAACTGACTACCGTATAATGGGTTATTTTTATTGTTGTAAAATTTTACGAATGCGGGGAAAAACACATGATTTCTTTTAATATGAGTTTTATTTTTACATATTCAAGGTGTCAGTAAATATCAATTTACAGTAAATATCAATTTATATGAGGGAAAATTTTACGAATCGTTTCTGGGACGTAAAAGATAGTAAAAATTAGCAGCGCTTAAAAAAAAACCCGTTATACGGTATATATCATATATCAACATTCTTATTTCAGATGAAACTGACAACTTTTCATGATGATATATACACCTAAGGAAAACATAATGTAATTAAGTATGAAACCAAATATTTATACAAGTTCTGCTCTTTATTTCTTCTGAAAATTTCAACAAACAAAAGTGGACTAACGTTAAAGTGCATGGATCAGTGCTATTAGCGAGATATTGGTGTTGATATAAGATAGTCTTAAAGTAAAGAAATTAAATTTAACACTACAATGTGGAATGTTGCAGTACCAATAGTGTAAAAACCATCATTAAATCCAGTTTATAACAGTTATTGTAAATGCCCTTTTAAGCATTCCTACAGTGAGTTTTAAGTTCAGTGGTACTTTGATGTAGCAAAGTTGTACAGTTGAAGTAAAATGTATGGATTAGGTATTGTTTGAAATAAGATACCATGTACAAACACAGTTTTTGAAAAATGCAACAAAAAATAAATATATTACGTCCATTTCTTCACATCAGACCTCCTAACATAAAGCACAGATTAATGCACTTTCACACTGGACTCTTTCGAGAACTGTTTTTAAAACAAACTGGGGCAAAAGTTATTTTCTTGATATTGGTGTGAATATTAAAGAAACATTGTAAAAAAATTTTAACAAATTAAGGGGTAAGTGATGGGAACGAATATTCAGAAACATTAACATCATAAAGTCATATCCAAGTACTTCACACTTTTTCAACTAATCTTTTGGAGCAAAAATTATTGTGCTTTCCTGAGGCTATTCAAAGACTGTCTCATAGATGTGAATTCAAAAACAATTGGGATGATCTAATTGGATTCAACATCCCATGTAACAGCTAAGGTCATATGGCGACTTCCAACTTTCATGGTGGATGAAGACCCTAGTTGTCCCTTCCAGCATTACTTCAGTTATAAGCAGGTAACTTGGTATATGAGAGCAGTTTCTGATTTAGTTTCATGCCCAGAACATATGGAATAAGTATATTAGTATTCAAATAGTAATCAGGACCCTCTATCAACTATAAATTTTAAAAATGAAATTAACATTCAAAACCAAACAAATATTTCTTGTTGGGGTTTAAATGCCCTTTTGATTTCATCCCTTTTTGTAATACAAAGTTGAATTATGAACAGAAAATATTCTATCAACACAATTTTGTTTCTGCACAATATGAGTAGAAATTGTCCATTCTTTCAAGATGAAAAAAATAAAACAACAAAATAATGCTAAGAACAAGTATTGGAGAAGTAAAATTAAAAGCGATACCTGAACACAAAGTGAGGCAGAGTCTGTCCTGCTAAAGGTGATCCTATAAAACTTTGACAGGCATAAAAAACAAGAGCTGTCGTAGAACAGCGCGCTCGCCTATTCTCAGTACTTGACACTAAATGGTTATAAAACCTTATAAACACATAATTCATAAAAAATCCTTGATTCAGTTACCTCCTCTTGTGGCAGTCTAAAGCCATGATGATAGAAAAAAGGTTTCAAGATTCAAGGCTATATCTGCAAGTGAAAGGTGACAAGTGCAAACTTGCCGAAAAACTTTAACCAAAAGGGACCATATTTCATACAAAATAATTGACACAGATACCTTCTCTTGTGAATAGACTAAGATCTTGATGATAAACAAGAATTGTAAGTTTCAGGGCTATATCTGCAAGGGAAACGTGACTAGTGCTACCTTGCGAAAAGGACCATAATTCACATAAAATGCTTGACACAGTTACCTCCTCTTGTGAACAGACTAAGATATCGATGATAAACAAGTATTGCAAGTTTCAAGGCTATATCTGCAAGGGAAAGGTGACAAGCGCTTCCTTGCCGAAAAACTTAACAAAATTTCTATGTCGAAAAGGGGCCATAATTCACACATAATGCTTAACACAATTACCTCCTCTTGATAACAGACTAAGGTCTTGATGGTTAACAAGTATTGTAAGTTTCAGGGCTATTTCTGCAAGGTTTAGGTTAATAATGTTACCTTGCCGAAAAACTTTAACTTGAACTAATGCCGATGCCGGGGCGAGAACTATAGCTCTCCTTATTCTTTGAATAGTCGAGCTAAAGATACATTTTAAACCAGAAACATAACACATATTTTACTTCACATTACACATGCGTGTAGATTTATATATTTATATTTTGGTAAGGTGATGTCTTGTACTTGTTATTAATATGATTGACTAATGTATACATTTAAAGGAACATGCTATGAATATAACAAGCACAGGTCCAAAACTGAAATAAAAATCTTTTTTATATACACCAGCTGTTAAATAAATGGAATGAATTTCAGCATGCTTTACTGTATGTGCAGTGCAGTCAAGTTATGCATAGTTTTTCACATAGAATATGTTCAGTTTCATTTACAAATTTCTTCTTCACTGTAGAAAATATTGATAAATAATATAATAACAAGAAGCTGTGTTCAGAAAACACATATGCCCCAGGTAGCGAAGTTTGTCATGATACAAATTCAAAATGATAGCACAGTTAAAACAGCAACTGAAATCACAGATTAGTTCTAAACAGTGGTGGAAATAAATTTCTGGTGCTTGAACCTGTAGATGAAAACAATTTACCATAAAAGTCAAGTAAAGTCACCTATAATATAAGAGTATAACAAGCAGATTATTCAAGAAAAACATGTTTGCTGGCACAGTAGATAAGAAATTGATAACTACCTCTATACAGAAAAGTACAGTATCAAGGCACACAGAACATGTCTTTGCAACAGCGATATGAAGCTGACAAGCATTAAAGTGTTCATTTGAGGCACTCTAAAAGTATGTCAAGTGAAAAAAGTTTCAATGTTCTATAAAACGTGAAAGTACAAAATGGGGAGATAACCCAAGAAATAGGTTAACCATTTGTCTAAGTACAGAATGGGGAGATAACCCAAGAAATAAGGTAGCCAGAGTTATGTAACTTGCCAGAATCATGACCCGTGAACTGTTAAGTGAGTGTGTAAACTTTCATGCCACTGCTGTTTGTAGAAATGTAGAAATGTCCAACTTGCCGAAACAGGTTAATCATTTGTCTAACTAAAGAATGGGGAGATAACCCAAGAAATAAGGTAGCCAGAGTTGTATAACTTGTCAGAATTATGACCCTTGCACTGTTTAGTTAGTGTGTAAACTTTCATGCCACTGTTGTTTGTAGAAATGTAGAAATGTCCTACTTGCTGAAACAGGTTAATCATTTGTCTAATTACAGAATGGGGAGATAACCCAAGAAATAAGGTAGCCAGAGTTATGTAACTTGTCAGAGTCATGACCCGTGCACTGTTAAGTGAGTGTGTAAACGTTCATGCCACTTGTGTTTGTAGAAATGTAGAAATGTCCTACTAGCTGAAAAAGGTTAATCATTTGTCTAATTACAGAATTCGGAAATAATCCTAAGAAATAAGGTAGCCGGAGTTATGTAACTTGTCAGAGTCATGACCCGTGCATTGTTAAGTGAATGTGTAAACTTTCATGCCACTGTTGGTTGTAGAAATTGAGAAATGTCCAACTTGCCGAAACAGGTTAGCCGACGGACAGACGCTTCAAATCTATAAATAAACAAGGATGACAAAGTTACAAAATAACCCTGTATACCAGCTTTTGGTGAAGATGTGATCATAATCATTAATGGATATAAATTATAACAGGTATTAGTAGGGAAGCAAGTACTTGTTGGACTTGTAGTCACTATTCCAAGGATCACTAGTCAGTAGTCAAGGTGTGAGTTTGAACCCCATCAGAGGCAATCTGTTGCTTCCTTGAGCAAGAAACTTTATCATCATTGCTTAGTACCAGTTGGTTCCATGAACACATTTGAAAGGGATTCTTTAACTAAAAAGCTTTTGTCACAATCAAACTCAAATAAATTGGTATTGAGGAGCGGCATGGCCTAGTCACACGTCGGACTTGTAATCTTAGGATCGCTAGTCAAGGTGTGACTTCGAACTCTATCAGAGGCCCTCCGTTGTTTCTTTGAGCAAGAAACTTAATCCCCATTGCTTAGTATTTGTTAGTTCCAGGAACGGATTCGAGAGTGATTCTTTAAGCTTAAAAGCTTCTATTACAATTGAACTAAAATAAATTTGTATAAACCAACTAAGCAATTCTTAGAGCTGGACCTACATGTGACCCTGATCTTAGCCACAGGGTCCTGAATATTTCGTGCAACACTCCACCTCACAATGGTAAACATTTGCATCTAATTAAAATAAAATCCCTTAATGCATGCAGAATTTTTGCCCCATAAAAGCATTTTTCAGTGACCTCTTAGTGTCACCTTGACCTCTGACTCCGATACTTGGCGCTTGAGACAGTACTGTGCAACTTTCTATCAAGTAACACTTAAATCTCTACATGCATGTAGAGGATGTGCTTCACTTAATCATCTCTAGTAACCTAGACTTTGAATTTATTGACCTAAATTACAGGTAATAATAAGATTGATGAAAAGCAATACCTGCACTAAGTTTGATTGTCTGAGAGCCTGTGTCTTCTGACTCTGCACCTGAAGGAACAACACCATTTATGAAACAATCCCTGAATAAATGATAACTAGACACATTCTCGTGTACGTTTTGACCTCTAGTGTGATCGATCATGACCTTGGCTGCAGGAACAAGACTTTTTGGCATAACACTCTGACTCTGTCTCACAATGGTGAACAAGTTTGCCAACTTTTATTTAAATCCCTCTATGCATGTAGAAATTTTGCTCCTGACAACATTTTTCAAGGACTTCTGTGACTTCAACCTTTGACTTTAGAGACCTGGTTTGTGTATGGGACACAATCTATCATGTTAATGAACATTTGTATGAAGTTACTTTAAAATCCCTCCACATGTGTAGGAGATATGCTCCAGTATTTCATCAGCTCTTGTGACCTTGACCTTCCATGTAGATAAGCTCTAAACACTAGATGCAGCCTGCCAGGAAGTAAACTGTCATATGTCTTGTTTTCTTGAAGTCATCTACTTTTTAAAACATAACATTTGTTGTTTTTTTATCACCTTACATCACTTTTGAACTTTGGTATGATTAAAACACTTCTTACCTTTCAATCTTGTTCCACATCTATAACAGAATTTTGGACATGAAGAATGTTCCAAACCACAAGATTCACAAAACGTCATATTCTGTAAATGCAAAAACCCCATCTAAACACAGTTTTATGCATGCAACATCATCACATGATAGAACTTTGCATTTTTATTCTATAAAGTTTAGCTTATTTTAACAAAACAAATTAATGATTAAGAATAATTTTGGAAATGCCACAATATGCCAAAGTATGCTAGGTTACTCCAGAAAATGATGCCAAAAAATGCGAGTGGCACGGACTTTACTCATAAATACCAGCGTTTTCCTAACCCTGCTGGACGGTGGTGAGAACAAGAGTTGTCGTAGGACAGCGCGCTCGACTATTCTCAATACTTGACACTAAAGGGTTATAAAACCTTATAAACTCAAAATTCACACAAAATCTTTGACAAAGTTACCTCCTCTTGTGGCAGTCTAAAGCCATGGTGATAAAAAATGTTTTAAGTTAATCTGCAAAGGAAAGGTGACTAGTACTACCTTTAACCAAATTTCTAAGTCGAAAAGGGGCCATAATTCACACATAAAGCTGGACACAGTAACCCTCTCTTGTGAGCAGACTAAGCTCTTGATGGTAAACAAGTATTGTGAGCTGCAAGGGAAAGGTGACTAGTGCTACCTTGTCGAAAAACTTTACCCTTTTTAATGATATAAGATATTGTATTTTAGGATGAAAACTGACTTTGTAGCTGTAATTATAAAATTTCTATGTTTTGTACTTTCATCAACAGCCATATTTTTGCCAAACTCGAAAAAGTTACCGGTAACTCTTATCAGTTACTTGTTTCTATAAATAGATTTCAAAACAATAACAGTCAATGTTCGTATTATAACTCGGCTGCCGAAACGTCCAGGAGGTGATAAGACCGAGGCCTTATTTATGTCCAGGAGGTGAAATATCTGGTTACCAGTGAGAGAATCTCATCTCTGATCCTAATGGGATTCGAACCTGTGAGTTTGATATCTGGACCTCTCTCCCACCTGGGTCATAATATAACCCAGCTCCCATCAGCCAATGGCACCTACTTTTTTGAGCTGATAATCTGGGTTAACAAAAAAACTGAGTCAACAAGAATATGGGAGAATGACCAAAGGCTAAAGGATTTCTGAAATTTTCATCCCCTGTTTTTTTTTGACTTGAGCGTTTCAGACTGAAGCCTAAAAACCATAAATTATTTCAGGCTGAAAACACTTGTACATGAACACCATCGATTGTGATGCAGTACCGTTTAGACTATCTGATAATCTGTACCAAGCAAATGCACATTTATACAACAGATAAAATGGTTCTAAAGGTTGTACTGAAATTGCATTCAGATAAACGGCAACTTACCCTTAATTTGCAGTAATCTCAACCGGTGATTAAGTAAAATTCTCCAAAGTAAATTCAGACACCGACTCTCGCATAATCTCGTTCGCTTATAAATATGATCGTTGATCTGATAAGTCGACGACAAAATAAATGTTGTTTACCCCATGTTCTGAGCCGATCTTAATAAAATCGTCGTGCAAGTAGAGCTAAGCTTATTTTCGAATTCGATGTAAAATAATTTCGTCTTTTATAAGGCCTAGCCGGTTTTAAACACGACAAAGTTGTTATTAATAAAATCGCCGTCGAAGTAGAGTTAGGCTGTTTCTTCGAATTTGATGGTTTTTAACCGAAGTCGTTAATAATAACGTCGTTGAGAAAACGACCGAAGTTAATAATAAAAGCGGCGTTGTCGTCGTATTGACTGAAGTTATTTATGGTTATTGATTACAACCGAAGTTGTCATATAGCGTCGTCTACTTTTTCATGCAACGAAGATATTATTGTAGAGACGCTGAAAATAATTACGTCGTTTTTTGTCGACAGTGTTTTTATGTACTGACGAAGTTGTTTTAAATAGTTTCGCCAACTTTGAATAAAAACACCGTCGATGTTTATAAAAACGACGAAGATATTTTCCTATGTATTATATAGGGAAAATAATAACACCGACGGGGTGTACTGCGGCTTTCCATAATAATACAGACGATATAACACTAAATCTTATAAAATCTAGATTCTAGACAACAGCAATCAATTTGACTTTTTTGCTAAAAAGCTTATGAGTTTTTACGTTATTATCCAATTATCTGTTTAAATGTGTTGCGGAAAAAACGTTAATTTGAACTTCTGCAAAATAAATAAGTAGAGAAAAAGTACTAGAAAATCTCTGTCATCATAACAATTTTAAGTATATTTTGTCAATATAATGTAACCAACCATTAAATGTTTGAGTTAAAAGAAACCAATTAACATATATCTTGAAGACGACAACATCTCTTTACAATAAGTAGTCTTTGTTGTGGATCCAAACATTGAACTAGTTAAAAGAAGATCTGAATCTTCTTGTTTCATGATATGGACTGGTATAAACTTTTTTAAGGAGAAATTTATCTTTGTTCGTGTTGCTCTCTTTGTAACAGTATTGTTGTAAATCTCATATTACTGGTCTTTCTCACGCTGTCAGAAAATAAGCCAAACCAGGAACTCGTCATATAAATATGCTAATTGGATATTGTGTCGTCGCAAAAGGACGCTAATTGTTAATGTCCATACGTGTTAACGTCCAAATACGTTTTCTCCTAAATAAGTAATAAGTCAATTCAGTGTTTTGCCGTTGACAATTGAGTAAACGTAGTTACTACATAACTCAATATTCAGCAGAGAATCGGGGATTCGGTTAGAGAGACAGAAACGCAATAACTTTACTGTCCTTGTTAGACATAAAACATTATATTTAAAGTAGGGGTGGCAAAATTTGTTCATTTTAGCATTCGAATGTTCGGATCATTTTGCATTCGAACGTTCGAACGTTCGAATCACTCGTACTCAATAGTTACACAGTGTTTTCACGAACTTCTCGCCAAACTCCATGCAGCGTTTACTTTCCATTCAGTACAAAGGCATGTCACGTGATGATAGTCGAACGTAAATAAACAAAATGTTAAACTTTTTTTCAATTTCATTACATCAAGGCATGTTAAATCGATGCAATTCCAATAATAACTGAAAAAAAAAATAAAAAATAATTTCTGAAATCCAGCTAAGTTTAACAGTGAAGGGAAGATCACTGCCAGGAGATTGCTTCTCGACGTGGTTAACTTGATAAGATCCGAGTGTTTCCAATTCATTGACACAATGTGTATTTCTCGGTATCTGGTATCCTTAATGGGTAAATCACCTTTCGATTTAAATTTATACTAAGAAGGTCGAAAAGAAAAAGAAATTGAGACGAAGCCCAAGTTATGGTTGACATTTTGACTGATTATAAGCGTTACGGATGTGAACTGTTAGAGAATTTGCGAGAAAATAAAAAAAAAAAAAACGAAAATCGCGCCACAATAAAGTAAAATCGGGGTTAGTGCCAGTAACTGACTGACACGTCTGTGTATTTAAGTTCTTTCTTCTTTTTCCTAGTTTGACCAAAGACTCGACACTCTGACACGGACATACCAGTACCTTTTGACTTAGCTACTGTAGGTGACACTTGCATAAAGCACAGGTCACCAACATTAGATGACGGAAGTTTACGGTCGTCTGACCAGACGTGTTAACAGAGGTGTTAAAGCAACAATAGGTGTGAATTCACCTGATAAAAACGCCTTTCTTACATCTTCAACACTTCATGATTTCATTTTCCCATGAAAACAAAAATGATAGATTTTTTTTTAAACATTCGAATGCCAAAAATACATTCGAACGTTCGGCATCGGATCCGAACTTTCGAACGTACGAACGTTCACTTACATCCCTAATTTAAAGCTATGTCTTTATACAAATCCTTTCAAACAGTTTTGAATGTTTATGTTAAGATATCAACTTGTGCTGTAGGAGTGTTATATTTGTTACTGAAAAATAAAACGAAAGACGCATTTCAACAGTATCATTATTTTTATTGTTATCAGGGAAATTACACTTTTCAAAAGTGACTAAAATTGACATTCTTGAAAATCGAAAAAAAAAAAAATTCTTTCAAACTCATACCAAAATAACTGGACGTTATAAGTTTCATCAGAGACATATTAAATTCATAAAAATATAATGAGCATGTACAGGTGTCTGGTCCAAGGTAAATAACAATGAAATTATGAACGTTGCCATGGTCTATAAATAAGAGGAAGAATAAGTCTAAAAACGAATGCTTATCGTGTCCTTATTTTTCTTTTTGATAATTAAACCTGTAATAAACTGTTACCTACCAATTCTAGTATGTCGAGATGATATCGGGAAGATAAGGCCTTAGTTTAAAAAAAAGACGAATCTCTCTCTCTCTCTCTCTCTCAAAGTGCCTAACATTTTCCAAGGAAAGAAATATTAAGAAATGGCCTTTATTGTGTGAAGGTAACCATATATATAATTTGTGCTTTTTAGTCTTCCACATTACGTCAGTGTCGGCACGCAATCATCTATCTGTCCAGGACATTAATTTCAATTTAGCCAAATTTGTTTTATGACAATGCAAATATCTGCGGCGGACACGAATGCTTTGTTTGTTTAACTATATTTGCAGACAATGTCTCAACGCAATGAAACATAGCCGACATCACGCATAAGAAAGGCTTTTCAGAAAAAACTTCCAACTCTTTGTGATAATCATTACGATGTTTCTTAATTACTTCTTCACGTGTTGTTAGAAACAAACGCAGATACTGATAAGTCGAACATTTTTATTTAAGTATTATAGTTTATTTTTGTTTTAATTCTGGCAGATATTCAGCGTCTTGACCGAAACAAATAAATATCTGGATTTATCGGCTAAAGGGCCTATGTTAAGTGTTGCATCTATTTTCCTGAAGGTTCATATTTATCAAATTGTGCAATGTACACCCACTTTGGTTTACTACTAAACGGCTAACCATTTATCTGTCTTCTCGCTGACTTACTGTAGACTATTTGCTGATTAAAAAAAGCAACACCAGGCACATTGCTTAGATTTTGAAAATGAAGATATTACTTCATAAAGACAGTGTTTTTAAACGTTTCAGGTCAATGTTTATAAACCTAAACAAAACAATACATATCAGTTTCTATTTTCATTCAAATGTTAGTTAAACAAAAAACCATGTTTATCTAAAGAGTTGGTTCACCTCTACCACCGGACGTGACTGATATTCAAGTCTGATAGCTATTTACACTGATCACACACCCGAATAATTTAGTAGGAGAAATATTCGTTCTATTTAGATTAAACTATTTCATATTTTTTCAGAGAAAATATTGGCTTAGTATGTCACAAAATTGTTGTCTGTATTGTTTCGGAAGGTACTAGTATGCATACTTAAATCCTAGGAAGCGAACTATTTGTGCAATTTTTTCAAGGACTATCGAAAAAAGAGGCCCTTTGCTTGCTATCGTCTGCTTTTGTAGTTTTGAAATACTTGTCAAGATCCAGTTTCATCATTTCCTGAAGTATATGAAACAAACGTGTATCATTTTATACAGCTCCAAGAAATATTCAATTTGGTAAAACAATATTATTTAAAAAACGACAAATATTGCCGTCTTTAAGTTTTCTCCCAGGCAATGAATTATACTTGTTATATTTGTAACTTACACAGAGTTCTTTTTACTCTATTTATTAAACGGTAGCTACTGCGATTTTCTTAATTAAGAATTAAAACTAGATATTAAAATTAATTTTTTAAGTGTAAGCTTACGTTAAATACGGATTTTAATAAGACAACTAGTAAACCTCGTTTTTTTTCTGTAAATGGCTCTTTTGAGTACAAGTTCATCACTAATTGCAAGTTAGGACAAAGGAGAGAATTATTTTCCAAGAGAACATTACAGAAAAAAATCTTCTCAACAATAAGATAAGAGCAACAAGAAAAAAGTCTTATTTGATTAGTTTTAGTAATCTTTGTTTTGTTGCTAACAGTCTAACCTACTTTTTACGTTGGCGTAAGATGTTACAATCTGTTAATCATGCTTGCACTAATGATGTCGGATAAGGTTTGAGGCTTTCCTTTTAATGATCAAGATTGCTTGACTAGACAGAACCCCATTATAGAATAGAAAGTGGATTTTGAAAAACAGCAAACTTACATCCATTAGATGTATTTACAACAGATTAGCGTTATCAGGTTACATTTTCTACGCTAACTTTCAAATACAGAATAAAAATGGATTTGTTTGAACCATATGTGGAACCATATAGGTAGTACTACAACATTCTATATACTTTTGCGTAACTATATGTTGTGTAGACGCATTTTGGCAGCATTTCTCTAGATACATTTATTTTTTTTATATATTCAAACACTTTTATCTTCAAGTAAAAGCATTTTGGAAAACTGAACATGCAATACATCTGTTAAAGCTAATTTTGCTTTATATTCCTGTAACTGTTAATATCATTATTGACGATTTCTTCTACAGGAGGGGATTTAAAGAAGTAAAAATATACAGGTGAAAAGATTTAGAAAAATACAATTCATGAATGGACTGGATGTATTTTTATAAGTTGTCAGAATACAGTACAAGAAGAATTTGTATGTCGATATCGAGAACACCTTCTGTGTATTGCATCAGTGTTTAAGGTCAGGGAATTAAAGTTGTCTCGCAAGTTAAGTTTTACATAAAATGTATGTTAAAAAACACCGCCGTTATTGCGACACTTTTACATAGTTTTCGGGTACATACAGTTGAAAAGATTTAGAAAAATACAATTCATGAATGGACTGGATGTATTTTTATAAGTTGTCAGAATACAGTACAAGAAGAATTTGTATGTCTATATCGAGAACACCTTCTGTTTATTGCATCAGTGTTTAAGGTCAGGGAATTAAAGTTGTCTCGCAAGTTAAGTTTTACATATAATGTATGTAAAAAAAACACCGCCGTTATTGCGACACTTTTACATAGTTTTCGGGTACATACTTATGAGGCGAATAGGTTTGTGTAGCCTTTGTTTTCCCTTCCCCACCGTGTCTGTTTAGTTCTGTTAAAGATGACAAATTCATTTGAAGAGTTTCATTTATGTTTTCTGAAAAGACACCAGGATATTACATTAAATACGAATATATAAAATTGTCTTGGTTTATTGAAATATATCGTAGACAGTTTCTATAAAGATTTGCAAGATCCTAGCTTTTTAAGCTTAGATTTTTGTGTAGTTTTCTACTAACACTAGCACCAATATTGTATCTTTTGACACCCATCTTGATTATGTTTTATTGAATATTTTTAGACTTCCTTTTTAAAACGCATACAATAAAAATGCTTGTAGTTTAAAGTTGAAGACATAATGCAACATGTTGTATCAGGTCTTGTCTCAAATCCTCTGCAAGTGCACAAAAGACATAAGTAGTAGAAAAGCGAAACCCTTGACAAGCCGAAGGCGGTTTTATGAAATAAATATTGCTGACCTCTAGTATCAGAATCTATTAACTAATGGTGATGACTATATGATCCTGTCGCTTTCGACGTAAATCTTGTAGATCCTCTTAGCTTCAGTAAACAGAAGAAATATGAAAGGTTCACGAAGTCATGTTTTGATTAAACAGTTTTCAAAACGGTAGTTTGTTACTGTTAACAAAACAATTTTCTTCGCAATTTGATTTATCAAGCAACCAGTAGTTTATACCGAGTAAATTAATGATTTGTCGACTCCGATAACCTTGTGAGCTCTCAAAACACGGAGACAAAAACGGCACATTGTTTTTCTCTTTTTTGACACTTGTCAAAACATTCTTTGTTTGATACTATATCACTTTAAAACTGTAAATGCGTGTTTAATTCTTTTTAAGAGAGAGAGAGAGAGAGAGAGATTTAAGCAGTTTTTTTTCCTCTTCGTGAAATGCTTTCCCTCTATTGTAATCTCAAGTTTATTGAACTTATATTCAATACCAACATATGACAGACTATGCTGCTAATTCTTAATCTAAATGATCGTTTTGTTTCTTTATTAAGCAGATTTTAAAGGAACTTGTTTTTTCATGAAATATAGAATACACTTTTTTTCTGATTTTTCTTTCATTTTAGCGTCGCCTTCATTTTTCTTCTTTTAGATTTATATTTTAGTTTCAAAAATTGATAAATTAAATTTTATAATTTCTTTTAGTGTCAACATTCTTAAACGTTTTATTTTTGTTTTGACCAAGGGCAGTGGTGCATTTTCAAGAAATAAGTATCAGTTTTGTAATGTAAACAAAACTTAGTTCTTTTTTTTCTAAAGAAAAGTCATGTTTTAGTGTAATATAATTTTCTACAATTAGTATTTGGACTTGAGTTTACCTAGTGCGCAATCTGATGACTAAAAATACTTTGCACTTAATGTGTTTTTATTAGTTTCAGCAATTACAAACACTTGAATTTTTAGTTGTTGACACATTTCGAATTTATCGACGCCCAGGTATTTGTGAGCTTTTTTTAACTGAAGTAGAAAATAGGCTTCATTAAACCGTCAAGATAACTGTCTAAATTACATAGGATACGTTTTTTTCGCCTTTATATCGAATAAATACGTGAATGTAATGTTTCAAAACATTTATTTATTGTCAAACATGTTAAAAACGCAAAAATTGTTTGTCTTTGTATCGGGTCATCTTTAAATGTTGTTAAACAACAAAAGTTGATTGGACAACAATGTTTTCGTGTAACTATTTGTGAATCAACATATGACATTATTCTATCTTTCTTTACAGACTGTATTTTGACATTTTACATTTAACGTGTTAAGGTGAACTCGGATAACTGAGGCAGAGTAAAGTAAATCTAAAGACAGTTATCATCGTAGGTAAATACTCTCTCATCTGTAAAATAACTAATTATTGTTTCAGGTATCATTTGCTAATTATTTTAAATGCTGGGGAATTCAAAGTATTGCTACAGAGGCAAAACATTTCAATTAAATATTTTAGGATTTTCCCGCTTTATTTTAGCAGAAGTTGAAAAGGTGCTTTAAATTTTTACTTGTTTTTTTCGTATATAAAATAACTTGTTTTATTAAATTCTTAACCTGTTGTTGAAATTACCATAAATCTGCGACTGATACATTCGAGGAGTAAATGAAAGCTTTTCGGTGATGAAAAAGAAGTTTGCATTTACATTAAAATAAGTTGTCTTGCAAATATACGCGAATGAATATGATTTCTGGAAGTGATTAAAAAAGGGAAATTCCTCTCTTTGATGTCTAAAAAAGCTGACAACATAGGTCTGAAAGACCTTCCATTTTAAATTTGGCTCTTGTGAATATTAAACGCTTTGAAAACATTTTGGCAATAATTTGGTAGAAATGATTAAAATGTTTTTGGGATTACTTTTTAAAATAAGTCTTTTATGATATAAAGTTTGATTCAGTCATTTTGCCTTATTTTAAATAGACACATTTATCACAAAAGAATAAAATATATAAATGACTTGTGCTGTTCTTCTCGGTAATAAACAAAATGTAATAAAAAGAAGTTCCGAACAATCGTTTGATTTTAACTTTATAACGTCGTTTATCCTGACCCTGTGCATAACAGACATATAAATAAAGAAATAATAAAGAAAGTTATTCACTGGTTACACTAAATACGTTTATTGTCTGTTTTGTTCATTAAATAGCTTTAAACATACATTTAGTAGATAAAGTTAATGCTCCTTATCTTTATGGTCAGTAAATCTTAAGGTTGTTAAGTTTACAGCATTAGTTGATGTAAGTGGATTATCGTAGATCTCTGCTTTTGCACCATTAATTTTGTTACCAGAAAATGTCTTTATCCTGATGAGCGTCGATACAAGAAAACCACAAAACCTTATCATAGTAGAACAAGTCTTATGTCAAAACTATTGGTCATTTTTTTAATGAAACTGCTATTTTCCAATTTTCTTTGCCAATGAAGATTATATTGCCTCTCTTATAATCGTCTTTGGCAGACGCTGATACCTTAAAACGGCTGAAAACCATACAAATAATAGACATTTTCTTATTTTTTTGAGAGTCAAATTTATATAATTGCAAAATTTCTTGTGATAAGGTAAAGTCTAAAATGACATATCTCATTTGCACGAAGCTCAACATTTATTAATGTTTTTTTTTAAGTAAACCTTCAGCCAAGCTTGTGTTATATAGTTACAACTTAATGTTTTGTACTTATTTAATCATAGTATCGCTGGTAAGTGAAGCATTTGTCTCCTTCAATAGTCCGAGTTGAGCATATAGATCTCCTTTAAGCTTAAACAAATGTTTTAAATGCGGATGTGCCCTGAATGACTTAAATGACCAGAAACCATAACCTTTTCACATGTACTGAGTTCGTAACAATCAGGTTCTTTCATTTAATATTATATAAGCTTTTAAAAATACATCACAGAAAATGCAGAGAACATTGTGATTGCTCAGAAATTATGTGAATAAATGGCAATCAAGACTTCTTCCACCACTAAGAGGTATACTAAGAGGTATAAAATGCAAATTCGCCTTCAAGTGATTTTACTTCATGACATTTTAGAAGCATTTAACGTAAATCATATCTTTCGTTGATAATATATATTTTCGTTAGAAAATACGAAGATATATAATAGTAAGACAAATGCAAAAACACAGTGAATGCTCGGAAATTGTGTTAAATTTCAAAGAGCTATTAAAAGGAAAAAACGAATATTCCTCCTGCTATAGTTTTAAATTTAAGTTGACTGGACCGTTCGCAAATACACTTTAGAAGAAATCTGGGACTAAACTACACTAAATATCGGAACGAAGTGTGTACACAAGCTTAAAATTATAACCGCCAATTCCAATTATTCCCAATCTATTTCCTCAAGATACGTTTTACATATTCCAGTAGTAATTAGACTTGTCTGTTTGATTTAACAACTTTAGAGGTAAACTGGTTGTAATGGCATAATCATTCTATGTCTATAATGTTGTGTACAATGAAAATTACAATGTTCTCATGAATGAGCAAAAAGGTCATGTGGCTTCTTCGTGGCGTCAGTATTGTTATTGCTTTATTAAGTAGTATTATTAATTTTCCAAGGGCAACACCTCTCGGACGCTTCACAAACAAATGCGAAATGCACTTTCTAGTTGTTTTTTTTTTTTTACATTTGAAGCCATAAATATGTGCTTGTGGCAAAATTGAATTAATAAAAACTAGTAGACCAAAGAGAAAATCCAGGACTTAAAGGTTCTATTTAACCTCTGTGGAAATGATTATGCTTTACAAAGGAAGACCTCTTTGGAGTTAATATATGATGATTTGAAGAAATGATTTTTTTTCTGATCAAGTTACTCAGAGTAATTACAAAGTTTCAGTATTTTAATTTTGTTATACTGCACTTTATTTTTTGCACGTGAAAATGCCTCCGAGGCCTAGTGGTATAGGTGAAAATTAGGAGCTGGAAAAGACAAACTATCAGCTATCTGTTTTGACAAATTTCTGAAAAGAATAGCACTAATACAATTTTCGTGTTATCAACCAATCAAATGTCGATCTGTTAAAAACGTGTATTTTATGAAAGGGTGCAAAAAGAAGAGATGGATTGAGAAATATGGAAAAGGAGGAGATAGATCGAAAGGTAGGAAGGTACCATGAGTAAATGGGGGTAGGTAGAAAGAAAAAGTATTTAACGTCAATCTGGCAACTTAAAACGGTACCAATGAAAAATGCCCGATGTACACATAACATAGTGAATAGTTTTACATTAATTAAACAATTTTGCCGTTAAACTAAAAAATATACTCAATATTATAGCATCAATTTTAGTGCACCTTTGTAAGTGTATAATAGATATATAATCAAATTAGATAAGATACTTATTCATAGACTTGTTTGTAGTGCAAATAATTAAACAGTCTGTTTATCGAGAAATGATGCTATATGACAAAGATTTAATAAAACATCTTTTTCGTTTCAGTTTTAAGAACAAAAACGCCAAGGAGAAACAGATTGGTCAAAATGTCTGTAATGGATGGCCCATGCAATCTTAGAATAAAAAAAATAAAACGATAGTGATACACCTATAGTAATCAGAATTGTAATTAGGACATTTCCATGTGATGAATCTTTTTCCTGTTCTTTTTGTATATAAAATATATAACATACACGCGTACATGAATGACTGTGTAAATGAATGTAAAAGCATAAAACTGGCATTTAATTCTACGGTAGAGATGAAGCTTGAACGAGTAACAAACTATCTGAATATATCAAGTTATCTCTATTTAACGAATCATTTCGTCATACTCATAATGAAGCAAATGCAATCATGTTGAAAATCATGTTCTCTTAACCATTAAAGATAACATGCTTTACACATATCCTAAAAGCGATCACATTTTACTACATCTGTATTTGAAACCCAAACTATGCTCTGATTGAATACAGAATTGAGACTTCTAGTATAATGTTATGGATTTGTACAACCTTAAAAGCAAAAAAATGTGATTTTGTTCCTAAGTTTCCCTTGTAGCAAATTGTAGCAAAACTGACAATATTGGTCTCAGTCATTTTGTCAGAAGATTAGCTAAATCAGGAACGCGTTCTGCGAAATGGTGGTAATTGGATATTGAATCTTCGCAAAAAGTCGACAATAATTGATTGTACGTATTACTAAGTACAAAAGTGTTAAGTCCAAAGTAGGCTTTTGCGTAATCAGCCGGTCCTTTGTCGATGACAGTAATTTGAATGTTCAGTAAGCTGGCAACATTATATCTGGTAGTACTGAAATCCGTGATTTGCCAATAAAATGTTCAGTTTCAGGATCATACAGAGATGAAAAGGCTAAAGTCGATGACATAATATTTATACAGTTCTCTGCAAGATGGCTGCAAGTCTGCAGTAGTTTGTAGTTACTTTGTAGTTACTTATTCTATTTACAAAAATTATAAATATGTAGCTCACGCAGGCTTGTGACTAATACTTGGGTCTAGTACTTAAGTACCAGTACCATAATTTGCCCATATGGGCAGTACCAGTACCAGTAGATTTTCAGCACGTACTGCAGTACCAGTACTTCATTTGGTGAAAGTACTGCAGTACCTGTACTTTTCTGTGTAACTGTAGAATTTATAATCCTTTGCATAACATTAAAAGCATATTTAAAAACAAAAGAAACATAATAACAAATTTTAACCTACCGTGGTATTCATATGCTTAATTTTCAACCTTGACTTATGGAATAGTTTTAGGTAATTTAAGTATACATAATATATTTGTGTTGTTTAAGAAAAACCAAAATTAAGGCTTGACTATTTCTGTGTTTAAACAACACAATAGCTACAATAACTACAGCCTTTTGTTAATAATAACTCTTCAATGTCATTGTTACTTGCAACGATTTATCACCTTTTAGAAAAGAAGACAATAGCAATTATAACAACAGACAACTGTCTGCAGCTTGTATAAAACTATCATGATATAGAGAATTGAAAGTTGCTGTTTAAAATCAATACATCTGGTCAATTCATTTTGCTATTTTTCATATGGTATACAGGTAAAACTATAAAACAAATATTACAAATGTACTTACTTTCAAATGTTTTATGAAGTTGAAGGATACTTCCAATGACCCTGAAATCTGCGACGGACAGTGCATACACTGTGCTTTAAAATTTAAAATATTTTCAGGTAGTTTAAAGAAATTAATCCAACTCATTTCTATTCTCCTGGTTATAGTTTATATACTCTATTCCAATACTGTTTACTTAATTTCATTTTAACATTACCCTCCATAATGACAACTTGATTTATTATAACAAAATGGGCCACAAAATGATTATGCTATATAAGATGTTCTGCATGTGTAATGTTGTTGACAACAGCTCACCATTCACTATTTACTTGACCATTAAAAACCTTATACAAATGATCAAATTTACCCTTAAGACATATTGTAGTGATTTACTTCTGTTATGTTACTAATTACCATTGTGCTGCTAACATTTTTCAACTCTTTCAATTAGTAACCCGACTATATCAGATTTACTGTTTAAATTATTATAATGTGTCTGCTTAATTTGATTGCAAAAAAAACTATAAACAAAATGTAATAATAGCTGAATGAAAGAGATTTCTATGATTTTCATTATAGGTTTATGACTGCTGACCTTAATAAGTCCATATTTTAAACAGAAAATTTGCTAAAATGTGAGAAAAAAATGAAGTACTGCTAAAGTACTGCAGTACCAGTACCAATTTTGTGAGAGTAATGCAGTACCAGTACCAGTATTTGCCAAATTTTGTCCAAGTAATGCAGTAGAGTACCAGCACTTTGCAAAAAGTACTGCAGTACTACTGCAGTACCAGTACCAGTATCACAAGCCTGGCTTCACGACATCCAATATGTTTCTATTAAATGCATATAAAAATAAAGCAGTCTGTGAAGGTAGACAATATAAGCTTTAAAAATCAAGCCTGTAAAAGAGTTTTTAAACACCCGATATATCACAAGGATGATTTCAGTTTACAAGTAATTTTAATAGAAAAGCTTAATTTTAAAGACAAAGATGTTTTTGAAACAAGGTGATTGTTCGATCTGAAATATGCATAAGTTTAACATCTGTCTAGACAGAAGATTAACAACAAAATGAAAGCTTAAATGTTGATACAGCTTTTTATGGTGACCACTTGCTATTATCTTTGCAATTCCATTAACTGTGAGTAGCAATTATATGTTCGACTTGTCTTGCAAAGCAGGTTTTATTATTTGTAAGATTCTGTATTCGGTAGTGTTCAAAGTTTGCAATAATAAGAACGTCTAATTTAATAGCATTAATGTATTGCATTGATGTCATTGACTCTTAAAGTACTTTTGCGATAGTTATGTTTCGTAACAAGTAATTATGATTACATTTTAGTCGCTGCAATGTGGCAAATATATAGCCACATATAGGCCAATAATTCTTATCGCAAAAATGTATGTGAATTTTGTTTTCAACCATTTTTATTGTAAGGGCGAACCGGAATGAGAAGGAAACAGTTTCTTTTTGGATTCACCACCTATTGTTGACCAAAATGTTTCTTTGAACGTTCAAAGTTTGTTATAAGAAAAAAAATCTGCCAGATTAGAAATTCATGAAATCGCACTTAATTTTATTTTTGTAAAGATATGTATTACTTCATCAACAAATAATGAAAAACTGATATTAGAATATAATAGAAAAGAAAAAATGTATAAGAAATAATGAATAAATATAAATTATAATTATATGTTCTATAAAATCATTGATTATGATAACAGTTATTTGCTCCATAAAATAAAATAATAACTTCTAGATAATTACTTTTAAATGTATTTGTAGACATGTAATTCTTAAAACTGTGAGCAACTGGAATTAGAATGTAACAATAATACGATTATAATTATCCATTCTGTGATATTTTAGGATGACATATTATTAAAATATTACAAGCAACCCTTTTGAACTTTTATCTTGAATTAGATTCTCCATTTTTAGCTTTAAAATTAAGGAGCAATATCTAATTTATTAGAAAGTCACTGATTATCATTAGAATATCACACGATAATTGCAAGTAGAGTTATCTGTTACATCAAATAATAGGATAACTCACAGATAATTTCTAGTTTTGTCTTTATGGTAGCAGTCACATTTTGGTCGTATTTTTGTCACTTAAGTTAATTTCATTCATTGTTACTTTAAAAGGCCGAGATCATTGTGCTTGAATAAACAGTTGCATGATTCTTTCCGTTCCGCCATGAATCGTGCTAATAAACTGTTTAAAAATAGACAAGTACTTTTGGTATATTTTCAGGATTTTCTGTTGGCAGCTGAACTATACAATTTTAAGCATTGGCTCGATAAGATTTATAGAGCATTTTCTTTTCTTCTTATAAGAAAATTTGTCGAATAATGTAGAAAAATTGATAAATTGATATTATGTGGAAGACTACATTAATAATGGGGTTGGTCGAAGCACATTGCAATTTGAAGCTTACTTAGTATTTTATAGACGATTGACTGTGAAATATATTGAGAATATACATGTTTTAGGAATGCTATTCATCGAAGAACTCATTAATAACAGTAACAAACTCTACTTGATCAACAACAACAACAAGAAAAGCCACAAAAAAGAAATTATTTTTGATATTATTAATAATAATTATTATTATTAATAATATCGAAATGTTTCTAATTATTATATCTAAAGTATTTGTTTCTTAATTATCTAATTTACTTAAACAACTTTATTTGTCGTCTATATTTTTAATTGTTTTATAAATATATGCGTAGGCTCACAGATTTTAAAGAAAAAATAACAGGTATTGTATTTTTGACGTTTTTGGAAGATCGTGTCGCCTTTGAAGGAATCCAGCATAATAAGCTTCTTTGTTCAAAACAACGAGGGGTAAATATTGTTCTTACAGATGTCATGACGTGATGACATGTCGTTAATGGGAATACAAAGCTGTCAGCTAGTGCTCACGTCAGGGAACTGAACTGACATTTTAACTTTTATTTGTTGCAAATCTTCTGTCTAGACAGCTCTTCTATGAGCAATGCAATTTTCATGTTGTATAGTGAACCATTTACCTATTTGACTTAAGTTTTGAAGGACTTTTATAAATTGGATGAAATAACTAGTGGTACACTGTGATAAGTCAGATCTATGATTTTTTTTCGAGCAATTATTTCTCTGGCTACTATATTTTTTCCACAGCTTTAAATTTACTTGCCTTCAAAGATTGTCCTGTTAAAAGAATCCTGGAGTGCACACTATTAATTCATGTTAGTAAAGGATGCTTTAGTTAATACTGTACACTTCTTCTAGTAGTTCGAAAGATGGCAATTTTTCAAGAATCGGGCCTTCTGGTAGTAAATGACATTATTGTTATTGCCAGTGTAATTGTCATTCGCATGCTGCCATATTAACATAATTCAAAACAAGGGACCCAACCTAAGTTTCGCCTCTATTTTATTTTCAATGATTATGTGACTGCTGAAATAATTGAAAAAAAATTATATGCTCTTTCTCTTTTTTGATTATGTTACTGAAGTAACGTGATTAAAACAACAACAACAACATCAGCAACCACAACAATGTCAACACACAAAGCGAAACACGTGATTTGCAAAACAAAGAGACATTTTCTTTTCTGTTTGAGCTTAATTGTATTGAACAGTGCTTCGAAAAAAACGAACAACTGTCTACATTAAATACACAATTATGATCCATTAATCTAAAACAATACAAAGGACAAAACAGCACATTTCATTTAACGTTAACAGTTTGTTTATCAAAAAGCCAGAAAATCCATAATTATGATTAAATTAAACGAAGGGTCTTTCCTTACATCAATTCATCTTGGTAAAGAAAACTGCCATAATTACTGCCATCTTGATTTATGTATGATGGTTATTGTCTTTTCAATATCAATTTATTTACAGATAAAATTCATTTCTACAACAATATACTAGTTATTCTATATTCGTGACAGAACAATATTATAAAGCTAAACACTAGTTTATTGTCCTACAGCTGGGCGGAATCTGTTTCAGTCTCGAGGTATGGAGGTTTATTTTATCTGAATGCGTTAGATATACAAAAACAATGAGCAAATTACCGTAACCCATTGACACGACCAATGCGAACGAGTTTAGTTTTTATAAATTCCAAATAATTTGATATTTTTGATGAAAAGATAAAGATTTTATTATATTTTCGTAAAATACTATGCAAGTCAAATTGCATGTTGAAATGATAAATAATTGGTGTTTTTATATTTCTTTTACAAGAGGGCCATAATGGCCCTAAAACGCTCAACTGAGTATTTATGTATACATTTTAAATTGGGTCAACAGTTTCTAAAAAGATTTTCATATTCCCATATAGACGTATGAGGGAAAAATTAAAGCTCCGCCAACACACAAAACAGTGTTTTTCAAAACTATAAAAGACTAGGATTTGTTTTCTTAAAGTACAGAATGTTGATGTAACAGTGCATAAAATATGTTGACTAATAAGAAAAAGGTTAGTGATTTTTTTTTTCAAAACAAAGGCCGAGTTTTGGATGTACTGTCAGTCTTGTTATAAATAAAAAATAACATAATTGTTGATTTGTATATTTATTTACACTTCCTGAAGATTGTTTCTCGGCAATACAACAGAAAAGTAAATAGAACATGTCTTCTGTAAATAACTTCGATATCATCAAAACGCTTAGAACATTTATTTGATAGTACATCATTTTTTACCTTGACTGCATGCATCCTTTGCATTCATGTGAATGACTCTAAGGCTGTTGTTTGTCACCATTCCTATCCAATAACTAGTTATGAACATAAACTGGCCTTCTTATGAGTTTTCTTTTAAATTAGGTAAAATATGAGGGTGTCACAAATTCATAATTATTATTTAGAATTTGGAAAAGTATAGTATGCATTGGCCATTTATTAATCTAAACATGATTAAAGGAACAAACTCGGAATATGTTCAGATGTACCTAGTTGCTGGACAGCAAAGGAAGCAATGAGAAAGAATCCTGAACTAGATGGTAATAATCTGTATAATATGATGTTCGTATGGTTAATAATGGGCCGTATCTTTTATCTGCTTAACAAAGGTTATGTCGGATAATCGTTATAAATAATTTTCTCTGAAGCCATTCTTCTTTAAACTGAAAAATTACTAGTGAGTTCAGAGAAAAGTGATCACTTAAAAATACCGTAATTACAGTTCTGACTACTTCCGTCGTTACAAAATCCTGTCCAACATTTTCTACAATCACGACTTTTACATGATCACACATGTAGATATAGGAGAGTTTGATCTCTTTATATATTCATACAAAATCATTTGCTAATAAATTCATATGCTTAAGTCATATGATTGCATCATATTCTTAAAACGTTCTCTACCGTCTTCTTTTCTTTCTTCGCTTCCGAATTTCTTTCTTATTACCATCTTCTCCCATACTTTGCATTCTCCACTGTCTGTAGTATCTCTGTGATTAGAAACATTTTTTTCTTCAGCCGGATGGAAATCAAGGTCTGAACTTATTTGTTTAAAAACTTTGTAAGAGAAGTGTGGATTATTTGCTCTATTTTTCGATGGTTCAAGATTTTATTTTATTAGCCTTATTTCATTTTTTATGCCCCCAAAGGGAGGCATACAGTTATCGCACGGTCGGTTCCTCCGTCCGTCTGTCCGATAAAATCTTGTTCTCGCTTCGTCTCCAAAACCGCTTGAGGTATTTCATTGAAACTTAATTATTATTGTTTGTCACCAAGCATAGTTGTGCATATTGTCAGGAGATTCCGCTCGATTTATTTTTGGAAGAGTTATGAGAACTTAGCCATGTTTTTTCACTCTACAATCTTGTCCTCGCTTCATCTCCAAAACTACTTGAGGGATTTCATTGAGTTTCTGCTCAGATTATTTTTGGCAGATTTATGGGCACTTACTCATTTTTTACTCTAACTTCTGTATTAAAATCTTGTCCACGCTTCATCTCCAAAACCACTGGAGGATTTCATTGAAATATTTACACCAGTTTCATTTCAAAGCTACAATTCGGGGGCATATGTCAATTTGCAGTGACAGCACTTGTTTATTCCTGTTTTTGCTAATCAGTGTCCGTTTACATCAAAATGTGGTTGGGGGACAACATATTTATATTGAATTTCACAGACGTGAGGAAACTGAAGCTGTCACATATTTCTGTCCTGCCCATTGTAATTCTAAGGTTTGTTGAAAACAATAGATTTTTTCAAAGATAACATTGTTTCAATTTCAAAAGGATAGCAAACATCCATCATGTTATTATTATACTATACACCATTACCTGACGGAATGTTATAAATATACTAATGATTTTGAAACATAATAATTTTTATTATAGTCTCATCAGCATATAAAACATGATACGATATTTTATAAATAACAAACAAAAGAGTAAAAAAAGTTTGCTGGCACTCAAATATGAGTTACAAGAGACTTAACACACACACACACGCACACACACACGCACACACACACACATATGAAAGACATTAAGCACAACTATATGCATTTTGTATTACACTAAGTCTAACATGTCTTAATCACAACAGATACACATAGATAGTTTCATTAATAAGATTTTAAATTTATTAATTCAATTCCAAGTAACTAAATAAATAAATAAATAAGTAAGTAAATAAATAAATAATAGTTCATTAGTTTAATATTCCTTTAAATTAATCTGATATATATATTTTTTTTAATTTCAGAATATTACACATTCTAATTAACCTTTTATTCTTCCTAGTTTCTAAGTATTGCACATATAAACATATTATTCCTTCCAATTTCTATGTATTGGACATGAAATTTGAAAATTGAAATTTGAAGAAGTACATACACTAGTATCACTTTAAATTCAATTCAATAAATTCAACCTTAATAAAGATTTATTAAATCAACTACTTGCTTTTTTTGAAAATGGTATGATATAGATGTGTGCTGATGTAGTAGTGTTTGAATAAATAAATTGTATGACGTTGTAGCAATATTTAAATTTATCTAGAATTTATACGGGCCTCCTCTGTGAGATTGCCAAGGTATATAACCTCATTTTTGTCATGTCTATATGAGGTAAGAGTAATAAAAGGATTTTTGACTGATTTTGACCAGCATTGCTTGCCTTTCAGTGATAAAACAGTGTTTTAGCTGTGAGGTACGAACAACTATAGTTAACAATAAACAATACGGTATTTCAGCATTTTTTGGAAACTACTTTTTTTCAAGAGTGAATCGGTCAATATTATCCCGAATTTTCTCGCATGCTGTCTGATGTAAAAGCTTTTTATTTCTATTTGAATAATACTAAATCAATACATGCCAATATTTACAGCGCACAAAATGAAGTATTTAGTATAAATACACTAAAACAATTGTTTTGATCGGATTATAAATGTCTACATCCGCCTCGAACACATGACGTAAACAGTAAACAAGCATATTACGACTTGAGACCGGGAACCAGACTAGCAAATACTACGTTTCCGGTTCTTGTCGGATTGAAACTGTCTGTTTTCCGTCAGGGAAGTCAAGGAGAAATGATGATGTTAGGTGAGTTTGTTTGATGTTATTTTAATATTGTAAATATAATATAATTTGATCTTCTTTGGAAGAGTAAGAAAAACAAATCAAATGTTGAAAAAAGTCAACATTGTTTGACAAGTTCAATAGTTGTTCATGAGCTAATATTTTTTCCTATTGGACCAAGATATGTTTTAAGTCAGAAGTCTCATTTGATTTAGTTTTCTATTCAATTTACACATAGTTCGAAACTTTAACAAATGAAGACGCTTTTCATTTGAAGAGTTTTCATATGTATTCGAAACATCTAATATTTGGTTTTGCTCGAAGAATAATTTTTTTATTTTATTTCCTAAAGAAAACAAATTGCCCGAAATATTATACATTTATCATGAAAGAAATGATTTTCTAACTGCGTAAAACATGCAGATATGAATGAATATGATTGATTATTAAACACATAAGCCAAGTTTAGGTCTTACTGTCACTGGATATCGGAATGCTCATTAAACTTTAACAGAACACGTTTATTGACAAGGGCAGGCTTTCAAAGTTTTCAAATACAAATGTTTGACTGTATTCAATGCTTTTATATAACGACATTTAGAGCTAGGGGTCAGAAAAAATGCTCTTCCTTTGTACAACAGAAAAACGATGCTTTGAATAGCTTTGAACCTCTACATGTACCAAGTATATCACATAAGAACCTGGGATTTAATTCAAACATTAGTTACATACCAATATGATCAGCACATTGAAGAGGTAAGATTTTTTTTACATTATTTTAAAGTAGATCCGCAGCACTTCTTACTTCACGTGTTATAAACCATTCACGAAATTTCCTTTAAAAGGTCTCACGGAAGATTTCTCGATGGCGTTTAATATGTCAATGAATAAACTGACAGCAGTTAATAATTAAGGGGACGAAGTATAAAGTGTTTTTATTTCATAACCGAGGCGGACTTTTAGGGATAAATGCCCTTAACAATAAAGTTTGTAGCGTTGAAACAGTCGATAATCCATTTTGGTAGACATATAGAAAAATTATCCTGCTCAAATAAAGTCTCCTGTGTACGGTTTGATGGAACGATCGCATCTTTTATCTTATTTTAGAAAAAAGTAAACGCCTTATAGCTTTTCGAGGATAAAGTAACCAAATAGCTAGGTTAAAATCAAACGAATTTTATTCTGTTACTAAATAAATTGGTTAATCATCTTGACAAACTTAGTTTTATCTCACATCTACATAAACTGATAATCATGTTTCTCTATGCGTGTCACCTGATAAAACATTGCGCTCAGGGCGTAACTTCAGTGCCTTTGACGAATAGGTGTTAAAAGTGTGCCATATTGTTTTTACATGTTGTAGAAATGTAGAGGCCGGTAATTTACTTCAGTACACTAAAACCTTCGATCAATAAAACTTTGAATCATACGTAGATGATAAGAAAAATATTCAACTCCAGTAATACTGACCTTTCCAGACAAATTGCCAGTAGATGTATTGTTATAAGAAATCACATACTGTTGACTTGGGAGGAAGCAGCAATTTAGCTTGAACAGGAGAAAAAAACTTACGATCATGATTTTTATCTTGTAACGGTAAGATATTTCAAAATAGGTTACAACAAATTTTGAAAACAATTTACTATTAATAAAAGTTCTACCGTTTTGATTTAAGCGTTGATTTTAATTGTCTAAACAATAACATAATGTAAACTTAAGTATTTTGTTCAATTATTTAAATTAAGTGATGTTTTGCATTGTAAAATGTTTTAAATGCAAAGATAATGTTATCTAGTATTTTTCCTCATCATTTCAGCAGACTTGGTGGAGGTCGGAACGCATTTAACCTTATACATTTTGATAAGTTTATTTTTTATCTATATTTTTATGTTTTGAGACTACATTAATTTTCCAGATTTTGGACATCTGGAATGATGAACCTTGTAGGGGCCTGTGAATCCAAAATTACTTGTGAAAAAAGATTTATTTAAAATTTCATGTAGACATTCGGAGTGTGACTTGTAATGGTTATTGTTCAGCAAATAGAGAAATCTTATAAAAGACCAAGGTAGTATCCTGAAATCCTGAATAACATTGGCACAAAGTGTTATTATGACATATAATTTAAAGCATTAGGTCCATAATACGCTTGCAACTCTTTTGTTTGGATCAGATAACTAATCTTTTTTAATTTTTCCTTTTATTATCTGATTGAAAATTTGTTTCTTAAAGGTAAACTACTGAACTAAAAATGTAGGAGATTTCCTATAAATGAACAGGGAAATCTTTCCTTAGCTTGATTTTGTCGAAAATTACCTTACTTCAGCTAAAAGCCGTCTAAATGCGCGTCATAAGATTTTAACAACCAATGATCTCAGCATTCCATACCTTAATAAAATATTAGCCAGATAAGAATAATTGGTGTTAAAGGACAAGAACGAAGTAATTCAGTGGCAGTAAATTTTTTATCAGCATAGTCAGAAAGTCAATTATCAGAATTCCATTATGCGTTCGGTCATTTTCCATTTTTTTTACCGTGCTAGGGTTATCTAATCCGAGAAAATTGCCGCATTTTACTGTCCTTATGATTTATGTATTATTGATTCCACATACTTAATGAGAAAAAATACATTATCTGAAAGTTACTTTGATAACAATAAAAAATTCTCTATAATCGTGAGAAAGTTAATAATCCAGCAATTCAGTTGAGTCTGTTTTAGTCTCTAGACAACAGAAATTTACTGGATTGTCATCTTATGAGTAATTTATTACCTCTGTGAGTAAAGACGGACAATATAAACAGGAGAGTTTTTGCATGTCCTTTTTGAGTGAACCTTGAAATTGTATTAAATGTGATATATGGAAAATAAAATTTTAACATAACGTCTGTAAAAGCTATACAAGTCAGAGTAAAGCAGAATTTTGTTTTTCGATGGTACTTCAATTCCTGATGTAAAACAATCTCTAGGCTTTCATTCGATGGAATATTTATACGAATAAATTGCTATAAACAGAATTTACGAAACTAGCGGAGAAAAACATTATTTGAAATTACGCTGCAAAAACAAAACTCAATTAAATTTAAAAGAACAACATAATTTTTAGTTATCAAAGAAGAGCCTGTTTTTATTACAACACAAAGGTCAAATTATGTGATGTATTTCCACAGTTAACTAATGATTTACAATCGGCTAGAGCTCTTTAATATAGTTTGCAGACAAATACACAGACACAAGTTATTATAATGGTTTCAGTAAATAATCACGAAGCAATCTAAAACATTAAGAATGACTATCAAATAAAAACCATGATTGAACATAACGATCCTACTGGTAACTTTCCTGCGTGAGTACTTGTCATTAGTGAGAATGATTCAAAGCCTATAGTTTTCGTCTTAAGATGGAGCTTTGATGTGGATGTTACTATTAATTATGGGGATTTCTTAGAGGAAGAGGAGACTTCAATATATATTTAGATATGTGGACTATATATATGGCGTGTCAAGCGTTGCAATATTCGCTGAATTTCATTTGTATTCTATACATTTATTTATATTCCATATTTTCTTATATATATGTAATAAATGTCCATTTATATTTTATATTTCTTTTTTAAATGCGATATTTTTCATTTATATTCCATATTTACTCATTTATATGCGAGATTTTTTCATTTATATTCTATTTTTTTTAATTTATATGTAATATGTTTTCATTTTTCTTATTCATATGCAATAAGTTTTCTTATTTATATGCAATAATTTTTCATTTATATGCAATATTTTCTCTTTATATTCAAGAAATGTTTCAGTTATATTCAATATATTCGTATTCATGTGTAATATTTTTTTTCATTCATATTCAATATTTTCTTATTTATATGCAATAGTTTTTTATTTATATTCAATAATTTCTTATTTATATGCAATAATTTTTCATTTACATACAATATTTTTTTTCCCATTTATATTCAATATTTTGTTATTTATATGCTGTAATATTTCATTATATTCAATAAAAAGCCAATTCATATGCTATAATTGCATTGTGGGATACAGACTTTTACGTCAGAGGTCAAATTTTGTACTGATGTCTCTCATTGGATGTATGGAAAAAAATGGCGGCGCCCATGGAGATGTAAAAATTAAACAGCGGAGCATCACGTTTTAATGCATTACGCTGACTCATTTTAAACCACATATTCTTTTTACCATATAAATATTTGCGTTTCAAAAACAAAACAAAAATATAGAACATAAATAATTTTATGCAATATAAATGCTGAATTTTACCATATAAATATTTATTTTTTACAACACAAATGAAAAATTTTAGAATATAAATCTATAAAATTATATCACATAAAAATATTTTTACAACATAAATAAAAATATAAATATAAAATTATATCACACAAAAATATTTTTCGAATTTTGCAACGTTCCACACGCCATACTATATAGATATAAAATTATTTATTTGTCCAATCAGTATATCAAGTAAATATTGAGATGTCCTCATTAACTTTTGTCTAGCTTATGGTGCAGAGTCCAAAAGAAATACATCTCAAATACAATAATTATAAGTTGGTGGTGGTTGCATTTTGTGAGCCTGGCGCTCGACGTTTTGGGATCTAAAAAACTCTGGTATAGTGTACAATTACCAGGTTACAAACATTAAGATAAATGACGGACAGATGACAGGATGATTACATACAATCTAATTTAGATTTGCTGTAACTGTAAGAAAGTTGTCTTTTAATTCATGATTTACTTGGACTTAAGTTGGTCCGTGTTGTTGTGTTTTTGTTGTATAGTATATCTACCTCAGTTTCAGTGCAAGTATACGAGTACATCAATGGAAATTTCGTTTTATTCAACACATAATTTCTAATACAACTGGCATAAAAACTGAAGCCATACAGTCTATTCGCAGCCAGTGGGATATTTTGACCGCAGCTTACTGTGTCTAAAGAACAAACTTAATTATTATACTGTCACATGACTGTTATAACCGGTGGGTAATGGGAAATGTAAATGTAGAAAATAATAAATATAATGAGCACTATCTGTTGTTCGTGCACAGTTAATTTCTATGACACTTTTAAAATGAAGTGAAGTATCTCGTAAATATTATGTCCACTAATCGATATGAATGGTTTTCCCTCGATGCATTCTGTTTCAGAGTGAAATGTAATTTGCAACTTACATTGAAAAGATATGAGGCGAACGACGGATCATTGAAAACGATTAGATTCAGAATGGCCTAATTACAGCTCTGACAACATCCGATTAAACAAAAACCTGTTCAGATGTTCTCTGCAATTACAGCTTGAATTTAATTATACATATATCAACTGGAGAGTTTGTTGAACTTGAAATTTTCAGTGAAATTGTGTTTAATGTGAAAGAAAGCAACGAACTCACTGTTGCTATTTCTATCACAACTGATGTCTGTAGTTTCTTTTCAATTAATGAGAAATAGAATATGAATGAAATATTTAAAGCTAATAAAACAGAATTTGCAAAGCATGCAAATAACTTCAAACGTCATGTTTCCCCTAGGGTTGATAGATACATGTTGCGAATGTGAAAAGTAAACAAATTTAATATTTAAAAAATAGATAATATAAATTTCCCCTATAAATAGATACATGACATGAATGTAAAAAAACAAATTTAACATTAAGAAAATGGATAATATAAATAGGAAAATGTTATGATATGCAGATCTAAAAATTACAAATGCTAGTGCAGAAATTGTACTTTAGAAGAAATTAAACTCGTTATTAT
The DNA here is from genome assembly GCA_012932295.1 of Cyclina sinensis. NCBI lineage: Eukaryota > Metazoa > Mollusca > Bivalvia > Venerida > Veneridae > Cyclina > Cyclina sinensis. The sequence continues at coordinate 31,294,516 of JAAONU010000016.1, forward strand.
TTGTGTATTTCCCTGTCTGTCTTTCTTTATTTTATATAATATACGAGGTTACATAATATACATGTGGGCTATATTCCAGCCATTTTTTGTCTGCTTTTTGTGAAAGGTTGCATGTTCTTACTTTAGTTTAAAAGAAACAAACGGAAGTATTTAACACAACCTGGTAATACCGGTATTTACTCTAGTCTTTACACTGTAAACAAGTGAAAAAAAAACTTTTCTAAGTACAGCACAGTGAAAGAGACGAAATATAACAAATAGTAACGCAGATTTTAAATAATTACCAGCAGATGTTATCAAAAAGTAACTAAGGCATTTTTTCGCAGACGCATCTCAAAGTCTCTCTCTATCTCTATCTCTATCTCTTCAAAGACCAGTAATGTCATATCAAAGCAGTCGGTAAGGAAAATATCAGTTTTATAGAAACGTTCGAGACATTTTTAGACATCATTGCCTACTCGTAAGAACATTGATAAATACATACTTGTAAGACAACAATGGTAGAAAGAGAACTGTTATATTATTGACAGATAAGCAATGTATGTATTTTTTTAAATCAGTGTGGTGTTTACTCCATGTTTTTAAGTGCAAGAAGCATTTGAAAATATTGTCAACTACAAGGGAGAAATGCTATGATCTTAAGATTAGTACAGCCAAGATGGGGATAAGTTAAATAGAATTATCGGTATATTTGTACCATACCACATTTCATACTCACACAAAAACTTTATAGTAGAAAAAAATGTGGAAAAAGAATGCTTACATTATGAACATAAAGGTTTGTGCGCGGTTAGTGTTGATCCTTGGTCAAGCCTCAGTTAAGGCGTGAGGACTGTTTGAGGGAAAGTGTTTTAATACACCATGCGCTGTAGTAAGCACGAATGTTGTTGGCTTTAAATAAATAAATAAATGAATAAATAAAAATAAATAAATAAATAAAAACAACATCAACAACAAAAACACACAGTCACACACAAAAAACCAAAATAACCCCACTGACTTCTCTAAGAACAGCAGAAGTGGTAAATTGGAATCTGTATAATGAATTATAATATCTTAACTTTCTCTATCAATATCTAATCTAAAGTATTAATCAAAACCTTAATTACAAACAACGGTAAAATAGTAATAAAGGTAGATTATTTCTATTATTATAAGCGCTAAAATACCATATATTAAGCTAGCATCGTCATTTAAAAGAAGGTCAACAGCGATTGGAAAAAAAACTATAAAGCATATTAATATCTAGTGAAAATTTGAGCAAACTATGCAAGTCCTAATGCAGTACAATGTTATTCTAAAATGCAATTTCAATGTAAATCTAAAAGCGGACAAAAAATCCTCGACGGCAAATACTTGACAATTTTTCTTCACATTCATCTGCTTCAGATTTCGAGGCATTAATTCATTGGAAAATGTTCAAGACAATATTGTTCATTGATATTGGACATAAAAACAGTAAAAAGTTAATAAAACAGAGAATCTGGTTAACTGTTACATGGCTTTATTTAAATTTGAGATGTATGTACACGCTGCTATCCCTCCCCCCCACCCCCACCAAAAACACACAAAAACACGGACGTTTTAAAACCTGCATCACAAGCCTGTTTGCGCTCCGCTTCAAAAGTGTAGCGCACCTTTGCTTTGGTGTTGCGGAGCTATTTTCATGAAAAAAGTTGTAAGTGCTCAGATTTTTTTCACTATATTTGCATAATTAGAAAAGTTTCATGAACGGAGTGAAATATATAGATATCATAATTCTAAATGAAATGACACCCAACGCATCAGCGTTTTTCAAATATACTTCTGCTTGTAACATTTGGAGTAGTTGAGTTAGGACATTAAAGACCTGTGTAATAAGATGCGATTTCTGATAATTCTTCTCTACTATTGTCCTTTGAAACTGTATTTCTGTGCGAGATACCCCTAATAAAGAAGTCCCGCACCTCCGGCGCATGGTCCTCACAACCAGCGCAGTTACAGAATCTGTCATAACTTTCTTAATACAGTATCTTTTAAAAAACAGGTAAGGGTCAGTATTGATTTTGGTCGAATAGAACGTACCTACATACAACACAACCCTCAAAACGTCCATTTAGAACAACTTCTGTGCCATTTGTTAAATTTTGACAATATTTGATAGTCACTTTCCATCCACTTCGTTCAAGATTTCTCCAAGACTTTTTATAATACAGACATGAAACTTACATACAGGTATTCATAAATACCATAAGGGTACAATAGCATTCGATTTGTTTTTCAAAACTTGTCTTATTATGCAATTATAGTGAAATAATCTGAACACTTACGTTCTTTTTTCATGAAAATAGCTCCGCAACAACAAAGCGGAAGTTCCGCAACACTTTTGAAGCGTAGGGCAAACGGGCTTGTGGTGTGGGTTTAACGGCCGTGAAACCGCGTAAATTTCCGCTATTTTAATCTATGTCGCTGCATCACTCGTATGAGTATCTCAAATTCACCATTCTTTTCGGGCAATGGGACTTGTAATAAACGAAAGTAAGAAAAATGTTTAAATAATTTTGGAAGACACCTGAGTATTAACATAGAACTAAATAATTTAAATTTGCACCTCATTACCAAAGTAGATATTTTCTATGTTAAACATAGTGTAATCGAACGATCACACACCTTATCGACATTAAGGTTCCGTCGTAACCCCCATACCTGCCCCCCACTCCTACAGAACCACTCAGATACCGTAAAAATACTAAAATGATGTAAACGTAATAAAAACCAAGATAATGGCAAATAAACATTGTAGAAATATATTATGAAACGCTGCTAACAGTGTTCTGTGAAATCTGTCGGACACATTTTGGAACCGCTCCTGCCCAAGAAATAAACGTCGCGTAAAGCAATGTTTTATTCCATCTAGAGATCTATTTGCAAAGACTCGGGTATCTTTGGTACCTTGCACCTGTGAGGCAGTGTTTGAAAGAAGTCAAACTAACAGAATATTATACTGTTACAATCAAACATGCCATACGAAAACCATCTTACTACTCGTACATGTGTAACCAATTTTCATATTACTCTTTGCTCGCGCTTATGTAGGTCACCGTCTAATATAACTAAATATTGCTTTCTGTATATAACCACTCACTAAGCCATTACAACATTCTGAATATTTAATTGATAGAGCATTCATTCAATTACATGAGCACCATGCTTTAGTCTTAACGTCTCATTACTTTTGCCTAAGTATATCTTTCTTAGGAATTAAAGAAAGAATGAATATATATAGGCCCTAAAGTTCCGGTTATAACTCAAAAGTGGTCTTAATGTTAGTCCTAAGATCCTCTAAACTGCTGCCTTTCGCGTAATTTGAAACAAATGAAGTGGTTTATATAGCGGAACTTCACTGTATTTTTACATAATTTAGACGTTTCTTCCATCAGATTTCCATTTTGCGTAATTACGTTCAATACAACTGTCTGTTTCATCTTATGTATTAAAATAACCTTTCCCAACCATTGGATCATAACTTTCGAAAAAAGGATACAGGTTGCATTAAAACAGACTTATCTTACATGGATCAACTTCAAAATAAAGCGTACGAACATTACAAAAGATATCACTACAATGGACAATGGTTACTTGCTTTGTGTATAGTTACACTTTTATAGTTGAAAATTGACAGAAGACGCAGTATGTTTTTCCCGGCGTTTTACTTTTGTTCTGCAAATGAACAAAATAATTGTCGGTTGAAAGGACAATTTGAAAAATGGCAGAATCCAAATAAATATCCCTCCTATAAAGCTTTCATCTAAAACCTTCGGTGAACGCTTATTTCGAACTTGTCATTTAGCCCCTTTTGAATATTTAAGAAGGCTTAAGTGTAACGTTACTAGGTCACCAGGCATTCAGAGATGTTTAACTTGATGGACAGATGATCGTTTGATTACATATAATCTGATTTAGAAAGCTGCATTTGTAAGAAAATTGTCAGTTATTGTCGTCATTTGTTGAAGTTTCAAGATCTCATTTGGTCAATTACTATTGTGTGTTACTGATTAAGTTAATCAGTCGCATTTTCACTAAAATTATAGTGAGTACTTAAAGACATGTTTTCTTCTTTAGAAGTACTCTTTTAAAACCCACTGACCTAGAAAAACAAGAAATCGGTAGAACCGGTGGATGCTCCTCGAATAAATGCCAACTCCAAATGGGCTATTGTTTAATATCTTTTTTTTTAAAGTATGAAAAATAGCAAAGGGCAATTACTCCTAAATTATGCAAAACAGAGTTACGGTTCTTGCACGCTGCACTTCTCCTCATTGAGATCTATCTACCAATAAAGTTCCATGTTAATATCTCATACTTTGTGAGATATGCCCCGGACAAAAAGTAAGTATGAGAAATTTCAAAAGGGAATAACTCAAAAATTAATATAGCAAGAGTTATTGTTCTTGTGCACTGCACTGCTCCTTAATGAGATCTATCTACTTATAAAGTTTCAAGTTGATAACTCTTATACTTTGTGAGATATGCCCCGGACAAAAAATAAGTATGAGAAATTTCAAAGGGCAATGACTCAAAAATTAATAAAGCAAGAGTTATGGTTCTTGTGCACTGCACTGCTCCTTAATAAGATCTAACTACCTATGAAGTTTGGTCTTGATATCTCTTATAGTTTTTGTGTTATGATCCGGACAAAATTATGACGGACGGACGAACGGACGGACGGGACGGACGGACAAAGCGGCAACTATATGCTCGCCCTTCGGGGATCATAAAAATCTTGCAACCGTAACACAGCAATAAGATTTGACTGAGCATAACATTTCTTTAACGTAGAAAAATGTAATGTCCTGACAATAGGCTTTCTGTATCTTAAGGAACAACCGAAACATACTATGTTCACATGTGTATCAAAGCTGGAGAGCAAACGGAAAAAAATGATATCGAGACTAATGTATTCGTTGTCACTGTGCATAATGTGTTATGTACATTTAATTTCTACGTGACAATAAACGATGTGCCGACCAATCGATATGTATGATATTCCTTTCATTAAGACATTCTGCTTCAGAGTGAAATGTAATTTTCAACGTACATTGAAAAGATACAGAGAGAGCAACAGACCAATAATAATGATTCGGAAAAAAGAATTCTTCACTCTGGACAGTCCAAATCACATCTCTGACTTCTTCTAGATATACAAATCCTGTCTACATCAATTGTAAAATGTGTTCACCTGAAAAACTTCATTTTACTGTCACGTTATTACATTGTACTCTGTAATATAACAAAGAACCCATTCTTGCTTATATCGCTTATATAATGTATTTAGTAGAACCTAACACATTTCAGTTATGATATAACAGAAACAAAATACAAAACGTCAAGGTAATAATGTGTAATGGTGCTATTTTTCGCATTAACTATATTTCGTCAGTTTATTTCTAACGCCATATTAAATTGGTGGACGTAAACAGTTTGTGAATAACTGAAAATCATACTTACCCATTCGCCAATTAGAAAGCGACAAGCTTAAGGCTTCAATGAACATAGTTAAAGTTGCCAAAGAAAGACATATATTAAAACATAAAGCAGTCATACATTTTAGCAAACACTTTTAAAACAAAAATATATTTTGTTGACATTTTCAGACTTGATCTTTCGCGCAGCATTTTGATTTCCCCAGCGACCAACTGTTTAAAAACAATTGAATGATCTGGCATATAAATGACATATATAGTCATATTAAAGAATCTAAAAGTGAATTTTTAAAAATTCTCTCATAAAAACGTGAACATATTGCATTCAACTTGTCCCGTTTAACAGATTAAATTACAAATAAGTATAAAACAAATGTTATCCACAAACGGTAACAACTGTCTCTCTGAAGACGTTTTGCAAATATTTCACATTACATTGCGTTATAACTTTTAACTCTTGCTACCTTGTTATACTGAGTGTTTGTCAGATTAATATTGAAGTTCATAGATACTTCATATGAAAGGGGAGCAATCACGGAGGACGACTATTTAGTAATTTGGTAAGTGATTGTTACCTTATCAACATTGGCCTTAGATGCTTGTTGACAGATGCATATCCTTCTTAAATCAACGAATTTGAGGTAAATGTCTCCTTCAACATGCGCCCTGCATAAAATGAAATAATTCATTACAAATGCCAATGAATAACTCATACATAACGTAAAGTCAGCTTAAAATTATAAGAAAGTCCTGAGCTATAGTATTACTAATACCTACATTTTAATTACTCACTGTCAATTTAGTTTTCGCTTCTTGGAGGTTTCAAGCGAGCTTTTTTAAACAGGTACTTAAATATATAAACAACCTAATATATCCACTTGATAGAAAAAGATCAAGGATAGTTGTCAGTTTAAAATGATGTGTTTATATGCTTCCATATTCTTCTTGTTTTGAAAGTCTTATAAAAATTGTCAATTTTCGATGATAATCGAGTTTATAGATGCGCATAAAGTAAAAGAAAACTATCACAGCATTAGCATATGTACTTTTTGATGAGTTATTGATATGGGTTTCTTGTAAGTTTCTTATTTATCTTATATTTAAAATAACATTTGAAATAGACTTTTTTAATACTTACTTCGTCGCAAAAAATAACCATCACATCTCTGAAAATAATACAATGACTTTACACAGACAAGAAACTGATAAATATTTAATTCGAGGAACACCAGTGCGTCGGGCAAACTTTGAATTGCCTGAAAGCTTCAGTTGAGAGAGGACCAAGAAAAAAAAACATTAAAGATTTTTCTTGCTGATACAGTAGAATTTCTAAAATGATGAAGGAACGGGCTATCTTTTATTAAATCAACCAGCAAAATACCATTATTTTCTTTCAAATTGTGTTAGTTTACAAATGTTATGAGAAGTATAAAACATTATTGATCTATTTAATTTAGCTAATATCCAGATCTGAATACCATATGATCAAAGATAAACAATGTTGTTGTTTTTTTACAGTTGTTTTATATTACTTGCATGGCCAAATGCATTGCTATCGACAAATATATTCAATAATTAGCTGTCTTAATTATATTTTCTTCCCTAGGGACACTAATAAAAATGATTTGTAAAACAATAAATAATGACAGATAAGAAAATACTACGATGTTACTAGCAGTAAAACTGTGGTAGTTTTATCAACTCGATAAAGGGGTAAGTACTGTTTCTTTAAGCTACAAACTTATAAAGGGATTACAATACAAAAACTTTCGGAAGGGTAATCAATTTCAATGCAGAAATGCTACTATCTGAGTTTTAGTAACAGACAAAAGATACACAGATAGTAAAATATGACATACGTAATTAAATTTATAACATAAAAACACTTCCTTGAATACTCTCTCGTTAATAATTGTATTTTTGACATCAAAGCAACAACGTTACTGGATTTTTTTGTAGGTAATTGCCAATTGTTACCATTTTTTCATCTAAGGACTTCCGTAGACATGAAGAATCACTTAGCATTTTTGTAATAGTGACGACGTTGTTAGCTGTAAATATCGGGCATTGAAATACTTTATTTCGATGAGAGTTTTCAAACGTTTGAATTGGAATGTTCACTACACAGTGAATTGAAATGTTCACTACACAGCTGAAAATTTTACAAATTCATTACGTGTTTGAAATGCTGCATCTACAACATAGGCATTTAAGAAACTGCATGAAACTGTAAAAATGGTGTTTTGTAATTATTCTATACAAAAAAGATAATAATAATTGACGTATTCAAACGTTCTGTAAAAATAGCAAGACATTTATAAAATAGCTTTAACTTACCAACATTTGTAAACAATGCATTTTGAGCAGAGATCTTTTTGATGCAAGTAAAGATTTCTTCTCATTGGACTTCTTCGATTTCTTCCAAACTTCAATTTTCAGATTTAGACAAGAACATACAAGATAAAAAATCTGTGTTGTAAAATATAAATTGTAAATATTCTGAGAATAAAATATGTTTAAACTAAACTAAAATTCTAAGGCAAGCTTTTTGCAAGTGCTGCATTTCCAAAACTGTTTCTCCCTGCAACGATATTATTTTATGAGTGTTTTTTTTGTAAGAAACAATAAGCAGATTGCACAAACTTTAAAATGTGAATTTCCAGACTGAGGAAAAATAAACAATTCTTTTGTTTGGTAATGCTCATAATCATTTTCTTTATCATAGTTGATGACCATTTTTAGTGCATCAAGACCTGGAAATAACTTCTGATGTGAATGCTTATGATAAACAAAGGAGTACATAAAATTAGCTTATATAAAATGATAATCGCTTTTTATTAGTGTTAAAATGTTTTATGTTAACATAACAAAATGTGTGTGTGCGTGCGTGCGTGTGTGTGTTGGCGGGGGATGGGGGCAGGGTTGCCAGTCTTACTAACTGCTTTGATATCTCTGCGACAGTTATGCTCTAATATCCTGTTTACTAATAATCTTCACGAACAGCCATATCTTATCTGAATTTAGTTAATTATGATTAAGGAATACTTGAAGTAAACATATTTTTGTCTCCATATCTAATGTTGTCGTACATCATTCGGGTAAGTTGCAATAACCATTTGTCTTGTGCAGCATTCTTGACATTTAATAACGCTTCAGTTCTCTGAAATTATGAACACACTTCATGTTTTATTGCTCACTATATGCGTTGTAAATTACCATAAAATGCACACAAAAATGTTTTATTTTGGACGATGCATTGTATTTAATTAATTTGTTTTCATATATAGAAACGTTGCATTAATATTAAGATAAAACAGAAATATTTACATTGTAAATGTCCTTGCCTTTTCAGCTCGTAATATCTGATCGACATTCGATTTTTTAATCATTTGAATTCAATTGTTCTATGGACATTCATTTTTTTATTATCATTAGCATTAAATATTCGAACATCGAATGTCGTGCAAGCATAATATCATACATTTAAGAGTTGTACAAAATTCAAATTTGTCGAATGTCGTGCTGGCGTGTTTACTATGGGTAATAATTATTTGATATCAAGCGAAGTCGTTTGCAATTTAAAATGACTGTTTACTAGAAATACGCATCAAAAACATAAATAAATTGTAGTCACTTTAATGTTTGTTGATTGCATTTAAAATGTGTTCATGGATTTAATTTTATATTATATGCAGCACGCACAACGTCTAAATCATTACAATAGCAAGAAAGAATGTCAAGTTACAGCTTGAATAAGACAACTTTTGAACTGAAATGAACACTTTGCCTGTGAGTCAGTAAATTCCTTTTGATCATGTTCAGGAATTAAATAAGTTTTGTTTGAAAAATATGCTCCTAAATCATTTTTATTAATTAAACTAATTTTTATTTCTGATCCGAAGGTAAAAAATGGGTTGCTTTCTTAAACGATAGCTTAAGTGTACAACAGTAACATTATTAGTTGTCGTTTGTATCCTTTTCCACTCAGGAATAACATTAACCTGATTGCTTGGACAAGTTTTGTTATAGAAAAATAATTAAAGCGTTGTTATTTGCAGTAAAGCAATATATTTATATAATCAGACCATAATAAAACAGAAAACAGAGTTGATAAAAATGTTTGTATTTTTAGGACATTTTTTAAATCCTGAAATCTGAAATATTAAAGCTTAGTAGTGTATATAGTAAAACATGTCAAGAATTAATTGTAAATGTTGTAATTTTCTATTTAAGGCATATGTGTTTAAATGAGCATCAAGCAGTTTATACAACAAATTAAAATAGTAATACGTCTTTTTCTGTTTTTTTTTCAATTGCTTTTGCACAGCCTGCATCAGCAGAATTAGTTGAAATTACACATAAAAGTAGAGTAATTCTCTTCCAAACTTCTATACAGTTTTCATGTGCAAGACTCTTGTATTAATAATTGTCTATAAATATTATGTAGGCTCAAGAGCTTACTTACATCTAACTCCCCAAAACGTACAGATAAAATTGCTTCGTTAGAAGTATAAAAATAACTCTGATTTTTCAGACTGAGGAGCAATAATCTTTATCTTTATCAGGACATCCACGTTAAAGACACATTTTAACAATAAAATCCTTGATCATATCTATGAACTTTCCCTATAGGCTTAGTATTAGGATAAATAGTCTCACAAAAGTGGCTACGACCAGCTAGGGAATACTTAAATGTTCAGATGAGATGAAAATGGAAATATAATAACGACTTATAATCTGAACTGTGCTAAAACTGGTGTTGAAATTCAGACACAGGGATTTAATATCTAGTAACAATACAGAAAACCAATTTCAGTCAATTTATTTTGTAACGTGCAGGAAGCATGTGTGTCATTTACTTCAAATTTACTATCGTAAAATTGTGTATGACTTTTTCTCGTTTGTAAATATTTTAAGTTTATTTCATCACAGTGTACAATTATATTTTCATTTTTTTACTATGAAGCGTCCGTCAGACTTTCAATTTGTCAGTTATGACTACAGTGTTAGAACAATTAGAGTGTTTGACATACAATGCTTCTATAGAATTGGACAAGAGAGACACAATGCCAAGTGGCTGAATAGCCAAAACTGGGTGTAGAAAAGATCAATTTTTAAATATGCTCAAAGCCGTTGCCACAGATCAACGATAACCCAAGAAGACCACAGAATTGTCGTCATGGAAAACATCAACGGGTTGTTTCAGAAAGCATCACCATGTCTCGAATACGTCTCGAAATTGACTATAGAAAACCAGTCTACTTGCTTCTCGACCAGTTCTGCGAATTTTGGTAATACCAACACACAGACCTTGAATGGGCCCAGTATTTAACTCAGAGTTTATCGACAAACAGATTTTAACTGTACTTTCATGATTTATGTCAACATACCTGGTCACAACATAAAAAGATTGTTGCATAAATAAGCATAAGCATTTTATGTGTTTTTATTATTGTTTTGGTAGGCATCTTCAACGATTGACGCACCTACCTCTTTTTCTTCTAATATAACACAGTGCGAGCGTTTTATAGACGAGATCCTCAACCCTTGCGCCATGCCATAAGCCGTTTGTTCGGCTAGGAGTTTGTTATGATGGACAAAAATACCCGTACATAAGGAAAATAATTACTAGCCAGTATATGAATGATTAAAGCGTTAAACTTATGGATTGATTAGATAAAGTATCTGTTTCATATCTAATCAAACATGTTAAAGTTCCAGCATCCGTTTTCGGCCACCAAACTAAATTGAAAAAGATAATGAATTACATTTTAGAAATAAAAAGGAGAAGACGGCACGCTGTGAGAAAAAAAAATGGAATTCAGTTGAAAAATACCATCTGTTAGTTTTGTTGTGATAAATTAAAGTAATGTTGACAATAAGAATTAAAGATCTGATTTATATTAAAATGGAACACGCATTAATTCTGAAAAATCCTCTCTACATGTTATATAAATACAAGGGAAGGGAAACGTTATGATCAACTACATTGTATCTTAACAAATTCTGAGCGCTTAAGAAAGAGTTTATATCGAGTATTCAGATTTGATCACGTGACATTGACGACTCATTTAACAGACATCGGCAAAGTGTGTTCGGCATTTCCAAAGCAAATTTAGATCTGATGGGTCATAATATATTTTAATAAATTTATCCTTTTGTATCTCAAGCACATCCTGCCAGCCTTGAAATAAAACATGATGCAAATAGGTCGTTGTAAATGTTTTAAAACATATAAAGAGTTCTTATTATTAAATATCCCTGCCGATATGAACGTTTCCGGTAAACATATGCAAATACTACCGCTTGCAAAACTGATTAGAGTTTCACTAATTCGGAAAGCGGTAACAAGTGACGTTACGATGTTTATTTCAGTAGCTTAAACTGTCACTATACTAATCATCCATTCACAGCGAGGCAGTTTTCTTAGGTATAGCTGTCAATAAAACTGCGTCTTGCAATCTACCCGCAGCCAGAAAAATGTGTCCGGGCGGCACCAAAGTTGCTGTGTCGTAACTGTCGCTGCGTTGGCACCGGAAATCTTCACTCATTTTTTTTCCTGACCGCTTTTCCATTTCTTACAAAGAATGACACTAGAATGAGATTGTTGACAGATAAAAGGCGGAGTTTGAAAATAACAGATTTGGCGGCGCTTTAATTGATTGTTGACAGGTGTACCGACGAGTCTCGTTCTTTACCTAACAGTGTAAACTCTAATCAGTTTTGCAAGCGGTAGTATTTTAATGGTAAACATGACTCATTTAGAGTTCCTGAGTGGCCGTTACTCCGTAACTGATAGTAATTCTTCACCAAACATTAATCAGATTGCTTCCTTAGTCTGTTTTTTGTATCATTTTCACAACAGTTATAAACTGCGAAATAAAATAAATGAGTTTAACACTGATTTTTGGCTGAGTAAGGTATAAGCTAAATTGTTACTCCTATTTTTGTATTGATTGAATGAATGTTGTCAATTTTAAATGTTTCAACATTCTATTTATTCACTAAAATCAAACTGATTCTGTGAAAGCGAGGATTAGTTTAGTATGATAATATCAGATTTTTCCTCTGAGAAAAACACACTGAATTCAATGTCATGATAATAAAGGTCATGCAGTCTGTTTTCAACTCGTACACTGCTGTTTACCATCGAACAATACTCTTAATTGGAAAAAAGATGGAAAATTCATGCCATTACCCTAAGGTTACGTGTCAAAGTTATTATAGTTGCAACTTAAGTAAAGGAACCTACGGAAATGTGGTCTTTTAACACGTTCCCTATAACTTGAGGGTAAGAGTCACGTGGAGTAATGATTAATAATTAGGGGGAAAGCATAATGTTTCATGGCACTATTAACAGTTTTCGTTAAAAGTGTTGTCGCTAATGGTTTTTTGAAAATTGTATTAACTAATTTTATGGATATTTTTTTTCCATTAGGCCCATTCAGTCTAGATTAGAAATGCAACAAAAAAGCAAATCGCGGTCAAATGACAAGTAAGAGCAAATAGAGGAAATTATGAAATATATATATTGTTTCAGATGGGAACAAAAACTTTAAGCGTGCAGAACTATTGTCCTCTATCAGCCGTAAGGTTTGTATAATAATTACCGAAAATTGAAAACCTCACAGATCAATATACGTGAAGCAATTTTATATTGTATTAAGCATTAATTTTATTTAATTCAGAAAGATTTTCAGTTCTGTGCCATAAATCTTTCTTTAGAAAATTTGAAATTCAAAATAATATCAAAATTCTGTATAATTATCATTGGAAACAGGTAATTCAAATTCACTAATAGCCTCGTCCTCGATATTAAATAGATTGTCAAAAAAAGCTAAAAGCTGCTGTTGAAAATCTTTTTGGTTACATTATTGATACTTAGAGGGCAATAGATCATGCATTCATTTTCTGAGAAAGAAATCCTTCTGCCAGTGTAAATATTTCTAAAAATAATCAAATTAAAAAGAATGTCAATGCGTAATTTAAACAAAAAGTGCTGCCGTGTAAATAAACAAAATTAATTTTCTAAGAAAGAACATATTTCGGCTGTTTCTTCGTACCGCGTCTTGCATAAAATAAAAATATTTTGTTCCAGTTCCATACAAAGTTTTCTTCTGAAACTTATGTATGTGTCATACATATATAAAGACTTTAAATGTAGGGAAGGAACGAACAAAAAATCAGAATTATTATTCAATCTATAAATAATTCTGCCAACTACAATTACATATTTGTATTTGATTAAAAATACATAGAACGTACATAATTATGCCAATGATCTCTTTTAGCGGCTCTTTTACATTTTTTTTCTGACCTCAAGATCAAATGCGTTCCTTTTATAGGCTGATAGCGTAAAAAATTGTTTTTCGTTAAATAATTAGCTGTCATTATGAAACGGTATTATTTTATCATTTTCCACTCTAGGAATAATATAAACTGATTCGTCGGACATATATTGTTATAGATAAGGAATAATGACGTTGCTATTGGCAGTAAAGCAATATATTCATTTTATCAAAACGACAAAGGTCATTTACATTTTATATCTGTAATACGTATCGGACGACAGAAGATCTAGAACATGTCGGTCATTATAGGAAATACAAGAAAAAATAATAATAACAAAACCGATATTGAAAAGCAGTGTGAAATATATCCAGCTGGATATTAAAACATCTCAAGAAAGAATTGTCTAACTGGCAATGTTTGAATGCATTTACTGATCTATCATTTTCTGTCCGAAACAGAAACATGCATTGCATCAGAAAGAGATCGCAATTATGTTCGCCAGAGCTTTTGTTAGTATCATCTGTAAGTGAAACAAACAAACCAAAAATGTGTAAAAATTAATAAAAATGATCTGAAATGTTCATTCGTGCTGTAAAAGTATAGTACGATTAAAAGTGTAGAAAAAGTCAATGACACACAGAAAATCAGTTCCTATACAGCTGAAGAAAAAGTGCATTGCCATCAAAAACATTTACTGAATTTTTTATTAGCATGTTTTAATGAACACAGAAACGGTATCATTAACAACTCTAGCGAAAACATAAAACAGATTCGCGGGACATATATTGTTATCAATAAAGAATTATTACGTCGTTATTGGCAGTAAATCAATGTATTTATTTTATCAACCCAACAAACGTCATTTACTTGTACATAAGTACAATGTATCAGATGATAGTCGAACATCTCAATAATGGCGGTCTGTATTGAACTATATTGAAATACTATGTAAAATTTTAAAAGTGGATATCATGAAACATCAGAATTCATTTGAGTGTACTAACTATTATCTCATTTTCTACCATTTTTTTCAAATTACAATATGTAATCTATTTGGTTGTTCATTTTGTTATTTTACTTATACATTCGACACCTGTGTTTTTTTTTCAATTTCAATACTTCTGCTAAGTAAAAGTGTATTATTATTATTTTTTTAAATTTTATATAGTATGTTTATTTTTCATTGGTCATTTAAAAATATAGACATTAGGTTGGAGTAATGGTCCTTGTCTACAAACCAAGATATTGAGTTTCATCTATTCATCTGTAAGCCAAAAAGACAGAACACATTGGCAAAAAGGTTATGTAAATGCCATTCAAAATTGCAAAATATATCGTGTTAAATAAATTTAACGAAGTGAGGAAAAGCGATGTTCATTTCAAACTATTTCATTATTGAACTTCAAGCAAAGTAAGCGTATTTGAATTGTCTTTTGTATTTAAACTGTCGAATAGCATTTTCCTACTGAATATTGTTGCGCTCTCGGGCCTAAGGGTCGTGGTTCCAGACTGTACAGCGCGATACTTGCTCCTGGGCACCTAGGATCCGTTATCCTCGTGCGCGGCTCCTGGGGTAAACTTCATATAGTCTGCTCCTCGCAAAATCCTTGGCGAAATGATGGGGCGGGGGTAATGGACTTTATGCTAGGGGTTGGACTTCAGCCTGGGCTATAGTTTACCGGCGTTACACCTTACTGACTAATATTTAAGTAATAAATGGACACACCCGAAATAACTACAACGATTCACTTTATTTTGCTCATTCTAAATAAGAAAATATGTAAATAATAAACCTAGCATCTATACACTAAAATACGCAGAACGTTTATTCTCCGTTAAATTTACAGCTGGATATATTAGAACCCAGGTTACAGACGCAAGCCTTTAATCATATAAATTGATGTATCGCCAAAAAACCGTGGCACTTTAAGACAACATTAACGTTTGAAAACAATTTATGAAAACGTCCCTGGGTTTATCCTAATCGATTAAATCTAGTAGTGTAAAACATCACTAAAATATACCTATTTTAAATCAAAAAAGAGAAAACGAAAAATAGTTTTCTTGCAGTTTCGCTACACGGTGTAATTAACCATTAAACACTTAACAAGGATAAGTAACCAAATTCAGGCAGTTAAACTAACCTTGAAATGTTTAGAAAGAAATTCTCGAAACGGGCGCCTAACCGAAGGTTTTTTGCTGAAGTCCCCGATCGCAGCAAGATTCAGCGTATATATACTGAACGCTAGTGCGGGAAGAGCAGCATGCAGCAAAACATAACATTAATGTGGATAAAATGCTGCGCTTGTGCGAAATCGCTACAATAATAACGCCTAACGCTGCAGTGTAGCGCAGATGCTGCACTGCGGCCAAAACGCAGCAATGATGCACTTTTGCCGCTTGGTGTTGTGCACTAGAATAAAACAAGAATTTAAATGAAGAAGTTAATAAAGTCATAACACAATGTATTATTAACCTGATAAGGATGTTTTCGTTGACTTGTAATGTAAATCATGACATTACGGAGATGAAATGTAGTAGAGAATACAAGCTACACTACAGTGTATAACGTTGTCCCTGGCAACGACCGGAAATAGAACACATAAATATGGCTGCCAGTTGGAAAACAACCGACAACTTAACAATTCATTCTACAAAAATAAACTGTTATACATCAAATTAAACGTGATGACTTTGCATATACGTTATAAACAATAGGAGCTTACATTCTGACTTAGATAGTTTAGGAAAAAAGTGCAAGTAAAAGGCTTTTAAAACAAACACTGGAGCTACAGATGATTGTTTACATGTTAACATCAGGGTCGGATCTTGTGAAACCATGCTGTGTTCAAGATTCCTGGCAGAGTGCATGAATAAGGCACGTTGGGCTGTAAATTTAACCAGTCCAACTGCTGACATTTATGTGTAAAGCCAAAGTAGGCTGCAAAACATATTAAAGAAGACTAGGAACAAGAAACTAGAACTTTAAACAGTGAAAGGTAACAAAGACATTTCCTCAACAACAAAGTTTTACATAATGGTAAACAGATACCTTAAAATGTACATTATCTGAAGGTAGACAAGAACCTTAAGCCTTATACAAATTTTCCAAGAGGTAATAGTCTTAAACAGCTTTTAGAACACGATACAAACAGCTTTGAGACGATACTTAGAAACGCAATCCTATATACTTGTTTACACAATGCAAAAATTCTTAAGTCATAAATATTTAAGCGAATATACAGCAGAAGTAAAAACAAATGACTAGATTTATGTTAAGGAAAGACACATTACTTAATGGAATGAAGCGCCTCTTATCATAAAATATACTATAGATATTAAAAATAACAAAATGTACAAATGAAATCTTCTTTGAACTTCTTGTTGATCTTCACTTCCCCGTCTTCTTGACCTTGGTGTCCTTCACAACTGAAGAGATCCTGGACGGCCTGTTTTCCTTGTTTTCCTCCAGTCTTGGTCTCTTTTCGGAGGACTCCTGGGCATCATCCCTACGATTGGCGACATACATTCGTCTCAGGACGGCATTGTTAACAGAGCGCTCGAGTTGATGGACAGAATCGGCTACCTTCCCCATGGTCTTATTCACCTCCTCGATCCTGCGTCTGTTTCTTTCGACCGCCTGAAAGATCTTGTCCAGCGCAACCCGGAGCGTCTCGTCAAGGCGGGTGATGGTCATTGATGAAGCCGTTGGTGTGAGGTCCTTTCTGTTGTGAGAGACCTTGGTCTGCGTTCCAACATCAGCCTTCTGTGGCGGCACTGGAGAGAAGCAGGTCTCACTCTCACCTCTACCCAGCAGCCGTTCCTTTATATCTTCAACCTCGGGTGTACCTGTAAAGTCAAGAGGCGTTTTCACAGGTTCGGGAGTGCTAGGCAGCTGGATGCGGCTCCGGCATAGTGGCTGCTATGGAATCAAGCTTAGCCGGAGACGCTTGCACGGAATCTAATCCAGATGTAAAAAAGGTGTCACCAAAGGACGGAATGTAGGTGGACGTCTTGACGGCCAGATACTCAAGCATAGCGGAGTGTACCTGCTGTAAGTGGAGATGTCACGTTACCCGTGCCTTGAGGCGGAATAGTAGCAAACCTGGGGACAGCAGAGGCTTGAACAGAAGTAGCAGCTGGAAGAGTCAGTGGTCGAGGAACAGATGTCAGTGGCGCAGAGGAGAAAAGTGGTGATAGCCCGACAGACGCTGAGATTCCTACATGTGATAGGGTGGTTGCACCTGCTGCAGTCAACGCTAGTAAAGCCGGGTCATACTTAGGTACCAGGTTCCTGTTGATGGGCGTTGATTTATTTAAAGGTTGACCCACCTTGTCAGCAAACAGGCTGGCGTAGACTTGCGAAGTAACCTGCAAGTTGATAAGCCCAGGGTTTATCTCCGATGCCTCCAGCTCCCCGTCCTCGCTCTGGCAATCATCCGCAACCGTCATACTTCTCCTCCCCACCTCATCCTCTGTGGCCAAACGGGTCAACTTCCTCCGACACCAGCTTCGAGTTGTGGTTCTGACCTGGAAACCTTCTTGGCTCCCCTCCCCTGGCCTGCGCATCTGCCAAGTGCTTCGGCTGGATTGCGTTCTTCTCGAGTGTTCCCATTGTCATACACCTGAAATGGCAATGGTAGCAAAAGAAAGGTGCCTGATCTAGAGCCTGGTGGTATCGGTATACGTGGAGGAACATCCTATAGCGCTCACATACGTGTACTTTCTGTTCCCTCTCACAGTGTAAGCAGGTGTAGAGCCTCCTCTTACCACGCCTTGCATCGATCGCAGCCTACAATATACAAAATTGAACCGACTCTCAGCCAGGGAATCTTACTATGATGAATACAATGATCAAAGGCTTGCGTATTCGTTTCATCTCCCTGTTTAAGGCGAAAGGTAAACTATTTCGATACCCCTCCAACTGTTACTTATTGTACATAATCCTAACCTACTTACCTTTGTTTCCTGCACTGTAAGGTAAGTCTACTTAATATCACTCTAGTCTGCTGCAGTTAGCCCTGGTTGGTTTCCTAGCTAAATTCTTAACCCATCTAGGCTCCGAATTACCTGTATACAATTTGAGTTTATCATGGTGTGCGAGTCTTTTCTCCCCGCGATTACTTATTTGTACCTTAAAGGTTAATGGCGAAAGCTTTTCTATTATAACAAAGGGACCATCAAACCTTCTTTCTAGTTTTGGGGTGACGCTCACTTTTTTCCTTCGTGTAGCAACTAAACTATGTTGCCGATATTGTATTGAGTAAACGAGGCATTCAGGTCATATATGTCCTGCTTCTCTTTGCGCTTGCCTTAAGATAACGTCGCGCTACTTCCTGAGCTTTCAGCATACGGTCACGTATTTTCTGAACCTGCCCGCATTGGGAAATGGGGTCTTTCTTGACTACATAATCATGGATAAAGTCTGCAGGCATTCGGACTTCTCTGCCAAAGCACATGATATTAGGCGTTAACTTTGTTGATTCATTTGGGGTGGCTCGGTACGCCCGAGCAAGGAAACCAAGGTAATGGTCCCACTGGTCCTGTTCAACTAAGAACTCCTTTACCATTTTTATGAGACTCCTATTAAATCTCTCACATTGCCCGTTAGAAATCGGATGCCTGGGCGTTGTCCGAGATTTCCTTATGTCAAACTATTCGCAAAGTTTCCTGCCCTCGAACGTTGCACCCAAGTCAGTATGGATTGACAGAGGACAGCCCAGCGTGCAATGAATTCATTTGCACTTTTTAATGCACACACGTCCGCCCGCTGAGATGGTACCGGGATGACTTCAACGAACTTAGTGAAATGGTCTGTCAGAACCATAATATATCTGTTGCCATTTTCTGTCAGCGGGAGTGGGCGACGGTAATCAATAGCCAAGGCGTCCCATGGAGCACCACTCGGTAAATGCCCCATCGGAGCCATTGACTTTTTCTTGGGATCTGCATCTGCAGCACATATGTCGCACGAGCGCACGTGTAACTTTACATCTTCCCTCATTCGAAACCAGTAATAATTTTGTAGAAGCTTATTTCTAGTCCTCTTGGTACCAAGATGTCCGGCTAAGGCGTTTCTATGGGCCTGCTTCAGTAGCTGCTTTTTCATGTCCTGTGGCACAATAAATAAAGGTAGCTGTCGGTTCCGTTGCGTTTCGTGAAACTTCGGCATAATACGCCATTTTGTAACACCAAGTTGTCCCACAGTATCGCATAGTGCCTCGAAACTGGACTCTGTAGCTCCAACTCACAGTTTGTTGGTTTCGAACCTGTTTTCATAGCTCTCATTATAATGGCTATATCAGGGTCATCTTCTTGACGTTTGACCATTTCCTCAGAGGACAGCAGTTCTACCCATGGTTTTTTTCTGACGACTCCTCGTCGGAAGCCGCTCGAACCTGAAACTTGATTTCTGGGTCCTCTTTGTCAGCTCGAGCCTAGCTAGGATTTTCTGAAGAGGCAGACGAATCCAGTGGCCAGGACGATACCATGATCTCTGCGCGGCGTCTGCATTTATTGCATGGGCCGCATTTTAACGGCTCACTAGTGTCGACCTCACTGCAATCACACGATCTTGGATCTTCACACCTGGACAGGGCATCGCAATGGGACTGAAGTTTACCTGGACGGTACTGGATAGAAAAGTTGTAGGCAGCCAGTATCTCGATCTAGCGGGCAATCTTCCCGTTTGGCTCCTTAAGAATGAAGAGCCAGACCAAAGCCAGATGGTCGCTTCGCACTGTGAATTTCCGTCTTAGCAGATACTGCCGAAAGTATTGTACGAAATACACAACCGCTAGCAGCTCCTTTTCCGTTATGAAATAGTTGCGTTCGGTTTTATTCATTGATCGACTGGCATAAGCGATTACGCGCTCTCGGCTGGCTTGGACTTGCGGCAAGACTGCTCCGAGACCGAAACCGGAAGAGTGGACGTCTAACAGGAACTCTCCGCCTTCATTCAACGGGTATCCCATTATGTCAGCTCCTGTAACGTGAGCCTTCAACTTGTCAAACGCTGCTTGACACTCAGGTGTCAACACGAAGACGGCATCTTTCTTCGTCAAGTCGAGCAACGGCCTTGCAATCTTTGCGAAGTCCTTTATAAAACGCCGGTAATAGGACCCGGTCGCTACGAACTGTTTTACCTGTTTCGCCGTCATTGGCGTAGGCCAATCAGCAATCTTCGCTATATTGGTAGGATCAGGCCGTACACCATTCCCCGACACGACGTGGCCAAGGAAAACTACTTCGGTCCGAAGGAGGTGGCATTTCTCTGGGCGTAATTTCAGGCCAGCTGCCTTTATTCTGGCCAGGACGTCCTCAATCCTGTTCATGTGCTCTTCAAAGTTGGCTCCAAACACGACAATATCGTCGACATATACTAAGCAGGTTATCTACTGTTGAAGTACAAGCTCCATTGTCCCCTGGAACGTGCTACTGCTGTTGCTCAAACCAAACGACATCCTCGTCATCTCAAAGAGGCCATACTTGCAAACAAACGCACTTTTTGGTATATCCTCCTTCTTAAGTGGAATTTGGAAATACCCTGAAGTAAGATCGAAGGAGCTAAACCATTTCATGCCTGCAACGGCGTCCAGACAATCCTGTACCCGCGGCAGAGGGAAGCCATCTGTTTTCACGAGGGCGTTGACCTTCCTATACTCTACGCAAGGACGAACTAGGCCTGACGTTTTCCTGACGAAGACGATTGGACTCGCCCAAGGCGAGGAACTCTTACGAATGACCCCCTTTTTCAAAAGGTCGTCAATAGCGGCCTTCTCCTCTTCTGCAAATGCTAGCGGCACGCACCTTGGCCTTTGTTTGATAGGTGCTGCATTTCCGGTCTCTATAGGGTGCTACGCCAGATCTGTTTGCCCCAAGTCCCACTCGTCTTTAGAGAAAGTATCGCCATACTCGCTCAAGAGGTCTGCTATTCGCACCTGTTCATCCTTACTTCGTCCAATTATTGAATTTTCGTAGAGCTCCCTTAAATGCTCAGGCACGACGTGCGCTTTTCCCTTCACCTCTCTGACCACACTAGTATGTTTCTCTTGAGTGACTCTCCTGATCCTATAGAGATTTTTGTCCTCAGATTCATGTTCTTTTTCAGCCAACACACTGGCGATCTTTCCCGCCCTCTCGGCGATGCCGATACACGCATCTTGCTTTAACGCCACGTCTCCCTTAAAAAGGATTCAGTATCCGCACCTTGCAGGTAGGGCCACTGTTAACATCAACAAAAGTTGAAGCCATGACCAGACAATATCTTTCATTGAAGTTCTCACACGTCTCTATGATGTACTCGCAGCTGCTTTCCAAGTCGTCTGCCTATTGGCGTTCCACATACACGTCTACCACAGTCTCGGCGCCGCCGATTATTAACACATCGTCCGCAACCGTAGCCTTCCTAGCAACGTATCTCTTGCCGACTTGGTGGACAGGAACCTCCACGCCATCCAACACTAGGACCCTTTTACTCAAAAGGAGGTCAGCCGGTCCCTTCTCTCCTCCTCTGAGGATGTCAAAACCTAAAAGCGCATCATCCTCGATGTCCGCAACCACTACCTCATGCACGATCTCATATGTACCAAGCTTCAAACTAAATTCTGCTTTACCCTTCTCTCTAAATGGTAAACCATCAGCTCCTCGAAGCTTGCCACCCTTCTTTAACTCTGGCCTTCTTGACAAGTCTATACCCTCAAATATTCTGGTTGACAACACTGTTCTAACAGCTCCCGTATCTGCCGTAAACAGTGTTTCAACTCCCTCTACCGTGCCGTGTATGTACACCCCATCACACAATTCCTTCCTGTTGGCCTTTCCACTGCCCCTCAATCCATCATCATTATCTCCCTTTCCTAGTCTATTGTGGCCCTCATCTCTTAAAGGGACCTTCTCCCGGCCACTGGGGTTGGTCCCTTGAAGTTTAAACTCGCCCCTTTTCTTGAGGGCCCCTGATTCTCGACTTCGGAAGGCTTCCGGTTCTGCTGCAATTCCCCTCCTGCCTCTGATCTTTTTTTAGGGCAATTTCGAGCATAACGTCCCATTGCGTGGCAGTAAAACCACTCGATCGCGTCATTACTTCTGCCATTTCTCTCCCTCTTAGGTACTTCATTTTCACACTTACCGGCTCTCTCAAGCTTTTCTAGCCTCTCTAAAATTTTTGAGATAACTTCTTCTTGCTTACTGGCTGGCTGACCGTTATGCTTCACCCCCTGTCGCCGGAAAGTATTTTCTTGCTGATGCCTCGCATCGGTCCTGTCTGGTACCCGCAATACATTTCCACAGGTGTACACATCAAAACCCTCGTCACCCTGCATAGTGCGCCGGGCATTTTTGTACCTTTTATTTTGTCCGCTACTTCTCGTTTGGATGAGGTTCACCACATGGTAGACTATCGTCTATCGTTTCCGGCATCTTGTGAAATTACACCCCAAAGCGAACCTCGTCGTCGCGTAGGCCGTCAAAGAACCTTCTGACTAGATCCTCCTCTCGCGTCCTCTTATCGCGGTAGCCGTGGGCCTTATCATATAACATTTTCCAATCCGCGGCGTACTCTTCGGCGGTTTCGCCGACTCTCTGATTTCGCCGGCTAAGTTTCGCCGCGAAAGATCGCGCCGTTTCTACAATGCAGAAGCGATTATGCTGCTCGGATACCAGGTCGCCATAATTACCAAGGACTTGATTAGGCAACTGCCCAAATAAGAATTGAGTAGCATGGCCTCCATCCGGGGAAGAAACTGATCTAGCTTTATTTCCTCGTCCCAGCTATACCTTTCAGCCACGGCTTCGAACCTTGCGATCCATATCTGCCAGTCTTCCTTGCCTTTGAACGTTGGAATTTTTGCGTTGTCTGTTGCCCTCATTCGCGCATCTCTCCTGTTAATGGTGAAAATATCTTACCGTCCGTCCGGTCTGGCATAGCCCATAGTCGCCCTCATATTGGCTGAGTTGGCATTAAAATCTTGCCATGGTATCCTTTGCCCCACTTCACCACGGTGACTATGGTAACGGTCTGCGTTGTAGAACACATTTTGGTGAGGCAAGGCCCCTACGTCACCTTGCTCCGTACTGGACTTTAATTTAGCCCTATGCATAAGACTAGAATTTTCATGCTAGACTGCTAAGTGTGACATGGCCCGTTTAAGGGTCTTGAGCTCTGCGACGACCTCCTTAAGGACCCCGGAGATATCACTATAGACTTGATCAGACCTGGTTAGGCCACGGACTGGCGTATCCGTCATAGACGTATTTATCGCTGCATCAGCGTGTATCGGGCTGTACTGTGCGGCGGCGTCGCCGACCTCACGCGACATGGAGGTTCCTAACATAGGCTCGATATCTGAAACTGTCTGCAAAATACAAGAACGAGATAGCCCCCTATGGCTTATAGCGTCGGCGTCCTGCCGACGAAAATAAATCTCCCCTTCACTGTCTACCGGGGTGTGATTTTCCATACTGTAATACGAAGGTGTAGGTACGTTTCACTGGATCCCCGAACGTCAAGGGATCCCACTTCCGACACAAAAAAATTGTTGCGCTCTCGGGCCTAAGGGTCGTGGTTCCAGACTGTACAGCGCGATACTTGCTCCTGGGCACCTAGGATCCGTTTTTCTCGTGCGCGGCTCCTAGGGTAAACTTCCTCTTGTCTGCTCCTCGCAGAATCCTTGGCGAAATGACGGGGCGGGGGTAATGGACTTTATGCTAGGGGTTGGACTTCAGCCTGGGCTATAGTTTACCGGCGTTACACCTAAATGACTAATATTTAAGTTATTACAAGACACACCCGAAATAACTACAACGATTCACTTTATTATGCTCATTCTAAATAAGAAAATATGTAAATAATAAACTTTGCATCTATACACTAAAATACGCAGAACGTTTATTCTCCGTTAAATTTACAGCTGAGTATATTAGAACCCAGGTTACAGACGCAAGCCTTTAATCATATAAATTGATGTATCGCCAAAAAACGTGGCACTTTAAGACAACATTAACGTCTGAAAACAATTTATAAAAACGTTCCTGGGTTTATCCTAATCAATTAAATCTAATAGTAAAACATCACTAAAATATACCTATTCTAAATCAAAAAAGAGAAAACGAAAAATAGTTTTCTTGCAGTTTCGCTACACGGCGTATTTAACCATTAAATACTTAACAAGGATAAATAACCAAATTCGGGCAGTTAAACTAACCTTGAAATGTTTAGAAAGAAATTCTCGAAACGGGCGCCTAACCCGAATTTTGCTGAAGTCCCCGATCGCAGCAAGATTCAGCGTATATATACTGAACGCTAGTGCGGGAAGAGCAGCATGCAGCAAAACATAACATTAATGTGGATAAAATGCTGCGCTTGTGCGAAATCGCTACAATAATAACGCCCAACGCTGCAGTGTAGCGCAGATGCTGCATTGCGGCCAAAATGCAGCAAATATGCACTTTTGCCGCACGGTGTTGTGCACTAGAATAAAACAAGAATTTAAATGAAGAAGTTATAAAGTCATAAAATATGTATTATTAACCTGATAAGGATGTTTTCGTTGACTTGTAATGTAAATCATGACATTAAGGAGATGAAATGTAGTAGAGAAAACAAGCTACACTACAGTGTATTACGTTGTCCCTGGCAACGACCGGAAATAGAACACATAAATATGGCTGCCAGTAGGAAAACAACCGACAACTTAGCAATTCATTCAACAAAAATAAACTGTTATACATCAAATTAAACGTGATGACTTTGCATATACGTTATAAACAATAGGAGCTTACATTCTGACTAGGATAGTTTAGGAAAAAAGTGCAAGTAAAAGGCTTTTAAAACAAACATTGGAGCAACAGATGATTGTTTATATGTTAACAACAGGGGCGGATCTTGTGAAACCATGCTGTGTTCAAGATTCCTGGCAGAGTGCATGAATAAGGCACGTTGGGCTGTAAATTTAACCAGTTCAACTGCTGACATTTATGTGTAAAGCCAAAGTAGGCTGCAAAACATATTAAAGAAGACTAGGAACAAGAAACTAGAACTTTAAACAGTGAAAGGTAACATGTATATTTATAGAGGTCATTACAATATCATGCTGCTTCTAAGAATAACAGAAATGTTTCAACGTCGAAATAATTGGACCTTTTCATAAATAAAAAAGATAGAAGATAGAAAACATTGTATACTACTCATTAACTGTATTTTCTCCTTAGGTCTCTGACCGTCTCTATCATTTACCTTATGCCGAAGTAAAATAAATCTGACTCCATTTTACTTAATGGACACTGACATTTCGAAAAAAGGCGGATGTTGTCGGAAGAACATAATCACGCTCATTCGACGTGAGGCATTTTACTAGATTTTATGAGTGGTAACTTTAAAAGAAATAAGGACACATAATAGCAAACCTATTTTATTGTATCACATATTTTTCACTATCAGCTACAGTGATTGAAATAAGCAAATAAAATGTAGAAATGTACATGGGAGATAATTTTTAGATTTTCCAGACTAACGTCATTAGAGTATTTGTAGGACAACAAATACTGTTTCCAGACCGCAGTTAAAGTGCAGAGTGATTAATTAAATTACCATTACTTTGCCAATGTCATCAATTAACTTAACACCTTACATTACAATTTTGTCAAAGTACGTATTCAAATTACAAGTACTTTGTCACTGAAGTTTATATAATTATACATTACATTTACTGAACGTGTATTTATTTATAGGTACTTTTTTTAATGACTAACAGATTTATTAAGCCTTAGTTTAACAGCATATGTAAAATATGAGTGCAGACGCTACCTTAGACGGAACAGATATAATTATGACTTCATAAAAAAAACTTCTTCTCTAAAACCACAATGGCTAGAACTTAGATATTTGGCACGAAACATTGTCTAGTGAACCTCTACCAAGTTTTTTTAAATTATATCCCTGGGGTAAACATTTGGCCTGCCCGGGGGTCATAGAGATTCATATTATACATATAGTAAAAACGTATAAGAAAATTATCATCTGAAGCTTCAAAGGCTTGAGCTTAGATATTTGGAATGAAACATTGTGGACCTCTACAAAGATTGTTCAAATTATGGCCCTAGGGTCAAAATTGGCCCTGCCCTGGGGGTCATGGGTTCTCTTTATATACATATAAAAAAGTGATCTCTGAAACCGACAAAGCTATAGCTTAGATATTTGACATGAAACATTGTCTGGTGGACCTGTATCAAAATTGTTTGAATTAAAGCCTTGAGGCCAAAGTTGGCACTTCCCCAGGGGACTCAATGACCTACTTTTTTCTTATTTGATATGCAGTTATGAAATTTGGACCATGTGCAAGATTTCAGAAGTAGAATTGAACTTTAATATGAACTGGCCTAGATTTTGACCTAGTGACCTACTTTCTTGTTTAATGTACAGCTATGAAATTTGGACAATTTGCACAGTTTCAGATGTAAAACTGAACTTTGATGTTAGATGACATTAATTTTGACCCCGTGACCTACTTTTTTGTTGTTTGATGTACAGCTTGGAAATTTGGACCATGTATATATCGTAAAAATTTAAAAATATATTTTGCATGAAGTATGGTCTACTGACCAACATTGTTCAAATTCTTGTAATAAACACTAGCTTACTCCGCTTTCACACAAATAGCAATCTGTCCTCAGGTGAGAGCTTTGGGGCCAATGGCCCCCTTGTCTTAATCTACTTCTGAACTATACTTTTTACAGTTGAAATCGGCATTTGTATTAAGATTGCAGATAGAGAATGAATATTTATGGCATCAAGAGTCACTGTCTTTATAAAAGTTAAGTAGAAGTGTGCGATGTGCTCTAAAACTGGGACTTATTTGATCTTAATAAATGTTATTATCAAGAATAAAACAGGCAAACTGTTTTATTATAGTCACACGTTTTTACTTAAGAAAAGAATACAGTCTGTAAGAATATTGTCATCAATAATTGATACTCTAACTACAATGGCATGTATATAATATTGTCGTTTATATACTTTTAGTAGGAGAAAATATATTCATTTTAACAATTAGATGTTATGGGGACGCAGCACTATATAATGGTCAGTATTTCAAGGAAAAGAAATGCAAATTTCTAGACTGTCAGTCGTTTTTGGACAACTTTGGCAAAATAACCCTCCATTTAAAAAAAAAAGGCAATAAAACATCAGTACAATGAAGTCTCTGTTATCGAAAAGCACATAAATGTATGTTTTATTTTATAAATGTTACAACAACAACATAAACCACCACAGTCAGGACAATGTATTGACAATATGATTAAGGAACCTTCACATTTGGAACAAGTTCTCATGTGAGGGTCAAAGCGTGCAATGTGTATTTGACACGGTGTTTTATGCTCTTGCTCTTTCAGTCTTTCTCTGAGAATAGTGCCATCTATCTTTTCACTTACATGTCATTTCCAGAAAAATGTTTTTTGTCTAGTGTTTGCAATCTTACCTAATGTTTTACTGTTTTATTTTCCTATATATTTAAAACGCAATACAGCATTTTTCAGCGAACTGTTAAGTAGGTTACTATAATCTCTTTGATCCCATATGTAAAGCTATCGAATATATTTCTTGGAGTGAAAATGACAGCAATGAACTACATCTGTCAATTAAACAGTAATCGGCGTAAAGAAGTAGGAAATTGATCTCAAAACTATTAGGGAAAATACCGGGTATTCAACTTTAAACAGCTAAATAGCAGTAACGGAGCATTTTGCCCTCAAATACTGTAACAGTAATTTTAAAAACTTTGATTCATTTTACTTGAATTCGAATAGTTCTGCAAGTACTAAAGCACATGGATAATGTTTGATACGATCTAGTTAGAAAAAAGCAAAGTCGCGTAACAGCTTGACAGCTTAATAAATCAAAATATCCAGTTTAGTAAAACATTTTTACGTACACAGGTGCAAAAACAATAGTGTGTCTAAACGAAATTCAAGTTTTAATCTATTATAACGTAAATCTAGTTGTCAACATTTCTCATCTTCTGAATACGTACGGCTTGATCACGTTGAATCATAAAAGGTAGTCAAATTTCTGCCCTCTCAATACTAGCAGTGATTTATCTTCCAAAAGGAATGAAATCCAATTCGTTTTAGCTCACCTTAGAACAAAGTGCTCAAGGTGAGTTTTTCTGATCGGTCTTTGTCGTCGTCCGTTCGTCCGTACGTCTGTCGTCAACTTCATTCAAACGACATCTGCTCTGAAACCACTGGGCCAAATTTAATGAAACTTGCCTTCGATGTTTGTTGCATGAAGCTCTACCAAGATTGTTCAAATGGTTTTGGACTATTGCATTTCTGCGTCACTGGAACTAAAAATAGATTTTAACAGTTTGGTTTTTAAAAATTCTTCTCAGAAACCTCAAGGCCTGGAGTTTAGTTATTTGATATGAAGCATCATCTAGTAGACCTCTACCAAGTTTGTTCAAATCATAGCCACTGGGTCAAAAAAGGCCCTGCCCCGGGGGTAAGTTGTTTATACAGAGTTATATAGGAAAAAGTTTTTAAAAATCTTCACATCAGAAACCAAAAAGCATAGAGCTTAGATATTTTGTTTGTAGAATTTTCTGGAGAATCTCTACCAAGTTTGTTCAAATCATGGCCCCTGGGTTAAAAATGGCCCCGCCCCAGTGGTCACAAGTTTTACATTGAGTTATATAACAAAGAATTAAACAATCTTCTTGTCAGAAACCACAAGCTCTATAGTTAAGATAATTAGTGTGCAGCATTGCCTACCTTTACAAAGTTTGTTCAAATCATGGCGCCTGGGTCAAAATGGTTCTGCCCTGGGGGTCAGTTGTTTTACATACAGTTATATAGGAAAAAGTTTAAAAATCTCATAATCAGAAACCAAAAGGCGTACTGCTTAGATATTTGGTATGTAGCAATGTCTAGAGGACTTCTACCAAGTTTGTTCAAATCAGGGGTCATTTGATTTTACACAAAGACTTATATAGAGAGAACTTAAAAAAGGGCTAGACCTTCAATTGTTCATTGTTATATCTCTTCCAAACCACGCCCTTCTGGTGGAGACATATTGTTTTTGCCCTGTCCATGGGTGTCTGTTCATCTGTCTGTCTGCCATACTTCAATTCCGTTCAATAACTTGAGTACCAGTTGACCCAGAGTCTTCTAACCTTACAGGGTTAATGCCCTTAATAAGTAGAAAGAACTGGGTTAGTAGGCCAAAGGTCAGGGTCAGAGGGACCTCTAGAGTGGAAACCGCTTCCACTCAATAACACAAGAACCATTTCACCCATAACCGTCAAACTTCATAGGATGATTGTTTTTACTAAATAAAAGAACCATAATGTTTTTGGGGTTAGTAGGTCAAAGGTCAAGGGCACAGGAACCTGCAGAGTGAAAAGTATTTCTGCTGAGTAACTGTAGTACTATTTCTCCCAGAGCCTTCAAACATTTTAGGGTAATTGTATTGGAAGAACTCTATTGTTTTTAGGGTCCATAGGTCAAAGGTCAAGTTCACAGGGACCTCCTGTAGAGTGAAAATTTTTCTGCTCAGTAACTGGAGTATCACTTTACCCAAAGTCTTCAATCTTCATAGGATGATTGCCCTTACTCAGTAAAAGAACCCTGTCGTTTTCGGAGTCAGTAGGTCAAAATGCAGGGTCACAGGGACATGTAGACTGAAAACTCTGCTCAGTAACTGGAGTACCACTTAACCAAGAACCTTAAAACATAGGTTAATAATATTAGAAGAACCCTATTGATTTTGGGGTCCGTAGGTCAAAGGTCAAGTTCACAGGGACCTGTAAAGTAAAACTATTTCTGCTAAAATATTTGACTACCATTACACCCAGAGTCTACAAACTTATTGCAAACTTACTCAAACTTGCGAACAACGAACACCCGTAACAAACAATAATGATAATTGTAACTTGAGCAATGAGACACAGGTGAGCGATTTACGTCTATCATGGCCCTCTTGTTGAAGTTACTTGTCGAAATAATGAGACTCTGGATATATTTTGTAAAACTATACAACAAATAAAGAACAAATGTGATGACCATTCAGATATTTTACCTGCGAAAAATATACAGAAAGAAAACAAAAATTATCTATTTTGCCATTTTTTCTTAACAAATAAACACAATGTGAATTTTACATCTAAATTTACAATTTTCATATTAATATGATTAAATGTTGCGTAAACATAATTACTTATCATTCTTTGCTTTTAAGAAGCATATTTTAAGACATTTTCGATTAATTGTGTGAAATACAACGGTGTGAAACTTAAGAAAATTTAGAAGAAGAAAAATCAAAGCTACAAAAAAAACAACACGCTAACTTCAACGTACTTGTACCTTTTTGGTAAACAGTTTTCTCCTTTAAAATGCTCCATTTTATTTGATGCAGTAATCTTACTGCAGCATCTTATCTCGTTACTTTATACTGATTTGACTTTGTCCTGAAAAATGGAGCAACTGTCAACAGAATTAGATATTTCGTAGTATTAACCACAATGTTGATTATATAGCGAGTTGTTTGCAAACATCAATTTACGGGCTGCTTCAAGCCAGACTAATAATTTGCACAGCGTGGGAAATTATTACTAAATAATTCTGTTGCTGTTTTATCAGGAATAGACATAATAACTCTAACGAGTGATCTTATCAGCATCATATCGTGCAAATTATAACGTTCGCTTGCATTTCTAGCTCGGCTGTTTTTGAAGAAAACACCGAAGTATTTTCATAGCCCTCTTGTCAGATGCGTCTGACAGTGCCTGCGTCTGCATCAGCGTCTGCGTGCAAAAACTTATACATTTTCAAATAGTTCTGCTATTACTTTACATATTCACTTCTTACTCAAACTACTTTTTTACAATGACGACCAATACAAATACCACAAGTTGCATTACTCTGCCTTCTTTATTCTTAGAATAATGACCCCTTTAGAATTTGTAAATTTCCTTGAAATCTTTTAATTGATTTGCAATATCTTAGTTATTTCTTAATATTTTTCCAGCCTTCAACAACCTCTTTATTGTGACAAGCTACTGTAGTTGGACAAGTAACATAATTCTGCAATCTTAATTTCTTGAAATTTTCCGCTTTTAACTTTCAACAACAAGTTATTTACCTTGTTAATACTCTACAGGTCACATTTAGTGTAAGTCTATCCTGATTACATTTGGAGTTAAAAACTTGGTGTCATGGGGTCAAAAACAACGTCATCAGATCGACAATAAAATAATGTTTTTTTTTTTTCTTTTTTTTATCACTCAAGAATCCTTATTTTCTTCCATTTCATCATGAACACTTATCAAAATATTTGTCTTGATGATGTCTAGTTTAAGTTCAGAATTAAGTCAGTTTGGCTGAAAAGTAGGTTACTAGGTCAATTCATACATACCTTTTTGGCAGTCGAAAGATTGTATTTTCTTAACTATCATTCTGAAAATTTGTCAGAATGTTTGTCTTGATATATCTAGATATCATCCACACAGGTTACATGGGTCAAAAAGTAGGTCACCATGCTACAGGCCATATTTTCTATCTAAAGATGATGAACATTTGCCAGATTTTTTGTTTTGATGATATCTTAGTCTTGTTAAGAAATTGGTAACGAGGGTCAAAAATATGTAGGGCAATATATTCGACATGATTATAATCAAAATTTGTCACAGTGATTGTCATGTTTCATAGTGGGTCAGATAGGGTCAACCTTATCATGATGAAAATTTGTCATACTATTCGTGTTGGTGATATCCAGATAAAACTCGGTCACATTAGTCAAAGAGTAGTTCATCTGGCCAGATGCTAGATATTTTAATCGATTTTCATTGAAATTTCATGAGAATGTTGCCTTGATGGTATCTAAAATATGTTCCAATTTGGGTCACATTTAGTCAAAACAGAAGGTCACAATTCGTGACGTTATGATGTCAATCAGATATTAATTTAAAAAAATCAGAATGTTTCTCTTGCTTATATTTAGGTCATATAAAAAGGTATGTAATTCGAAGGCAGAATATAGGTCAGCTAGCTAAAGACCCCATTGACTACCTGAAAATCCAAAACAAATTTTTAGAAAATAAAATTGTCTTGATGATACTAAGGTCATACGTGAATGTGGGTTAACATGGGGTCTAGAAAGTAGGTTACAAAACTAGAAATACATTTTCTATTCGATCCGTCAGAATGTTTGTGTTGATGATGTCTGTGGGTCACGTCGGATATAAAATAGGTCACCTGACTAGAGGCCACATTGTCTACATGATCTTAATAAAATATTGTCAGAATGGTGTTAGTCTTTATGATATCTAGGTCATGTCAAAACTGGGTCACAAAAGTAAGCCATCTATTTAGAACATAACAGAGGAATTACCCAAACTTAGTCAATTTTGTTCATTCTTACAAATTTAGTCATCATGCGAAAGAGTACTCAGGTGAGCTAAATAGGGTCATCATGGCCCGCTTGTTAGATAACTAAATTATCTAATTTTTGAAGACCTGCAGATGCCATAGTCAACATGGAGGACATGGAAATACAGTGTTCTATATTAACTACATAATAATCGTTATTTATATTCTGTTTATTTTTTTTAACATTTCATGATTTGCAGACAAAATATAATACTCATTTCTGAATTTCTAAATTATTCCACAAGATGATCGATTCACCCAACATACGCCTGTTTCAATTCAAAGTAGTTATGGCGTTCATATTCAAAAACAGCTTTCAATACTCTCTCAAAAGTAACTGCAGCCGAGCGTTGTCACCCGCAGGCATTGCTTTTGTTTGAAATTAAGAAACTCATCACACTAACTATGACATATTCAAGTCACGTTTAAAATTAACAAAGGATATCAATGAACCTTGATCTGCATGAAAGGCCCTCAAAGAAGAGATGAAAGTTTTGCAGAATACAGAGTTCGAAAATTTCTTGTAATATATCGTAAAAAATGCAGAATAACAAAATTCGAGTTGTATATGCACGGCAATAATTCTTATTCAGTCAACTGAAATGCAACTCGATGTATCACCCAATGCTTGTCTGTTTTAGTAAATTAACCGCTACTTGTTTCATAATACATGTTCTCCTTGGAGTTTTCATTTTTATTCATCGCCCGTTAAGATTTTAAACATTTGTTGATATAAAACATTTTTCATTTATTTTTTCTTTATTTCCCGATATACTCCGTATTAAAAAGAAGCTTAAACTATACAAAACACCCAAAGGAAGGAACGTAGGCTTTGTTACTGTAAAGTGAAAGTAGGATCGCTGCTAAAATTTAATTGGTTGACAAAAAATCGTCAAAATTTAATTGGACACTTGCCACGAAAAAGAAAGGACTCTCAGAAACGAGCGCTTAGGTTTTCTGATGTAAAACTGGTAATATGTTATTTTACCTCATTTTCCTCTGTGGCGAGCCTTACGATAATTTTGCAAATGACTCCCATACAACTATTCCCACAGAGATTGGCATTTCCCTCAAATTGAGGCCCCCCAGCTGGCCCGTTTGTAAAAAAATAAAAGGGCTCATTTTCAAAGACTCTTAAACATTTTATTCAGCTCTTTTCACCTCGTAAGAGAAACGCAGTCAACCTTTCAATTTGCAATGGTCATGCAATATTGCGTAACAACTGATAACGAGTTCGCAACTTTATAGCCGTGTATATTACACAATGTACCGTATATTCGGCGGCACGGATTATCAGAGAATTCTCCAGACTGATCATGATATATAGTTTTCAAGCGTCTAGTAACCTTGACGTATTTAATTAAGTTGTTCAATGAGCGTCTGCTGGCCATGATCAGCTGCCTGATGATATTGTGCAAACTCCAATCGTAACAACTCGGCCTTTTCCGACAACTTCGTATAAAGACATACTGAAGTCGCCCGATGTGTTCCGAATGGTGCAAACTCCACACAGCGGTTCCATACTTTCAGTACAGTAATGAATGCCGAAAGTCATGTCACGTGATGATGGTCGAAAGTAAATAAACAAAATTTTAATACATTTTTTAAAAAAATTTCATTACACACAGGCATGTTTAATCGATGCAGTTCCAATTGTGAATAAAACTAAACAGAGAAAAAAATAAATTCTTAAAAAAAGTTCATACATGTTTATTTAGCTGAAATCCAGCTAAGGTTAACCCGTGTCTGCAGAGATCTTTCCAAAGAATGAAGGGGAGATCACTGCGAGGAGATTGGATAATGTGATGACGTTGTTATTTGTAATGAAAATTTATTTATTGATAAATTATTTGTTTCAGAGAACTTTATAAATATTAAATAAAAAAAGTTAAAACTTGTCATATGATTTTTCTTTAGTTGAACATTTAAAAAAATACCAGTATATTTCTTTTAATTTCTTACACAAATTTCATTATATTTTTATGCCTAAAATGCATCAAAATGAGCCATTTAGTCCACTTTTTAAGAAAATTTTCTTGGAGGAGGCCGCTAACCCCCCCCCCCCCACCTACAGAAGAGGGTCACCCCCTTCCGTACCTTCCCCCAAGCCCCCCCAGTCAAAAATTTCTGGATCCGGCCCTGCTCAATACTGATTAATACTTGTACAGTACCTCCAACAGAGTGACATATTTGTACACATCTCTTACATGCACATTTGAAAGACGTTACAGCAACATTCAGTAAATACAAGAAATGACCGAAATGTGAACTCGGCATATAATTGAATGATTTTACGAACGAATGAGGATTAGTTTATATTCTGAGAAATTTAGTAATGCGTGTTCCTTCAGATTGGTAAACATTAAGATAATTTTGGTTCATAAAAACCCCATTACGATGATAATAATAATCCATTCTTTATACGAAAGAAATATGACATGTCTATTTAGTTAAAGAGTTGTTTGCTTTTGTATTGAAAATTTGTTTGCTTTGTATACCTATGTTATTCCAGTCATTGTCCTCTTCAAGCATTTCATGGCGAATATTAAGTTGATTGTTTATCCCATATATTTCTAAGTTACCTTTTTTGTCGGCGTGCTTGTAATTAAATTAATATTAGTCATTTGACAATAATTCTTGTTGAATATAAGTTGGTACCTTGCACAGTGTTATTCTGTTTCAATTGACATGTATCTCTTGTACTATGTAATGTAAGTTTTTTTATAAATTAAATGAATAACTTAAGTATCATGTATTCATTATAGTAACTACAATCTAAAGTCTGACATCTTCTATAACATTAAAGGTTCATGATTTATTTTTATTTGAAAAGTCTTTTTACTAATATATGTGTTTACAAACATTGCTTAACTCGTATTCTAAATATACAAAAGATATATTTATTACATTATATCACTTTTGTTAATACTATATTTATTCCTACAGAAGGTATTTTGTATACAGGTTAGAATAATCAGAATAATAAAATCCTTTGTATTACAGAAACTACAATTTCAATTTTTATGATCTTCAGTGTTCTCAGTTTGACCATTGTTTATAAGCTCTAGACTCTCTTTTGAAATAAATTGGATTGAAATTTATTTTCTGATAACGAGGCATTTCTTTGACAGTTTTTTTATTTAACAAAGAACAACTTTATAACGAAATTAGTTATTACATGTACAAACTGTATGTAGGGCATTGTTAAACCAAATTATAATGAAAGATACTGATTAAAAATTATATTCTCGTTTATTTTTAAGCGCTTATCTTTTTTATGGGTCCGACAGATTTAGAAAATTGTATTTTGTATGCATCTGAAACCTAATTTATATAATTAATCAGTCTACGATTCATGCTACTAGGCTAAATGACAGCATTTAATAACGCCTGTCAGTCAAAAGGTAATCGGCTGTTAGAAGAAAGTTACCAAACCAAGTGCTTCGAAAACCCTAAGTCGCCTTGTAACAAGAATTTAATATCTTTCCTTTTTAAACAGGAAGCTTTTTGTTTTTTCGTCATGATTGTTCTTGTTTATTTTTTTTTGTCTTATTCTGATAACTTTGGTATAACTTGTGTCTGACTACTACCTAAATTATTATGTATAAGAAAAACAGTAGTTGTGACATACAATGTAAACGGAATTTCAAAGAAAAAGAAAAAAAACTGCAGTCTTATAGTGGATTAAAGCACTATGTGCTGATATATGTATGTTTCAAGAAATACATTATAGAAGTTAAGACAAAGAAAAATGGAAGAAAGATTGGGATATTGGCGAAATAATATGCAGCGGTAATAGTTAAAATCAAGCTGGCGTAGCGATTCTGATAAAAATAGTTAATAGATAAAAATAACATAAAAAACTGTAACAGTCTACGAAATTAACATAGGAAGATTACTAGCACTTCATATTCAAACGTTTTATTTATAAATATTTATGGTCCAAATAAAGATGATGCAATATTATTTAACACACTAGAATATCTTAAAAGGATAAATCTGACATATCCTTTTTGATGGGTGGTGATGTTAACCTTCCCTTAAATCTTGCTATAGACGACCAAGGAGAAAATCAGAATACTCACGTGAAATGTCGTACTTAAATAAAATAAAATCCTATTAGAAGAATATGATCTTAAGATGTATACAGAAACGTATGGTCCTGATAATAAAAAGTTTACTTGGTGTTCTTTTGTACGACCAGAAATTGCTTGCAGATTTGACTGTTTATTTTTCGCAAAAATATATCAAATTCAGTAATAAAAACAGAAATCAAACTGAGCTTTAACTCTGGTCACTCAATTGTATACAGGGAAGTCGATTTTGAACCGGTTCAAAGGGGACCAGGCATATTTAAGTTAAATAATAGTTCACTTTTATATAATTAATATAAAGAAAAAAAAATAAAAAAAGGTCAATTAAAGAAATAAGTAAAATAAATAACAGACAAGATGGGAAATAGTTAACAGCACAGTTACAAATGAATCAATAAAATATGCCAAGTACAAAAAACCACAAAAGAACAAGAGCAAAAAACTTATAAATGAAACTGAAAATTTAAAAGAGAAGTTAGCAGATCATTATAATGAGGCTCATGCCAAAATCTGGAAGATTAAAAAACAGAACTTGACGACTTATACAACAAATATATAAATAGCATTATGAAAAAAAATAAAAAGCCTATAATTTAAAATTAGATAATTAAAAAAGAAACATTAAATGCCTTAAGATGCCTTAAACAAAAAAAACGTGGATAAAAAATTGTTAAATAAAGATGTTTATATCATTACTGATCAAAGCGAAATACTTATAGAACAAAAACAGCTCAAAAGACGGTGATCAAAGCAAAATACTAATATTACAAAAAAATCTATGAAAACATTTATCAGGCAAAACAACAAACAGAATCTAAATATAATATTCTCGCAAATACAAATATAAAAAATAACGGAAAATGAACAAACAATCTGATAAAGGACTGATAAAAGAAGAATGTAAAAAGGCAATAAGAGAAATGAAAATTAAAAAGGTAAAAGTCGTGGGTCTGATGGTTTAAATGTAGAGTTTTTTAATATTTTGAAGTGACGTAAAAAAAGACCTAATTGAATCTTTTATTTTTTCTTTTCAAAACAGTCCCTTATATCAACGACAGGCATAGAGTTTAATCACTGTTTTACCTAAGGCAAATGAAGATCTAACATCATTAAATAATTGGGGACCTATTAGTTTGTTGAACGTTGGATATAAAATAATTGCAAAAGTAATAGCCAATAGAATAAAGTCAGTGCTACATATTTTAATCGACTATAGTCAAAATGGATTCATAAAAGATGGAAACTAGGTAGGAGAAAATATCAGAATCTTGTATGATGCCATTGAACATTCCGAACAAAATCATACCACCGTACTTTTATTCCTTGCAGATTTTAAAGGGACTGACCCAGATCCTGGTGAATTGAACTTTTTAAAATAAAATATCATAAAAAACAAAAATAACACTGCACATTTTTTAAATTATACAAAATATTATAACTGATACATTTCTTGAGAAAGAAACTTTTCGAATAATGAAATTATAGCGCCTGTATGTTTCTATAATTTCAATCCGTTGCAACGCTTTGTATTGTAAACATTGGTCTAAATTTAGAACTACCTGATTATGTAGCGGCGATAATTTTACCACAATCGTCACGTGGTTTTCAAAAAAACGACGATTGCGCATGCTTCAACGCAGTCGAGAGTCAACACAAAAAACATGGGGAAGCCTAGGAAAACGGACAGCGAAAAAAAGAAATCAAATAAAGCCAGATACGAGCGTTACAAAAAGAGGCAAGTAAATGTAGGAGACCAAGCTGACAGATGGTCGGATCTAAGAGGAATTGTTGGTGCAGGCAGCGACAGGGATTTCGCGAAATTGTTGATAGACAGGTTAGTTGATTTTGTTGTGGGGGCTGTCTCAAAATAACGATTTGTCGACATAAACATTTTTTTAAACCATTTTTCAAGTGATTCTATCGAATGATCCTTTTCACACAATAAAGTTGCTCAAGACTAGTTTATTTTTGAAATCGTCCTGCATGAAAGGATCCGAAAGGACCCAATTTTGCATTTGGTGGACTATACTGTCATCTGTTCATATTTCATTTAGTTGCAAGCAATCTCAAGGGATAGATATAATAAAAGCAAGATCAGTCAAGCAGTCACACTCGTGGCTTGTATCAGAATGTGCATGATAATGAACAAAAATGTTGGCAAAAGTAAAAAGATTGAAATCAAAAGAAGAGATAAAAGGCTTTACAAATTTACAGTTGAAAAACTAGTCGAAGAAGCCTAAACTTGAACAAATTTTTGTCCATTGTGACTGATAATACACTGAACAACTTTTATAAACCGCCACCTGATATTTTTGCAAAAAAAGCACTTGTTGATTGTGTGACTTTTCCGTCTGAAGACCCAAAAGTTAACCTTTTTCAAAATTTATGATATTTTTCTAAAGAATATGGAGTAAAATGTTGTATTTCAACAAATGTTTTTCATAGATATTCAAATTTATCGTATTTTGCAAAAATATTAGGTGGCGGTTTATAAAAGTTGTGCAGTGTACAGTGTGTTCCCTGCTTGGAAAGTGTCTGCAAAGCTGTCATGCCTTATGAAGTGGTAAGATAACTCCCTTTTGAATGTTGTGAAATAGGGTAAATTATGAGTCCCACAGAGGAACACAATAAATTAAAATATTGTTTCACCTATTTCAGCATCACTACTTCACTGCATTTACTTGTACATTGTATTGCTTTGCTCTTATAGAATAAATGTTTTGAAATTTTAAAAATTGCAATTAAAAATTCAAAAAGTAGCACTAGGGTTATCTGTAGACTGTCTGCAGTTTTACCCAGACTGTAAACAGGAAAAAAATAAGATAAAACAATTTTCACTAAAATCTATAATTTTGGTGGAACTTAATTATTACAAAGATAATCATTTGTTAATTTGTCATTTTAGTTACCTTCAGAAGCATTCTATGTCTACATTGGTAGTGCACCCTGCGTCAGAAAGGGCAAGGGCATCATCAACCCCTAGGGAAAAGAAAGTGCCAGTTATGACAGACCCTGGATTGTCATCTGTCACCGAAGGAAGCGAAACTTTGACAGGCACAGAAGGGGAAGCTTCAGATGTAACTTTTGTGTAAGTTTTCTCAGTAGACACAATTAACTTCTTTGTTCAAGACATCTATAGTTACTTCACACTTATTATCAAAACATTAAAACAATCTGCTTATAATTTGCATGGTTACAAAGCATAGTAAAATGTATATTCAAAGCAAGAGATCAGAATTTTTGTCATTGAATAAGCAAAAAACATGGAATTGGCTTTGCCTAGTCACTTAATTGAATATTTCTATTTAGCATACCATAAGTAAAGTCAAAACCTGTAATTATAAGTTATTTTGTTTTAGTGTCAGATTTCTTTTTTTTTTTTTTGGCCAAGTCTCTTTTTCACTTCATGCAAGTAGAAGTTCTTAGCACCTGAGAAGTTTGAAAATATTTTATATAGTCAGCTGATATAGCTTTACTTAGTTGTGTTGGTTTGTTTTGTTTCAATTTGCTTTTTGTTGTGCATCATGTTTAATTTAAGTTATGATGAGGACTAATAGCAGTGTATGTTTGACTTAACAGGTGTGCAGGTACTTCAGGGTTAAAAAGAAAGAAACCGCAAGATGTAATATACCCCAAGAAAATTAAAAAGACTAAATAGTAAGTAAGCTTTGTATGTTCAGAATCAAATAACAATTTGGTGCTGAACATTTTATACCATTCAGTTGTATTATGGCAGTCTATCTTTTTAAGCCCCTGAAGGAGGCATAAGGTTAATGACCTGTCTGTCGGTCAGACAGTGACTTTGACCCCTGGGCGACCTTTTGTGGGTTATTCTTTGGATAATTGTAAGGGTTGTTTTTCGAATGCATGTTGAGAGCTTTTTTTTTTCAATAAAATAGTACTGTTGGACTACTATTGATGCTCTTTACTTTACTCCAGGAAGTTAATACATTGTTCATTTAAGTGCATTTGCTTAGTGCTAGTTTTGATTGCCCTGCTCACTGTATAATACATGTAGTTATTTTACTTAGATAAGTTTCATTGTTGTTGGACGATATGCTCAACAAAATATTTTTTCTGTCTTTCATTCACTTTTTTCAAGATACACATATGATTTACAATTGTATAAATATCAAGCCATTTAAAAAACCTACACTGTAACAATCTTATAATGTAATAAGTGAATAAATACATGGTATAAATATTATAATTATTATTAGTTTCAATTACTTATTAAATATTGATTTCAGTTCAGCAAGTATTCAATCAACATTCAGAAAACCAAGTGCAACAAGGTATTTTTTTTATCTCAACTTATGTTATTTGACTGCACAAGCAAGCCTCAGTGTAACACTAAGTACCTTGACACATGACGTGTAAAGTAAACTCCATGTTTCATGGTCATTTTGTTCATGTTTGCATTGTCAGGACTAGTGCATATATGTATATATTTTCGCTGTAATTCATTGAGATAGATAATAAAGCATAAGTAAGCCAGTGTTACAATTTGGCATCAAAGTTTTGAACCATTTGTCTTTCCGTCTGTCCATTATACATCTTTTTTAACCTTGAAGTGAATTTGTAAGTTGTCTGGCACATCCTGGCCCTCTTGTATAAATGATTAATGTACTTTATCAACTACACTGCAGCTAATAAATGAAATTATGCTGATTTTGTAGTAAGTAACCAACATTGATATCCACAAGTCTTTTGCAGCTTTAGAACTTTTAATGATACATTTTGTATTCTTCTGATGTATAATGTAGGGTACAGATTGACATATCCAAAACTGACTTGGAGGATTTCTATGATGTAGATTATGACCCTGATGATCCAACATACCAGCCACATGAATGGGATATATCAATTGTGTAAGTATAAAGTTTAAACAATTGTATTGTTCTGAAGGTTACATGTATCACCTTATTATTGATTGACTGTAATGACCATTTCCACAATGACACTGTCATAGAAAACACACCTTGCCTGTACAAACAATGTACTTTTACACTTCAAAATATGATTCACTTTTGTTATTTATAATGATTATACTGTTCCTGTAAAGCATAAGTTAATAAATATATATAAATACATATTTTACAGATATTATAAAG
This sequence comes from Cyclina sinensis, assembly GCA_012932295.1. Lineage (NCBI taxonomy): Eukaryota > Metazoa > Mollusca > Bivalvia > Venerida > Veneridae > Cyclina > Cyclina sinensis. The sequence continues at coordinate 31,336,897 of JAAONU010000016.1, forward strand.
ACAATAACATGATTTACATAGGTGTTCATCAGGATGTGAACTTTTGTCTTTCATATATAAATTTTCATTTTCTCGCTGTTATAAGTATTTTTGTATAAAATTGTTTTTAATAATAGAATACATGTGTATTTCTGATTCAATTAGCTTGTATTTTGTTAAAACATGAAGTTATGAAAGTACCTGTCTGTAGTCCTTTTGGTTAATAATGGTGTGAAAAATGTTGTATCTTATTAAATTCCTTTTTATACAGACAATCAGATGATGGCCAAGTGGAAGAGTATGATGTTGATGGGATTGATGAGGATGTCTTCGACATAGAATCCAGACCTGAAGTGGAGGAGGAGGAGGAGGAAGTAATAGATGTTCCAACACCAAGCAGTGTAAAACATAAAACTGAGGTAACAGAAGAAGACATGGCAGAGGAAAAGTATGTGGTGTGCAGAGAGAGCCTAGAAACTCTCTTAAGGCTTTACCCAACCAAGTTGTGTGCTGTTTGTAAGAAGAACATTACATTCCACATTAAAACGAATGGATGTACCGCCATTTCTACATGGGTATGCTGCTTTTATAGGTGTTCTTGTTTATTAAAATATACAGAGCTATAGTTTATCTTGCAACACAAGTGTGTGAACATTACTAAAGTCACATAATGCTTTGATTTCTTTACACTAAAAATGAACTGAATGTCCATTTAGGTTCATAGTTAAACAACATAAATGGCTCAAGTTTATATAATAAGGTATAATCGATAATGAAAGGTTATCAAATCAATATGTTTTTTTATGCAAATAAAATAAGTTTCATGACATATGTTTAAGAAAACAGTACTTGGTAATTGGATCAGATAGTAAACAGATGTTATTCAGATTTTTTTTTAAACTTTCACAAAAATGTGGCAGTCTTACTTTAATTGTGTTTGGTTTTTTTATTCTAAAAGTGGAAATTTGATGATATGCTGGCTTGTTATATTTCAGGTTTGTGCAGATGGTCATGAAGCTTACAGGTGGTCTAGTTCACCTTTACTGCGAAATGGAGTTTACAGTGCCAATCTTCAGGCTCTATCTTCCATATTAGTCTCTGGCAACAACTTTACAAAGCTAGCTTTGTTTGCCAAATTCCTTGGTTTGGCATTTCCTGGGTCATCATCCTTCTTCAGAGTGCAAAACAAATGTGTAGTGCCAGTTATTGACAGATACTGGAATGTTATGAGAGACAGTGCCCTTGAGGAGCATAGGGCTGTTGACATTCTTGTTTCAGGTAATTTAGTTTTCACCCTTATCAAATTGTTTGACTTAATTCACTTCACTGAACAAAATGGCGTATGATTGCAATAAAAGAAAAAAATGCTTTCTTTTTGCGAAACCTTTGATACCATGCTATGTATTTAACAGGAATGTTGTCTTTTATGTAATTACTTTGAAGATGATATGAAATGTTTCCTATCCATTATTTTGTAGAAACTTTTATTTTTTTCTTACAGGAATAAAACTCTTTAATTTTTATAGGTGATGGTAGAATGGATTCCCCAGGTCATTGTGCAAAGTATTGTACATATACCATAATGAATCAGGAAGACAAAAGAATACTGGCCATGGAGGTAGTTGATAAACGTGAGACTGGGCTGAAGTCGGGCTTGATGGAAGTAAAAGGGTTTGCAAAAGCAATGGAAACTATACAGAGTGAAGGTGTGCAAGTGAAGGAAATAGTGACAGATGCCCATCCTCAGATCTCAGCCAAAATGAGTCAGTATTCAATTTATTTCAACCTTTTTCGTTGATGCTTTACAAGCATGTAGATTTATTTTTTGATATTTACAAAACACATGACATTGAAAGTATACATGAAGCATTTCTGTCTTTTTTTCTTTCATATTTCATGTTGCATTCCCATATTTGTATATGCAGCAATTTTTTACGTTTAAAGATGTAGTTATTTCCATGAAATAGAAACAAATATTTGTGTCATTATTTTTCACCTTTGTACATATCTGAATGTATGTTAGATAACTAAAATGATGAAGTAGAATGTATTTAAAAATTTCCTTTCTACCTTTCTTTGAAATCCTGCTTTTTTTATTTTAGAGAAGTTCTATCCTAATATTAGACATAGCTATGACATGTGGCATGGTGCCAAGAATCTTGGAAAGAAGATTTGCAAGGTAAAAGTTCAGCTATATCATATAAAAAAGGTTCATTAGCTACTGCAAATGGCTGTAAAAACCATATTAAGTGTAAAATTAACACTAGTATACTTATATTTCGATTAAGTATACATACCAGTTTATACAATATTTATCATATAGCAGTGAACATTTAGCAGTATGTGTTTTGTTTTAAGTCAATACGACACATATTAAGGTCATATGGCAACTTTACAGCTTTATGGTGGAGAAAAACCCCAGGTTTTCTCCGGACATTATTTCAGACATAGACAGCCACCTGGGTAGAACCACTGATGTCCGCAAGCCGGCTGGATGACTTCTCACAAAGATTCTCGCCCGAGTAAGGTTTAAATCTACAGCGGTGAGGGGCAAGTGATTAGAAGTCACCAACTCAAACCACTCAGCTTCTGAGGCCTTTAATCCTATTTAAATGAAATTAATCAATTTATCATTCTGTCTAGTTAAAGTTGGCAACGAGGGCTTAAAACCATGGCTGAAAGATATCACCAACCACTTCTTTTACAGTGCAGAAACATGTAATGGAAATGTGCTTCAGATGAAGGTATCAATACACTTCTTTAATTTTACCTGTTTTGATTATAATTTCTGTAGGGAATAACTTGTTCAAAGTTGGAATAAATTAGTTATGAACATGTAATATAAAATAATCCCATTACTCACATTCAATGTCCTCTGTAATCCTAACTTTGAATCATTTGTTACTTGATAAATATGCTTTCAAGCCAAACTGGGGACGTGTATTCTTATACATTTATGTAAGAAAAGGTCATGATGATGTCAGGTCATTTGTTGTACCAGTGTGTTACTGTAAAGAGGGTGTCATAGGCATTATTATACCAGTTCAATAATGTTGGGAGGAACAATATTTTGGAGATGTTCAGGTTTTCAATTTGATAAATGTACCCTTATAGATAGATGGTTTATGATTTCTATTGCAGACGAAATGGTTGTCACTTATGAATCATATTACAAACAGGCACAGTTGGGCATTGGGCCAGTGTGACCATGGTCCTATAGAAGAAGACCCTGATAAACCATGGCTTAAAAGATCAAGCAAAGTGGTGAAAGATTTGGAGAAGCAAGTGATGGAAAAGAGACTTATGAGGACATTTCCATACTATGTAACTTGCCAGTAAGTTTCCCGGACAAAAATGATTCTAGCTATCTTTTGAGTAATCTTTCTTTAATTTCATAATGCATGTTGTTTCTAAAGTGCTGACAGAATGTTATTTCTATAAGTGTAAAATGTTGTAGTTATGTTTTACTTGGATCATGCTTCCCTTGATATTGTTTTCAAAAGAACATCATGTGAGATAGTAATGTTAAACTTTTGCCTTTTGATTTCATTAAAAATCCCCAAATATATTTCTTTGATTTTTTTTATTTCAGAACAACGTCTGAATTAGAAACGTTCAACAACCACCTTCTCATGTATGCACCTAAAAGAAATGCTTTCAGGTAAGTACTCTTAACGATCTTCTTTTGTTCTTATATAGTAATATCTATATGCTTGTACCATCACATTTATTACAAGTATTGGTATAGTTTCAATCAGGAACCAAATTAAATATTCATTTTTGTTCAAAAATGAAATAATTAAAGTGAAGTTTTGTATTCCTATGTTGCAGTTATGATGTGTACAAATGTCGTTGTCAGTTGGCAGCCATAGATTATTCAAAGCACATAACTAGGAAACAACAGTTGGACAAAAATGGGAACCCAAGGTAAGTATTGTCATTGAAATTTGCAAAGATATTGCTGTGTCTGGTGCTCTGATTACATTGAGTAATTTTCATCCGAGTAGGTGATTTTTAACTAGGTCATAAAAGTTCAATCTATATGGAATATTATTCAGTATGGAAAATCGTGTATTTTTTGGTATTTAGAAGTAGCCAAATTAGAGCCTATGACTAGGAAGAATTGCAGCATTTGTGTTCTTCAAATAATGTGATGCAAAGCTTGAAAATTGCTTGAGCTAGACTTTTACCTACAAGCTTATCACATTACCTCCAACCCATCCATAAGATGATGTGTTTAAGAAGGATTATCGAATACAAGATTCTTGATAATCCCTATTAACCTTTAACCTTTGAATATTAAGAGTAAATCAGAGTTCTTGACTTTTTGCCACAAAAGGAGAGATTTTATGCTTATTATGAATGTAGGAATCAGTTTACTTTTTAGCTACTGACAGTGGTTTTCTTTTTAAGGCCCCCGAAGCCAGGACTGTCCGTCAGTCAGCATGTCAGTCATTCCGTCCCAAAAACTGTAACATTGGCCATAACTTTTTTAATATTTGACATATTAACTTCATATTTGGCACAATAATCATTTGGACATGACCTTTCTGTAGGTTCATTCAATTTTGACCTTGACCCCCAGATGACCTTGACCTTGAAAAAACATTAACATTGGCCATATCTTCCTTATTAGTGAACATATTTACTTCATATTTGGACACAATAATCCTTTGGAAATGACCTTTCTGTAGGTACATATATTAGTGACCTTGACCACCAGATGACCTTGACCTTGAACATAGTTTTCTAAAAACTTTTAACATTGGGTATAATTCCATATTAGTAAACATATTTACTTTATATTTAGACACAACATTCCTTAAGACACATACCTTCTGACCTTGACCCTAGATGACCTTGACCCCTTGATGACCTTGACCTCGAACATAGATTTTTTCCATAGGGAAGTGCTTTGCTTCGGGGGCACATGTCCGTTTACAACGACAGCTCTTGTTTGCTACTGGCATTGAAAATTATGTAAATATGTGTATACATAAGTGAAAGTTGGCGTGTATCTCTAGTTATCATTTAAATTACTTACATGTACATCATACAAATGACCTCTCTTTTCAGAAATAAGCGTGTTCATTCCAAAGCAGCCAACAATTGGTCTGTTGTGCCTGTGAAAGAACCGAAGCAGTACTCCTACATACCAGAATTGCTAGTTGAAATATGCAATGAATATAGTTTGAAAACTAAAGGAAAGACTTTAACTTCAAAAGTAAAAAGACCAGCAGGCCATCCTAAGAACATAGCAAAGACAATTGCTCCGGAATCCCCACCTCCAACAGCTGAGCTTGCAGCAAGGAAAGTCTCTAGAATTAAGGGGAAGACTACCAAGGAAAAAATGTGAAATTTATTAACAGACCTTGCTTGCTAGTGGAGGTGGCTAACAGTGCTATAATTTACAGTAATGTTAAAAGTTTTCTGGTAATAACTGCCATACTACCGTTAACCTTTAAATTATTGCAGTTTAACTAATTTAGGAAGTAGGTTATGTATTGATACCTTGATAAGTGTTGCTTCTTTTAGCACTTGTTTGAAGGACTTTCCTATTAGTAACTGTTCAATAACATGACTGTTTCTTTATTCAGACATTTGAAATCTTTATTCAGACATTTGAAATGAACTAAAAGAAAACTGTGTCAAAAAAATTAGAAAATGTAATGTATCATTTACTATTTTGACAACAAGAGCCATGTAAGTTCTCTCTCCCCCACATTGAGGCTGTAGCTCAGTTACACTCAATAACTGGAGTCTTGTAAAATTATAGGATAATTTGCCTAATTGAAAAAATTATCCCGTACTTTTTTTCTCCTGTAAGCAGGTGTGCCTTTGTCATCTTTGAGGTAAAATAGTTTTGAATTGTGTGAATTAAAATATTATGCATATGACGATATGAAGGGAGGACTATTTACCTTTTGACTTTTCATTTTTTGAGAATTGATATAATTACTTGGACATATATTTTGAATTACTGGTGATATTGTCACTGACAGCCAGTCCACTTCAGCCTGATGTAATGGTTTTTTACACTTTACCTGGCAAGACATTATTCAAGGCCATTGGTCCATCCATTGCCAAGAGTTTCTACGAATTACTTGCCCCCAACCAATGAAGGTCAAAGTGTATAATCTTTCATGTGGAGAAGCCATCCTGATGGCTAGCGGAATAGCTAGAGTTCTGTTTTCCGCTTTCCCCGCTAAGCTATAAGGTACCAGTATGACCTGTATATGTGGACTATCCCCCCCCCAACACACACTCTATTGTTAAAGCGCAGGTGTATGAATCATTTGATCATATTGGCAAGGTGGTTTTTTTTTCTGTGGAGTTGGAAAGATTATAATTTGTTAGAAGTCAATCGCATTCCACCTATGAAGTATTGGAAACACTGGTTAGCATATGTAAACTGACAGTCGTATATGACTGAAATTCTGTTGAGAAACATCATTAACCCGACACAAACAATATTAAGTGAATAAACATAAAGAAAACAGTCCTGTACTTTACATATTACTTTATTTGCAAATTTGTAGATTTAGTCAATGATACACATGTATATAGTCAAAAAATGTGATAGCAGTGTACTCTTTTAACCCTTTCTTAGTCAGTCTTCAATTTTCAGACATATTAAATGTCACTTTTATGGATTATAGGGTATGACAGAACAATGACCATTACAGCCTGGTCAACCGGCACGTTTTTTGTACTGGTTGACCCGACTGTCTACTGGTGGCAAAGAATTTTCAAGCATTGAAAGGGTTAAAAGCCAACAGTCCAAAGCAGCCATTCACATTTGTTTAACGAAATGACTAGTTTTGTAGTGAAGATACCTCTATTTAGCAGCACCATGCTTAAAATGTTCACTTTTATTTTTCCCCTTGTCTAGCTGCTTCTGACAGGTAACAGTATGTGAGGGTATTCATCATGATAACAGTAAATTTTTTGGCATTATAAATATTGTCATCTAAGCAACATACCAATTGTTTTCACTATGTGCTTACACAAATGTACATGCAGTCATTTATCTCAAGATAAAATACAGGATCAGTATCATTAAAAAAATATTTTGAAAAATAATGACAAAATTTTAATGAAATTTGTCACTTTTATTGAATAGAACTTTATTTGTAACATATAACAACAAATGAGGCATTTATAAGGATATTGGTTTGAAATTGACAAAATTACCATTACTTGAAACTTCATAGGAGATGTGCATATCCCTGGCATGTTTAAGTTAGATTTTTTCCGATTTATGGCCCTTTGGTATAAAATGCTAATAGTAAATGAGGTGCATAAATTGATATTTATGTCACCCAAATTTGCTAGAATTCAACAATACAAAATGGAAAGTTTCACTACCATATTGCAAGGTCAATCTTATGACTGTACTTCACAATGTGGATACATCTCATTATGTAGTATTGCAACTTGTATATTAATAAACACCTTTTTCTGTGACCAACAATTTTTTTCGGTGAGCATTACCCGGTTCTTACCGGTTTTTGTCTTTTTAATAGTCATATTTCTTTTATAGAGAAAAGTTTGAAAAAAAAAACTTTATAAGGCACAAACAACCATTATTTTTACATGTATATATATAATTATGTTGTCCCACTTGTATTTTGTTAACCTTCATTTTTGCCTGTTTTGTACCTTTAAAAATAATGTGTCAAACTTGTAATGAACTTAAGAAATTGTTTTTATTTGTCTGTATGGAATACCTGTAAATGGTAAATTCTGGACTTTAAATTTTTGGGTTTTTCCAAGGGGGTGCAAGTATCTTTATTTTAGACCGATTGAATTTCGTGCAGCACACGAGTGCTTCTTTAATTATTCAAACAGATATAACAGTACAAGTTATTATACTGATGGATAAGTTTGGAAGACCCCATGGAAAAAAAACAAGGTGGGGCGTCTGTGGCCGAGTGGTAAGAGTTGCTCTGACTTAGAATCACTTGCCCCTCACCACTGTAGGTTCGAATATCACTCAGGGCAAGTCTTTTTCATGTCAGGAAGCCATCCAGCTGGCTTGCGGAACGTCAGTGGTTCCACCCAGATGCTCGCCCGTGACTTAAATAATGTCTGGAGGGTCATCTGGGGTCTTCCTCCACCATTAAAGCCGGAAAGTTGCCATATGACCTTTGTATGTGCCAGTATGACGTAAAACCCAGCAAAAGCAAAACAAAGCAGAAACAAGGAAATAAGTAAAATGTTACAAGTAGTTTTCAGTAATATTATCCTCAGATGTACAAATTGAGCTATGTTAAAAGAGAGCCACCGGCCTATTCAACATTCAAAATATTAAAGCTCTAGGCTTTGGTGTTATGTTTAAGATGATTTTTCTGTCTGTATAAAAATTTTATGCTAGGTGAGGACAATGACTTTAGTAAACTTGAAAGATGTAGCAACCTTCCTATAAATTTCAAGTGGTTCAAAGAAGATGCTGTTTAAAGAAAAAAATATACTATAGACTTGATCAATACTATTTAAATACTGTGGCAGGTAAGCTAAAATACTAATGGATAAAACATTGCACAAAATAAAATAACATCTCTGAATAGACTGGAAGTATTTAATCTTATGACTAGGTGAAAACCAAATACCAATCAACTTAAATACATTTTAGAGTGTTATACATGTAAAATAATCCATGAAATAAATTTTGAAGGTCAATAAATAATAATGGAATTTTTTTTTTGCCTTTGGTATGTACAATGTAGGAAAGAGGATATATCAATTCTTTACTTTTTTGTACAAAAAAAAAAAACAATGTTCATCATTCACCACCCAATGCCATGCTGAACTGGAATAAAACCAGTGTAATGTCCTGATGGGCTTGGAAATTTGTCCCTTATAACCTTTACACAGCAGGCGGGAACAGTTCTCCGATCGTCTTTCTGCAGCCGCCCATAGATCCACAGCACATACTGTCTGTAGGCAGCATGCCTCATGCCTTTGTTCGTGTCTTCTATATTGGCTGCTTCTTGCACAAACACGTCGTTCCTAAAAGCTTGTTGAATATGAAGTGTGAGTGGGTCTGTAACAACCAATCCCATTTCCTAAAAAAAGGGGAAATACACTAAAATAAGATTAAATTGCAATGATTCTAACAGAAAACATGCATCATTCATTTAAGCTGTTGGAAGCTTTTGTTAAAGTAAAGTCTCACAGTCTGTAAAACATATGTGTCTCTTTTATGGAAACTAAGAAATATACACATATAGAATTGCCTTATTCATGACTGTTACTGATAGTTTACAGTTTATACAGAATGTTTTTTAGCTCTATTGTTTATGAAGCTTGAAGCTTATAGATACACTCTCCCGAATTTGTTCCTAGAACCAACCAGTGCTGAGAAATGATTATTAGTTTCTTGCTTAAGGAAACAACAGTCGGCCCCTGATGAGGTTCAAACACGCGCGGACAGCAATCCTTCGATTACAAGTCTGACATGTTACGTCTCGGCCATGCCACCACTCTGTTCAGGGTGGACTGTACAACACTGGCAAATCAGTACTTCTGCTCTTTATTGAAGGGCTATAATTAAAAGCAAAAAATGAAACATTAAGCAAAACTACTTACTGGTCTTATACTGTTACAGAACTGTGGTGCCATCCCACAGCACACCTTGTCCTCATCTCTCTCCATCGGTGGACATTTCGTACATATACACCATGACGGATGAGGGATTGATGGTGCAGGAGAACCTTGATCAGGCGATTTTGCTTTTTGCCTGCGGGACAATATTTCAGCGATGTCTAAAATAAGGGCGGGCTGTCTGCTTGCCACTTCTTTGAGCATGGCCTTAGACTCCTCCTCTGTTAGGCTATCTATCATTTCCTGTCAATAAAACCAAATGTCATTTATTATATAATACTACTTCTTTTATGAAAGTTGAAACATATACATTGAATTTACAGTATTTAACAAAACTTCTATGTCATTACTTGAAGAGGGAATCAATCAATAAGTTAATACACAAGATAACGCAAAAACTTTGCAAAACACTTCATGTGTGTCAGTTCTGAACTAAAGGAAATCTTGTCTAAGTCTTTCCACATCAGGGCTTTTGTTACAAATGTACATTTTGAGACTTGTGCCAGGGTCCATGTGAGGGCTAATTAAAAAAGAAATATTTCTGAACAAGAGCTGTCGTTGTAAACAGACATATGCCCCCGAAGCGAAGCATTTCCCTATAGATATAAATCTATGATCAAGGTATCCAGGGGTCAAGGTCAGAGGGTATGTGTCCGAAGGAATGTTGTGTCAAAATATGAAGTAATAATGTTTACAAATAAGAAAACTATATATGGCCAATGTTAAAGTTTTAAGAAAATACTATGTTCTAGGTGAAGGTCATCTAGGGGTCAAGGTCACTAAGGTTTTTTTTTACATTCAGAAAGGTCATGTCCCAAGGATTATTGTGTCCAAATATGAAGTAAATATGTTGCCTAATAAAAAAAGTTATGGCTAATGTCAAAGTTTTTGGGACAAAATGACTGACAGACGGACAGTTCAAAAACTATCTGCCTCCCTTAGGGGGCATAAAAAAATATTTCTGATAAGCATATATTATTAAGCATTGTTCAATTTGTTTACATTTGCAGCTTCTTCTCTCTCTTCATGCAGTCTGACGAGGTGTTCTTCCTCATCGTCTTGAAACTGAAGTCCTCGAAACACCCTTCCACCCCTTCTTCCTCCTCTTCCCTTGCCACGCCCTCTTCCTCTACCTCTTCCCCTACCTTTACCAGAGAGCAATGGTGAATCATCATCATCGTCACTGATGGAAGCTGGAGATTCCTAACATTAATCAATAAAAAAATTGATTATACTAGTGGATATATATTATTTTTGTCAAAACAAAAGGGTGCCTTTTAAGAAATGTACGCTAAGCAATGTTTTCTTATAATTTAAATGACTATAATTGCGACATCCTAGCCAAATAAAGAGCCATTGAAAAAAATAGCACAATTTACCTTTTCTTCCAAAAGAAATATATATAACTAAGACAAGTTTACATATTTTAATTGGTTCAAAAACTTTGCACCTAAGGTAATTTTGTTTGTATGTCTTGCCAATTTAAAAAAAAACAAAACTGATGGGATTTGATAAAGAACCTACTTTTTACCCGCAAAATTTTATGAAATATAATTTCAAATATTACAGAAAAACGACCTAACAGGAAGTGTAATGTACCGTTTCAATGTCTTCAAATTCAAGGGCAAGTCGTGCTCTTTTTCGTCTTGGACGTCTACCTGCACTAGTTTGAGGCTCCTGTAAGACAAAAGTACACATTTGTTTGATGTTACTTGTATAAACCATGGTAGATGTATGTCAACATAAACACTTTTGTCTTGCTACAGTATGAACAAAGGTGCAATTATCCTTCCCTACAAAATTAAAAAAAAAATAGCAATAAGGTACAGTGGTACACTGACATCCTTTAGAGTCGATGTGTCTTGAAATCACTTTCCCCACACCGCTGTAGGTTCGAGACTCACTAGGGGTGTCCGTGAGATTTTTTCATGTGAGGAAGCCATCAAGCTGGCTTTGCGGAGCATCCATGGTTCTACCCAGATGCCTGCCTGTGCCAGAAACAATGTCCTGAGTGGCATCTGGGGTCTTTCTCCACCATTATAGCCCAATAAAAACAAACAAAAACACTGACATCCTTCAATTGTAAAAAAATACTGTTATTAGTGTGGGAAGATGACCATTGAAATCTATTCCTTTAGTTGACTTGATAATAATTATGTGGCACATCAAATCACATAAATAAACCTTTTTCTTTACATAGTTTTACAACTTATCATGATCTATTTTTCAATCTTAAGGACTGCTTTTAACAAATAAATACTATTTTATATCTCAATGTTGCAGACAGATAGGCAGCTTAGTAATAGTACACTGCATCAGTTTGACATTCATGCCTGAAACATACAGCACTTTAGCATTTTTTTCATGGACTATGTAATAAGAACACGATTGTCAATGGTCAGACATGTCCAAGGCAGTGATGATCATGTGTATATGAAATTTAACAAATTGCGTTTAAAATGTTTTGATATGACCCCTCGCTATTGCTATCAAAACAATTGGATTATATTCCTTTGTTTACGACTACATGGCCATATTGAATCGTGCGTTTACATTGCATTCAAATCAAATTTATATAAAGTTGATATTTAACTATAATACTATTTCAAAAACAATGTGGTAAGGAAGAAATAACATAAATACTAACGTCTTCAATATTTGACATCGATGTGTCCGCCATGTTTCTCGCAGTTTTACACTCGCATCACGTGACGCTTCGAAGGTGCGCGCTGAAGGGCATCTCCTGTTATTTTTAAACCGGGAAATACTTTCCAGTGTTGATGGGACCTGCGATCTTTTCTAATATTTTCTACATATAACACAAAGGATTCCGCGACTTTTAATTAATAATATATTGAAATGTATTTATATGATATATTCATGTTATTTTTACACACTGGTAAGTTTACTTCACCATATCTGGGTCAGTCGCTTTAAATAGCGTTTGATAGTCTCAACTATTCTTTCAATCAGGATACACTAAAAGTTTTTAATTTAATTATAGTTTTAACATTGATAAATGTATTTTACAATAAACCACAAGTTGTACATTGATCAACTGATTTCTTTCAGACTTTTTCAATGTAACCCGATGAGATAGACAAGGCTGTCCTCTATCGCCTAATATATTCATGTCAGCAATAGATTTATTATCAGTGGAAATAAGGGAAAACAAAAACAATTAAAAGGTATTGAAATTTTAGACCGGAGGTAAAAAACAGCATGTTTGCAGAATAGGTTCAAAGAAAAAATCAGCATGACGTAATATAAATTGTAGGCAAAATATGAACAAATTTATGAACATCTGAAAGTGGAATAACACTAGGAATAATTTTCCATACAGAAAATATATCGATTTAAATTACACCCCTAGACTAAATCAAATTCAAAATGACAAAAACGTGTAGAAAGCAAAACATTTAACACTCATAGGTAAAAATTCTGTATATAGATCATTAATTTTACCGAAATTAACATATTTATTCTCAGTCCTGCCAACTCCCTCAGAGCAAATGAAAAAAATGTTAACAAAAGACAGTTACAACTTTATCTGGAACTCGAAAAGGGCTAAAGTAAAAAGGAATACTATAATTCAAAATATTGAGGATGGTGGAATAAATATGATCGACTTCCGATATACATTAACTCTATTAAATCAACCTGGAGAAACAGAATAACAAATACGAAAAAATAAAGGGAATAAAATCAAGCTGGATAAACAGAATAACAAATACAAAACAAGAGCTGTCACTAGAAATTGACATATGCCCCCGAAATGTAGCTTTGAAATGAAACTGGTGTAAATATATAATTGAATGTGCCTGTGGAAAAGAGATCAGACAAAAAATAGAGCAAGAACTGAATGTAAATGGTAACACGTTCTGGTTTCAATAAAATCCCACAAACGGTTTTGGAGCTGTAGCTTGGACAAGATTTTAATAAAGAAATTATAGTACAAAATGACTACGGGCCAATAACACTGCCAAAAATAATCTGAGCAGAAATTCTTGACGATATACACAAAAAAGCTTGTTGACAAACATGCCTGTGAAGTTTCAATGAAATTCTCCAAGCGGTTTTGGAGATGAACTGTGGACAAACTTCAATATAGAAGTAAGATTTAAAAAATGACTATGTGCCAATAACTTTGGCAAAAATAAATCTAGCATAATCTCCTGACGATATGCACAACTACGCTTGGAGACAAACATTCCTGTTAAGTTTCAATGAAATCTCTCAAGCGGTTTTGGAGATGAAGCGAGGACAAGATTTTACAGTAAAAATGACTAAGTTCCCATAACTCTGCCAAAAATAAATCGAGCGGAATCTCAAGATGATATGCACAATAAGACTTGGTGACAAACACTCCTTTTAAGTTTCAATGAAATCCCTAAAGCTGCTTTGGAGATGAAGTTAGGACAAGATTTTACATGACGGACGGCCGGACGGACAGACAGTGCGATTACTATATGTCTCCCTTCGGGGGCATAAAAATATGATGGACTTCCGAAATACATTAAAGGGGCATAAAAATAAAGGGACATGGAAAGAAATAACAAACAAACAGATTAAAAATAAAAAGATTATTTTACCCTACGCGCTCGTGAATATATTCAATTGTATCACTTCACGATGAGATATATTCCATATCTATTCAAAACAAACAAATATCCTCTATATGTTTCTAATTTACATTTCGTGCATATTTATGCATTTTTTTAATATTAAACCACAAGACTAGGGACGTGTTTATCCGCCATTGATTATCTCATTATTATATTCTCAGGTGACTTATTTCTAAGCAATGAATACGTATATTATAAAAACAAATTCTAACAAATTAGTTATAAGCACTTTACCAATTTTACGTTCGAACAGAAGTAGCAATAGCACTCAGCAATTAACCCTTGTCGTAATGACTGAAATATACCACGGGTAACTGACTATCGCGATCGTTTAGGCTGATGTTGTTGAAAAGTAAATAAAACGTGCTCCGTTCTCATACGTAACTGAAAAACAGATAAATTTGGTAAATATATAGGTCTATAATTACAATCATAATAGAAATCCTTAAGACGGAAAATACAACAATCACGTGACAAGTCTCTGGAGTTAAGTAATAAAAGGCTTTTAGTGAAAGCCTTGTTGTGTTTGTTTTGAATGACAATGTGAATCAAGCCTTAATGTGGTTAGAAGAGAAAAGTTTTTACTGGTATTAACGAAGATTAGTTTGTGTATTTTTAAGGGTTTCGATGGCTATGTTATATTGATGATTGAAATGTACTTGATCAGAAAAATATATCAAGAAATAATTACCTTATCGTTGCTGATATTTGTTTCGCGTTCTCTCTCTCTCTCTCTTTCTCTCTCTCTCTCTCGACATAGTACTGTTTCATGTACACAAAATGCAATTAAGATTTACCTAGACCTAGTATGTCAGCTCTTACTTATATTCATTTAGATTTTAAAACTGAATTTCAAATGCAGAGATAATTTTATGAATTTCAGAGATATTTAAATTAAATGGTCTTTCTTTATTTCTCTACACATTTTGACGCCAAACTTTACAAGAATCAACATTTATCGTCCAAACGATCAATATTTGATAACGTAGATTTTCAATTTTAAAATTTAGAACTGTTGCAAACTTTATGTGCGTAGGACATTTCTGTTAAAACTTAACTTTGCATTAACGAGTTTAGTATGTCTTATGCTATTTACGAAGTAGGCTATATTTAGTGTCCCGCACTACGACGTTTTTTAAGATATGAAAACCTGTAAGCATTAATCTATTTCAGCTCTGTTTTCATAATAATCAGTAACAAAAATTTACCTAAGCAATGTGTTAGTATTTTTTCTTATTTCAATTGATCAGTTATTGTAAATGTACTCCATTGAACCAAGGTTGCGCTGACTATTATAGACAGTGAAGTCTTCGTCTAGAAGATAAAGTCCTAAGTCCGACGAAAGATTACGCGTCTACATTGTGTATTTGACATCCTATTTTCTGCTTTTACTCTTTCTTTCTATATCAGACAATAGTTCCATCTTACTTTTAACGCTCTGATTCAGATCATGCCATTTGCAGATAATTTTCTGTCTGCGAATGGTATGTTTCCTCGGCTTAATGCTATACTGTATAAATTCGACATAATTCAATACTTGCTTTAAATACTAAATTAGGTTACTTATCTGTCTGTGAATTTCTTTTCAAATTTATAGAAGTGTAAATGACATGACTGAACTTCATTCATCAGGTCAAATTTATTCGATGTAGAAGAGCTTTACTTTCAACCAACATGAAATTTAAGGCTAGCCGTCAAGAGGGAAGTAATTATTCAAAGGTGGGTACAACGAGGTAAAGTAACTACAATCATCTGTACGAAGTATTGGTCATTCGAAATATAAATCTTCTATTTCCTCCTATTACAAAATGGCACGCTGTACATAAATGTCTGGCATAAATGTGTTAGAAGACACAGAGACGCAATCAAAATTTTCACTGACAGCTAAATGAACCAGGGATTCCAGTTCAGATATTCAGTTATTAATGCTTATGCAAACAATCAAATGATTTTTGCCGCGAGAAGATATTGTTGAAATATAGAACAAGCCACTGTAGACTTTCTCAGCGGAAGTACAAACAACAGACATGTGTAATGTAATAAGTATCAGTTTATTCATTTCTTTGGCATTGTTACTCTAAACAATATTTTTTTTTCATGGCGCTTTTGGTGAAAAAGAATTGAATCTGAATATGGACATTGTTATTATTATAATACAATAAACTTTATGATTTCCTGTTTGAAGTCGTATGTATCTCTGTCTCTGAACGTAGGTTCTAACGTGAAATGAATGTCCTCTTTAAGATCATACTATTTTTTTAAACATTTCCACAATGCGATCTGAGATAATTGTGGTAGATATCGCTGTTTAATAATTTTCCACATTCAAACTGTCTTCCATACGTCAGATTAATCGATCAGGTATTTGGTTAATGAATCCTGTTTAAACGTAACTTTGCTTTTGGATACAGTTAATAATGGAATACATTCAACATTAATTTCGGTGATATAAACTACTGTTTGTATTAAAACAGTCATGTACATGACATCCGAAACTAAATAAGTTTTAAGGTCTGCTTGTAGCTATTAAATATTAATTATTAATAATAATTTATACCTTGTAAAATTATTTAAATATCTTTTGGCCCGAACAGTTATTTAATTTCTAGGCAATGATATTCCTCAGTGTTGACTATACTTAAAATGTCAGTGCTACCACATACGACAAAACATACGACAAAAATAGCGAAATTTGATTAAAGACTGTGTTCCAGTCAGAGCTGATAAAAAACATTTTCAAGAAATTTATTCCGAGCCCATGCGTAATGATTGTAATTGGTGTAGCCTTATTGCAAGAAAAAATCTTGTAAAACGTTGTTATCTGAAAAAGGACTCCACTGTTTGTATGCCTATTTCGTGGTGTCTCTAAAAAGGCCTTTAACAATGTCTTCGGCAATTACAGAAACAGCAGAACAATGTAATTGTCCATATGCCTGATGAAATAATAAAAGAAAATTACTGTCCAAGGGGTTATTTAATCAGTATATTATTATGCTAATAATGGCGTAGTTGCTTTGACTATCTACATTTGCCGCCAACTGAGTGGTTTGTCTTCTAGTAAAGCATTACAAAATTACAATTTATATAGCTGTTATGATTTTTCTTTCTACCTAGGACATATTTTAACTTTATTACTGTGAACGCCATGTTATTTTGAAAAAGGAAAAACAAACTTACGTCTTGAAAATCTTAAGCTAATTTATGGCTGTCAAAACTGTTGTGATAAGTTATCCTTTTTACATAAAATTGTATTCACTTCTGTCACGACATAATATATGCTGTAGTTCAAATTTTAAATACTTTCTGTATGGTTGTTTTACATACATTTATTCCGAGTAATGTATTACTAAGAATATAATCATAAAATTTCAGAAGCAATTATTTGACATAAGCTGCCGTGTTGACGCACATACTTTTGTATTTATACTTGACAGATGTTAAAACCCTTTTCTCTGTAAGCAATCTAAAAAGAAACAAATAATGCACACATGCTCCTTAGTTATGTGGCTTTTGCAATTTACCTATCTTACATATTCATGCAAGATCCGGTTACTTCACTTGTGCATGAAAAAGTGCCATGCCTAGCCAATACATGTCTGATATTTTTTAACATAATATCTTTTAAACTTGTGTGTGAAACGAAATATTTGTTTACATTTTTGACAAACGTTAAAAGGGTTCCATTGATTAAAAGAAATGACAGAATTCTGCGTGTTATTTCATATTTTTTCTGTATCTTTGGTTTATACTAATAGCTTGCTAATTTGGAATTCTAAATTTTCTGGTAAACTTGGATGATGAAAATGTAAATAATGGAAAGCCATCAGTAAACTAAAAATGGTCGTGACATATCATGATATTTGTTTTTACGGAAATTATGCCTTGCGGAATAAGATTTTTGTTTTGATGGCTTTGTATAGCAATCAAGAATGTGATAGTGAAATTAGCACAAAAGCTGGTAATGTGTGCATATGACACTCGTCAAGAGGACGAAGCATGAAGACAAAGGGCAATAATGTAAGTAAAACATAACTGTGAGAATTAACCATCTGCTCATCAAACCGCACATTAAGATCATTGATCCTCTTAAAAGAATTTGTCAAACAGCTTCTTACATCTATACATAAAAAGAGCATTTTTACATTATTCACAATGGAAATTCTTTCCTGTGTGACCATACATGCACGTAGAAGGTTATTTATCTCAGGAAGTGTAAAGAATACAAAGAATTATAATGCTCTTATAGATAGGCACAGCGTTCGGACATGAGCAACGCTCTATGCATATTACAAGTGTGTGTGTGTGTGTGTGTGTGTGTGTGGTGGGGGTATAAAAATTCATACAAAAAAAAATGAAATGTTCGACACACACGGCTGTAGTATAACATCGAATACAGCAAATACTAATAGTTATGCATTTCTTTACGAACATCTACACATTTCTCCTATTTATCTGTGAAAAACTAGGTACTTGCATAAAATGATTAATGCAAAGTTCTACACCAACAATTCTTCGATGCGCAGTCAGGCGTTCGGACAATGCTTTATAATGTACCTATTGGAACATAGGTTTTATAAAAACAGTATGTTTGTGTACTGTATTCATGAATATTAAAATTCTGCCTTATCTTAAAAACAAAAAGGACTTCTTAGATAATAATATAATCAATCTTAATGAAACAGAAATTATAAAAACGCTTCATTTAAATAGAATAAGAATGTCTTCGTATTTTTGTTAAATCTAGCTCTAAATGAAGAAAGTTCTTGGCCTTTTGTTGATACTATAATTTGTAACATAAAACTTAAACTGTCCTTGCTAATAACTTAACATTTGACAGTAATAAGTAACAAAACTGGGAGAAGAAGGTATGTATGTAACAAAAGGGGGATTTAGAATTCCACTAAATTGACAAATATTGAAAGCGATACGAATTTTATCATCGCCATAATTTCAAGTTGTACTTTTTGTTTGACAGTGTTTCTGATTTCTGTAGAATTACAATGCATTTACTCTGTGGTTCAGTATAATTTGAACAGCTTAATACAATGAAAGATGATTATTTTAATCAACCAAAACATTAATTTACTTGACATTCAGCTTGTAAACCCTTTGGAAAGTCTTTATGCCTTGCCATTCTTGAAGATAATTCTTGCAATTACTTTGGACGTAATTACTTGATGTGCTGTGAATGGCAATAGACAGCAGCTTATATAAATTATATCCTCCCAAAATGGCAAAACGACAACTCTCTAAGTATGTGAAAGTTTATAGTATTGCTTAATACTAAGTTTACCTGTATTAGTCAGAATATTGTACTGACATCGGGTAATAATTTATTCATAGCAATCACATGTACATGTTTCTAAAGAAAATGAAATGCTCTTGATTTTAGGGTATGAATGATTACCAATAATATATGCCAACAGATATCTGGAAAAAGAATTGATAAATTATACCATTTAGAAAACTTAGCAAGGTCAGAATGTAGTTAATATCATTTCTTATATCGAAACGGTGCTGTCATATTTAGAGAAAATGTACACCCGCTGACGTTAAGAAAAATGTACATTCTAATCCTGACAGCAAATAAGTGGTCGTTAGCCGTTCTACACGCATTCATAGAATATATACACTCGAAACTTATCAGATCGAAGTTCGTATTCACCACTGTAAAATGCTATGTTTTTAACAACTGTTGTGCAGACATACCATATACTGCTGTTGTTTGACTTTGTGAAATACATTCCAGTAACGATACATTCGCGTGTTTGTCTTCATTTAGAAAAAAAATATTTTGTTTTCTTTTCTATATCTGTGTTAAATGAGAGATTGAAATAAATATTCAAAGTAAATAACAGCGTGCGTGCCAAATTATGATACAGTAATGGTAGTTTTAATGATTACACTTAATGTTAGTCTATTTTTCATTATTTGCACCGTGTTTTGTCAAGAATAAATACATGTTTCCTTATTTCGCTTCTTCTATAGAGATTGTCATGTGGTCTGTGCTTGTACTAATGAAGGGTTGCAGCGTACTTGCTCATTAAGTTGTCAGACTTCTGAGTGACACTCGTAATAATCTAGGATGAGTCACTGTCATATCACACAATCATTACAGGATACACAGATCATTGTGTGCACAGTAATTGAAGGATTACGAGAATCTCAATGTCTTAACAAGAAAAGAATTCTATTTTTACTATTTATATTTATTCCCCCCCCCCCCACCCGCACACAAATAACCCTTAAAATTATGTAAAGACTACTATAACGTTTAATTTAAAAAAGTATGAAAAAAGGAGTCCACAGTCCAAAATATAAACTATACTATCCGTTCAGTGAGTTAAAATAGTCAATACTTAAAAAAGACGTTATGACAAATGTAATCTGTTCATTCGCTGTTTATTTATTACTTTTTAAGAAATAACATTTTTAAACTACAGTCTTTGTTTTCAGATGTGATCCTATCTATCAACAAAGTGTCAAGGAATTTTGGTTTTAGTTCAACATAAATACAAATGCCTACAGGAGACAGTCCACACTTGCATATTGGAACACTTAAATGTAAATCGCGTTTTGAATTAATGGAATGTTATTTTGAGCACCACTGACTAAATCATGCTGTCATGTGTTAAGTCTTCTCGAATGATTGCTGATATTTTCCTGTCTTTAAGATCGGCTTTTTGTCTATATCACTATATATTTGCATTACTATGAAAATTTCATACAAATTATGACGTGATTCATTGAAGTTTAAGCTACGCTCAAAACACCCATCATTAACTATTGATATATTCTCATGTGCGGAATGCTTCCTCGGCATGCATATATAGCCTTTAGTCAACAAACTAAGCTAGTTAAAGGTATACATCAAGTTTACATAGCTTATCGAGAAGCCCCCCTTCGCTTCACTCAAAATTAATTCAGAAAATTTGATATATGGCCAATCACTTAAAGAAAATGTGATATGTTATAGATAAACGTTGGCAATACAATACCATCATTTCTGGTTTTCTTCATTTATTCAGCTATTTTGATGAGATAGAATTTCAAATCACCATGCTCAGATTCAAATTCTATTTCTACAAAGAATACGACTGAGAAATATTATGACGTCATTGGCGACCGAGGTCTGAGAGAAGAATCTTGGGTATTCATGAAGGTATATCAAAACATTTATTCTCCATTTTTCCCCTTTTAAGATAATTTTGAGTATATATTATATACTTTCGATGTCTTCCAAACCCATTTTTAGACAAATATATGTTAATTAGTAATTTTGATAAGATAGAAATGCTGCTTTTTTATTTTGTCTAGGTGTTATACATATAGAAAAATGTTCATTTTATGTATTTTGAAAATAAATATGCCACGTCATACTCAGCCTCTTTTGTGCTAGCAACTCAAACTGGGTTGTTTACAAGTCTTCATGGTCACATTCAAGCAAATGAAAATAACATTTCTGTCTTATTATTATTCAGTATAATCTAAATGTATTTCTTATACATATAAGCAGGACTAAATTGATACTTTTCTGACATCATTCGTATTGTACAAAAGTAATGTAATGCTAGGAAAAGTAAATGTTAAAATGTATCTTGAAATGGAATATAGCTTGCATGTTTGAAGACGTTATAAACTTGAACGTATTTCGTCAGATTCACTGACATGCAAATGATTGTCCTTACAAACAACTTTAGTTTATTTTCGTTTAACATTACCAAAATATATAATCACAAGCAAATGCACCACTGTATAAAAATTGCTTTTAAAAGTATTTAAGATAAACACGGCATTTCTATTTAATATGCCGTGGACTGTATCACTTGATTGATGCGTAGTGCCTTACCTATTATGTTATATTAGGCCATAACTAACTTGTTTTACTTCATCTAGAGATTTTATTATCAGTCGAACAAACGTTTTACTATGTAACTGGTACGTTAAACTAGAAAATATATTTAATATATCTCTTTGTATTCTTACTTTACTTTTTATATTGCTCACAACTGTGATTATAAGCAGACATGCACCACCTGACTACGAATTTCAAAAGAAATATATCATACCGGAGCATGAAATTCGTGTAAGATTTGATGAAAGTGTTATTGGTAGTATTTTTGGAACTTATTATAAAGTAACGATATCTCTAAGCATTGAATGTAAACAATCTTCCAGATAGAAAAGCAAGTCAAATTCAGAATCTCATTTTACAAACATATGCGTGACATGCCAAGCCTTACATGCAAACAAACTTTTAGAGAAGAAACTCAATTTTAAAGTTCAGAATCATATTATGCAAACGCAAGCACGCCATGCATCTAGACAAAAATAAATTAAAGTCGGGTCTTGCTGTTTATAAATCAGAAATAGTTGATATTTTGTTTGCAGATATAGTACACTGTGAACACTCCGTGAGTTGAAGATAAGAAGCTTAGATATTTGCAGATGCGTGCAGAAAGTTAAATTGTAAAAGAAACTCTTTAGCATTAATTATGTTTGTTAAAGGATAATTAATAGCATATGCCATTCGATTTGCTGTCTGAAATGAAAATTTGAAAACAAACAATTCACAAACACTTGTCATCGATAACGAATGACCATTGGATAGTTATTCCCTTCTAACAGTTTATGTTTTTTCTCTAAACAGTAGCAAAAGTATGTTTCTGTCAATACTGTTTATTTCATAAAATTATAAATATTACAACATTGATCAGATCCGAATAACTTTAGTGTTTACTTTGATATATATATAGACCCATACAGAACTGAATTCCGCCAAAAGGTTTATTTATTTCCTTTCAATAAAGTCTGTTTAGGGTATTTTAGAAAACAAATACCACAAACGAAGCTTATGTTGCCTATGTTTAAGTAAATATCAAGACACCTAACCCAAATAAATAAAACCAGTCTGAACACCGCATGAAATGCTACATGCACAATAATCACATCGGTAAACACTTCGATACAACTACCTTGTATGCCATTCATGTTAGTCATTTAATCCTTACCATGCTAAATATCTAAAATGTCCATCTCCATTCATTGTTTATGGGGATGCTGACTGAAAATTTACTGACTGAATGACTATAATCAGACTGCACGGATGTGCAGGCTAAACTTGGTCTGCACTGGTCGCAAAGGCAGTCAGTCGCCTCCATCAGGGATCGGGTTAAGAAAGACATCAAACTGATATATTTATATTTATTTTCAAAACATTCAAGTCATAATTAATTTTAATGAAACATTCGTTTTCTTACAAACAGAAAGATACAGAGAAATCATAAAGTCAAGGTTGACCGAATTCTGAGATAAACGTAGCTTGGGTGCTCGTGAAGAGTTATCTAAACATTTCTCTAACATTTTCTCAAAATTTCAAGGCTTTTTGTTATAGATATGGACTACATTAGATATCATTTCTACTTTTATGCAGACAAATTGTGCACATTTTGGATAAGATTTATATGCAATCATCATTCTGTCTGACACAGACGGACAAAATATTCATTTAAACATTTTATCTCGTCGAAATTTCTTTGTGCTTACGAATATTGAATTGCCTTCTTTACTTGTATCTATGATCACAAAGTATATAAAATTTGTAAAGTTTAGCTTAACTTGTCTAAAACTACACAATTATTCAATTAATAAATTTTAAAATCAGTTTCTCAGTATCATATTCACATTGTTGAAAACTTAAGTTATAATACTTGAAGTAAATGATTTAACATGAATTTACACCATGTCTTTTAAATTCATTATACGTCCAGCTAACCTGCTTGAAGAAATGTATACTCTTGTGCTATACAAATCATGACCCAAAAAAACAATCCTTCCAAAACTCGTCGGAAAGCGTGAAGATTAAGTATTAAAACCTCTTCATCAATCCTTTAGCGTGACAATTAATGATCACCATATGTAACGAATTTTACTCAGGTGCTAGATTTATGTCTCAAGGAGTGCTTTGAGAAGCTCTTAAAGTGTCTTTTGTTGCAAAAGTAACGTCTGTAATCCTAGGGCGGGCAATATCTCAACATTTTATTTCGTTTGTGTTGAGGAGAGTGTATTTGTAGGAGAAACGCCAAAGTGCAAGCTAAAAGCTTTTTATTCACCGATATTTCATGCACCAAGGTAACCGTGCAGAACTTTTTTTTTCTAAAGTTTTGTTTTAATTACATATTGATAACGTATACACAGACAGTAAGAATACTGTTACAGCTCGTCTCTTTAGCATAATAGAGTGTATGTACTTTAAACTATTAACGTAGCATAATAGAGTGTATGTACTTAAAATATTAACGTAGCATAGTGTAACAGAGTGTATGTACCTTAAACCATTAACGAAGCATAAAAGAGTGTATGTACTTTAAACTATTAACGTAGCATAACAGAGTGTATGTACCTTAAACCATTAACGTAGCATAATAGAGTGTATGTACTTTAAACTATTAACGTAGCATAATAGAGTGTATGTACCTTAAAATTAACAACGTATCATTATAGAGTGTTTGTACTTTAAACTATTAACGTAGCATAATAAAGTGTTTGTACTTTAAACTATTAACGTAGCATAATAGAGTGTATTAAGTACTTTAAACTATTAACGTAGCATAATAGAGTGTTTGTACTTTAAACTATTAACGTAACATAATAGAGTGTATTATGTACTTTAAACTATTAACGTAGCATAATAGAGTGTATGTACTTTAAACTATTAACGTAGCATAATAGTGTGTATGTACCTTACACTATTAACGTAGCATAATAGAGGGTATGTACTTTAAACTATTAATGTAACATAACAGAGTGTATGTACTTTAAACTATTAACATAGCGTAACAGAGTGTATGTACTTTAAACTATTAACGTAGCATAATGGAGTGTATGTACTTTAAAGTATAAACGTAGCACAATAGAGTGTATGCACTTTTACCTATTAACATAGCATAACAGAGTGTATGTACTTTCAACTATTGACGTAATATTGAGTGTATGTACCTTAAACCATTTACATAGCATAATAGAATGTATGTACTTTAAACTATTAACATAGCTTAACAGAGTGTATGAACTTTAAACTATTAACATAGCATAACAGAGTGTATGTACTTTAGACTATTTACGTAGCATAATAGAGTGTATGTACTGTAAACTATTAACATAGCATGATAGTGTATTTACTTTTCTACGAACCATTTTCTGTTGTTTTGTCAGTTCTGTTTGTTCAATAATAAAAGGGATTTGAAATAAAAGTTTTATTTTTCTCTACGACAAAAAGCCTTTCAGTTCACAATTTTAGTGACATAAGTGTAATTTGTTTTTGTATTGATAATTGAAAGCTACGAAAGAAGTCTGAGCCACTTAGGTCTTTACACGTCGAAGTGTATTTTAAAGGCCACCTTAATGTAAAATCCAGACTTTCACTGTTAATAATTCACTGGAGCATATTTTTTTTTCATTCGAAAAAGAGGCGATAAAGATTGATACAAAGATAATATTGTCTAGAGAAAAAAAAGATTATTAGAAGTCATGGTTCTTCAAAATATGTGTTTTGTTTACATTAAGATAGGCTTACACAAATTAAGCAAAAGCATACACATTTAACGTAAATAATGATATTACTTGTCTAAGGAAGAAATAATTTGATTTGAAATCAAGGACAAAATTCCTCACAACATCTCTATGATCCGCCACATAATGCTGAATTCTTTTGTCGGTAAATAAATACTGCTTTGACACCAGAAATATTTTTTTG
This sequence comes from Cyclina sinensis, assembly GCA_012932295.1. NCBI lineage: Eukaryota > Metazoa > Mollusca > Bivalvia > Venerida > Veneridae > Cyclina > Cyclina sinensis. The sequence continues at coordinate 31,362,862 of JAAONU010000016.1, forward strand.
GTACTTTTTATAACAGTCGTACGCAAAAGCTGCTAACAGGGAAGATATAAGCATTAACTTACATCTTGTCATGTAGTGTCTTTATTCTTTTTTGTGAAAGGCTGTAGTTGAATATGTTGGGATGGAGACTCTTGAGAACGTTTATTTAGAAGGAGCTTTGGGATCGTAAATGTTTAGAAAATTGAAAATATACTTAAAGAAGCCTGTCTTGTGAAGAATATAAATACATAGTTATGGATGAGAAGCAATCATGCCATGAGAATTTCAGAAAGAAAACGCTATTCAATGGTTTCGAAATGCCGAAACTGGGGATGATTCGCGGTAAAACATATTTTATGACAAAATCTTTTAAAAATCAAATCTTTACCTGCTTTTGAAACAAAATTTTAAAACAGACATCTGATTAAGGACCAACTGTTCAAATCTTGTTCCATTTACTATATTCAGATAAAAATTATAATTTATTTTTCAAGTTTTAGGAAACCAAAGCTGCTGTTTTCCCTAAAAATTCAAAAACCGCTTAAAATAATACTAAAACTGCAGTCGTTGGACACCTTCAGCTTGAGGTTGGCATCTGCTGTTATTGCTAAATTTATCCAAACATAGTTATAAGTGATAATTTAGTTGTGCGCTTAAGAAGTTTCCCAGTAAACCGAAACAATTGATTTAATGCCTGTCAACTCAGCATGCCTTCAGACGCATTTTATTTTGTAAAAAATGTGAATAAGGGTGTTTATCAACAGCAATATTTGACATTTAAGAAGCAAAATCATAAATTTAACAGTGGATCGTGAAGTAAGCCGCAGCATGCACATAGAAATATTATTACAGAAACTTTATGTTAATAATCTTCACTATATTGTGTAAAAGGAAACTGGTGAGAAAAAAGTGTTACTATATGTAAACGAACTTTCAATTTCTGAGATGTGTATGAACTTGGTAGCTGAAAAAAACAAGAGAGAGAGAGAGAGAGAGAGAGGTCTTACGACCAAAGCCTCCGGTAGCTGTATTTTTGAAACTGTTGAAAAAACATCAATAAATCTACTTCTCTTACGTTCTGGACTTTTAAAGCTGTATGAGCTGTGATCTGACATTTGTTTTCAAATCTCAAAGAAAATGTTAGCTAAACAATCACTGAGATTAAAATGGATGAATTCATATTCAATCATCCTGGCAAGAAGTGAAAACAAACAAAACATATTCTTTTAACTGAAAAGGAATATTTATCATTTGAAAGCTAGAGCCATGACCATTACAACATTGCAAATTTAAGTATTCAAGACTTCATTAACTTAATGGCCAATTATACGCAACTGAAATACCAAGTTTCATTGTTTTTAACTTTCAACTTTTGAAATATCTAAATTTGACCAACCACCATTTTGCAGTATCGTAGTAGGCAAACTTACAATATTACTTACAGTTACACTAGCTTCCGTAGTAGCAAATTGCCACTTGAGTTGTGTATATCAAATTTCTTTTGTGTCATGTTGCGTTTTAGGGCGCTTTGGTTTCAGTCACTCCTTTAACTGGTACTCACACTTGGTTACATATATTCAGTACTTATGATCTTTCCTGATTTTATTCCCAGTTCTGTTCAGTATTTTATGCTATTTTCATAGGGAAAAACAACACTTATTAAATTCTAATACTTCGTAAGAGTAATTTTAAGTACTGTTTTAAACAAATGTCTGAAATTCTGATTTATACGTAGTAGTTACTACGTAAAACTGCCATTTTCTGTTCATTCGTGTCAGGATGGCTTTTATCTTTCAGCTTCAAGATATCCCTATCCCTGTTTAATCAACCAAAGTCTTACCTCCACCAGGAGAAACTCAGAGGAGAGTTTCAACAAATTCCATTCTGACCAGGTTGCTTGTAATTGTCGTCTTTACTGATGAAAAGGTTTGTTCAGTGATACGCTGTTCATGATCTGAATTCTAATTGAAAACAACTATCGAAGAAAAAGCACAATGGTCTTGCAAGGTTTCTTTAACTTGATACCTTGTCTACTTAACAAAAATCAGTACATGTTTTATGTATTTTCTGCCAAGGCCATTCAAAATTTGATTAAAAAGAAAATGAATTATCTTTTCCGAAATACGTGGGCGAGGGTATAGAGCAAATTAAAGAGCTAATTCGATTTCGCTCTATAAAATTTTAATCATGAAGTTTTATGATCGGTGTTCTAGGTAACTGCATAAAATCCAAGAGTGCCTTCAGACATTTGCAAGTTGCATATTGATGAGAGAAATGCTTCGGCATCTCAGTGCAGATAATATTGCTACATTTCACGTTTTGTCTTTCTCGCAACGAATGGCCCGCACGGAACAATTAAGTTAGACTTAAAATTGAAACGAGTGTTCTTATACTGGAGTGTCTAAAAACATTCTTCAAACTGGTGTATTTTAACATTGAGAAGTAGCTGGCTTATAAACTATTTTAACATGATTCATTTTATTGTTAAGGTGAAATATCATTTTTCGTACTCACGACAGACTTCCCGTCATGATAATTCTACATCCAAAAATATTGTTTACGTTAATGTCAAAAAAAATTAGAAACTATTTTAACATAATTAATTTTATTTTTCGTACTCACGACAGACTTCCCGTCATGATAATTCTACATCCAAAAATATTTTTTACGTTAATGTCAAAAAAAAATTAGAAACTATTTTAACATAATTAATTTTATTGTTACGGTGAAAACATCATGTTTCGTACCCACTACAGACTTCCCGTCATGACAATTCTACATCCAAAAATATTGTTAACGTTAATGTCAAAAAAAACTTCTTAGTTGATATAATTTTAAATATATCTTTTTGTTGCTTCTTGCTACACCAACGATTTCTCTGTACTGTACATTTAAGTGAACGATTCTGAATATAAAATAAAAAGAAAATTTTACTCTAGGATTTTTTTAAAAAAAATAAAAAGATTTTTAAAAGTTCTTATGATCTAGTAAACCTTGTATACTTTTATTACTGATAAAATATGTTTATTTGAAGTTTTTCGTTACTCTGATCCGCAAAATTTTACAAGCTATGTTTTTCAGTTTGTGTTTCGAATATTCAATTTGGATATCTGGATTCTGTCTCAAAATTTTACAACCAACTTTTCAAACCTTAAATATGATTATATCTGAAATAAAGTTTCTGCAGACAGTTTTTGCAAGGACGGAAAAACACAACAATACTGATAGAAAAACATGTAATCCTATCTCTGTAAAAATGCCGGTTTGAATGAAATTTTGTGGATCTTTTTCTTTTTGCGAATAAATAGAAATAGTGTTTAGTTTAGTATGGATCCCAAAAAAGATGGACAACAGTTACTGTTTTTTATGCCCCCGAAGGAAGGCATATAGTAATTGCACTGTCCGTCCGTCCGGTAAAATCTTATCCTTATTCATCTCCAAAACCGCCTGAGGGATTTCACCAAGCCTAGTTGTGCATATCGTCAGGCGATTTCGCTCGATTTATTTCTGGCAGAGTTATGGATCATTTTTTGTTACTCTAACTTCTATATCAAAGTCTTGTCCACACTTCATCTCCAAAACCGATTGGAGGATTTCATTGAAACTTCACAGGAATGTTTGTCACCAAGCCTAGTGTGCATATCGTCAGGAGTTTCTGCTCGGATTAATTTTTGGCAGAGTTATGGGCACTTACTTTTTACTGTAACTTCTATATTAAAGTCTTCTCCACACTTAATCTCCAAAACCTATTGGAGGATTTCATTGAAAATTCACAGGAATGTTTGTCACTGAGCCGTGTTGTGCATATCGTCAGGAGTTTCTGGTAAGATCATTTTTTGGCAGAGTTATTGGCACTTAGTCATTTTTTTCTCTAACTTCTTTATTAAAATCTTGTCCACGCTTCATCTCCAAAACCACTGAAGGATTTCATTGAAACTACACAGGAATGTTTGTCACCAAACCTAGCTGTGCATATCATCAGAATTATTTTTGGCAGTGTTATGGTCCCTTAGACATTTTTACTGAAACTTCTTTATTAAAATCTTGTCCAAGCTACATCTCGAAAACTTCTAGAGGGATTTTATTATATACAAAACATCAGTAGGGGTTAGGAATAAAACAATATTGATCGTATTCAAGGCCAAACTCCCAGCTTTCTATTTCAATGAATAATTATGCCTTCAACCTTCATATAAGAATCTGAAGCAGAAAAACTTTACTTTACCATTTACCTTCAGTTTGTGCTCTATTTTTTGTCTGGTCTCTTTGCCACAGGCATATTCAACATTCAATTATATATTTACACCAGTTTCATTTGAAAGCTACATTTCGGGGGCATATGTCAATTACCAGTGACAGCTCTTGTTTTTCTTAAAACAAGATTTTCTTTGCATATAAACAAAAGTCTTTTTGAAAAACAAATTGAACATACTTGAAAAAGTGCAAAAAAATAAAAATAAGGTAAAAACTATAATCTGAAAATAGAGGGTTAATATGCTAAGACTATTTGTTTTATTCAAAAATTAACGCATTCATTGTTAATGGGCCATCGAGAATTTTCGGGCGTTTTATGAGTTAATTTTGAATATCAACAACTAACAGAAGAAATGAAGAATTGAAAACGATAAATACCTTCATCGCTGCGAAACATTACAATGTTCACTTAAAATAATGATAAAATAGACCATTTTCATTTCTTGGCCAGCAAACTAAAGAAAGAAAAAAATATGGCAAGTCACCAAAAGGCAATAGAAAAGGAAATTAATTTTCATCTTGGAAAAGTAAAATCTTGTTTTCAGAGCAAATATTAAACTAATTTTGTTTCTTTCTGTATGCCCTTGAGCTTGACATTATTATCATCAGCCTGTGTAAACATATTAGTTCATGACTTAGGTTTTTCTCTAGGAGATTTTGGGAATATGATACGAGAATTTCGTCTGAAATCAAGCGTTTTTGCAACTAAGTTCTTGACCAGTAGTCTTGTTTAGTAAACAATACATTCTAAACTGCAAAAATACATCTGTGTGAGAAACAGCAAACATTTTTGTCGATGAACATGTTTCCATCTTCACTACAGACGAAGGCTTTTATTTGTTGCACTGTGTTACAGCAATTGTCTTGTAAGGATTACCGTTGCAATAGGGAATAATCACAAGTTATTCAATTTCGCAGAAATAAAAAGCAAGACAAAACAGGGTATTAATAGGCTGAATACTAAGCTGAGAGCAATTTTTTACCGAATAAAATGTAATGAGCCATTTGTCTTTTAAATTTGTAATAAAACTGAAAGTCTGTCTTCAAATTTCCGTAATAGGATATTTCACAGATCATAAATATTCATTTGAATGGCGTAATTTCATTGAAACTAATGACAGGTGACGAAAACGGAATTTCTTGATAAGATTTTCTTCGTTAAGTAGGATAAACCTGACTTGGTTTAAATTCATCAAGTTAAGACAACAATAATTTCAATAAAGAAATATTTATTGCAGATTTGATACTTAAATGGCATTCGGTTTTAGAATATAAATGACAATTGATTCAGCTCTGTCTCCAGGGAACACAGAGTTGTTCAGTGATAATGCAAATTGCTAGATTTTTACTGCATGGTTAAGAAACCCTTGCAGAAATTCTATTCTATCTCTTTTCTCGAAAACTGTCGCTCATTGAGTATGTAGACAAATTAAATCCTTGACATTAAATCACACTAAAGTTAAATATGAAAAATGGTATTAAAATTTTATTCAGAATAGTGAAAAATATTTGCTCAAGTATAATAATTTGAGAATTAAAGTAGTGGATGTTTGAATTTCGAATAAAAACAATGGATGGTGTTTCCACGCAAAGTACTTCAGTACTCATTCATCAGCAATCCTTTACATTTTAGAACGGTTGTAAAGTTTTAATGAACTCTCACACTGGTCTGAGTAAATTTTATAATTCTTTCTTTTATTTTGTAACAGTTACTGATATAATCAAACTGTTTTAAAACTCTTTTCTTATTATCTTGTAATCATTTGTACAATGAATCCTAAATCTGCGAATAAGTAATAAATACATAGCAATAATTTAGTCGACAAAATGTTTTACTTAGTGCAAAGCTGAAACTTGTTTCCTTTTTGTTTTTCTTCTGTATCTATGCAATGGCTTTTATATTAAACTATTGTGCACAGTACATGCAAAGAACTTTGTAGGACAGCGTTATTGATAAGCTGAAGACTGAGTTCCCTTCTTAGGTCGTTTCCCAAATTAAAAATTCGAAGAATCCTCTTTCTTCAGTTCAATAAATAAAAAAAAAACACTTTTACACAGTATCAAAAACACCCGCAATTCTCGGAATGAAGACATCACCATAATTGTGTTTAATGACCTATGCCCAGCTCTAGAGGCAATTATAATTCTGGGAAAATTTTTGTCGATAATTTGACGAAAGACGTGAGAAAATTTGTTTCGAACATTATTAGATTAGGGAAACGATAAAGAAGTACCTTAGCCACATTTTCTGTTTTAGCACAAGTTAAAGAAAGTACATAAAAATATTGCAAAAGAACAACATGAAATGTGTTCAGTACTACAGAAATGACTTGAATGTCTTATCTTAAGATTTTCAAGATGTAAGAAAAACAGATTAAAAAAGCAAACATAGAATAGTGTCGTGACTTAGTGAAATATACTTTGAAACATAAAATCAAATAATGATGGAAATTCAGTATTTCTCTTGATCCAACATAGTTGGTCAAGTAAAATAACCGATTTTGTCCAATCCTGTGTTACCTATTCATTTATAATATTCATACAATAACAAAAGTAACTCCATCTGTATACCAACATATAGCCAAAAAAAACAACCGAACCGACAGTAGCAAAGATGTACATTACCATAAAGTGTTTAATTTTAGCAAAATAAAGCAGAAATATTAAAAAGATATTAGGAGTCTTTCTTGCAATGACCTATTTGGGTGTCACTACGACGAGAGCAAGCATATGGCTGATAACAGCACAAGCCACAACTTGACCAACACGCAACTTTACAGGTAGATATTGCTCCAGTATGTTTTACTTCTGGCAGACAAAAACGTTCAAGAATATTTCAAACAGATGGAGAAATCAGGTCAAGAAACTGTGAGATCAGTATCTCTCTCCAAAGGCCAGTGTTTAGAGCGTTATTATACAAAAACTGATCTCTCTATTCCTAAATACTAAACAATGAGTATGGCATCAAATCTTAACTATCAGCACTTTATGGGCATTCAATCTTAACTATCAGCACTTTATGGGCATCAAATCTTAACTATCAGCACTTTATGGGAAAAAAGGTAAAGTAAAAGAAAGAGCTGGGTTTTGCTGTAAAGATTGGTCTGTGGAGTAAATAAAATGCCTTTTAAGCAAAAGATTGTGCCTTGAAGGCATCAACATGATCCGTTTTTATCACTAAAAATACTCACGATCTTTGTGTCTTTATCATTTGATAGAAAGTGTTTCAGTTTTAGGTAAACAGAGATTTTAAAATTTCAAGGAAGTCACCTTTCAGTTCTGTAATTTATGCAAAAGAAAAATTCGTTTTGTTCCTCGACATTGTGAGATAAACAGTACTGTACTTAAATTCTCCACGTACAATGTTTTAAAATTCTGTAATCAATTTCTGTTGGAGGTTGTCTAATAATGGTGGTGACGGAATTCAATATATTTAAATTTGACTTGAAAAATAATGAAAAAATGCAAACTACAAGGTTCATAGAATGATACGATTATATTGCAGTGCACTTTTATCTATCTCCAGAATATTGGTGATGAAATTAATATAAACGTTATAATATTTTTCTTACTTTAGATATAATTTTAAATGTCATTATCATCTCATTAACATCAACAAATCATTTAAACCCATCCATTGTGCAAATTTTAGAAGAGGTCGACAATTTATGTCTACTAATATCTGCACATTTACTTAACATAAGCGAGTTTGTGAGTAATAGCTGACACTATTCATATACGAATGTGTAAAAAACAATTAATTAGAAAGAATTAACCTTCGTCAAATTGTCTTACTTTGCTTACAAAGCAAGTTGACAACTTATTCGCTTTCTCTCAATTTAGCCTTGGGTGCTTGGCATTTTATATTCATCGTTTTATGCAAATACACAAAATATGAAATTAGGTTTTGGTTTCCAGAAGTGCTTTTGGAAGTTAATGAATTGTTACATGGTGTGAACATAGCGTCTGCTAGAATAAACTTAAAGTAGACGAATTCTAGAAAATCGTTTTCTTGAAAATAATGAATGTTATAGCGTCACTGGGAAAATGGAAGTTATTAAGGAGAAAATTTGTGAGACATGTTTAGAGTAAAACGCATGATTTATCCCCAGAGTTCTGCTGACATTTGTTTTGCTGAAATAAAAATGAAATTATAAAAATAACTGCAATTTATACTGAACATATGATCCATATAAATATTTCGCATCAGATTGTGAAAGTAAATATCCTCAAAATTGAGTTGTTAAATAAAAGTCTGAATATGAACTTCAATACATAAATCTTCATGAGGTATTTTCATCTGTCAAAAAATATTTCATTTCTATTTTTGAAGTGACATTATAAGACAGAAATTTTGTATAAGATCGAAAATTAGGCAAAATAAGGAACAGTACAGTTGGCATGAGTTTGTTTTGACCAGGGATACTGTAGATACAAACCATTTATACAAATGATTAATTTAATTCAATAATTTGAAAATGAAAGCCTATGGTGAATTTCAAAATAAAGGATGCAAAGACCCTGATTTTTTGCATGCCTTAATCGTTGCTTTCAGATGACCTGTGAGGCATTAACATATACCTTAACGAGTTTTTTTATACCTTTGTCACACATGTTTTTATCTCCCTTTCAAACCAATGAAACGGTTATTTTGTGAACTATTAAGGAATATGTATCTGTTAGTTAGTTACTAGGTCTTAGTAGAAATACAAATTTATAATATTGATCACTTTAATACCAGCAATTAATAACACGATTTTTCGAACTAGGTACAAGAAATAAATTTTCATATAATTCGAGACTGCTTTTGTCAAGATTTTATGTTTTCAACAGTTCAATATTGCAACCAAGCTTGCAAGAACTGATGAAGAACCTTAGTCGAGCTGATATATAAGCGTATTGACCAGTGAGAATTAACGCTTTTTGAGTATAATGACTATAATGACATACTTTCCAGATGCTTCTTTTCTTGCTTTTTCAATTTTCTTAGACATTGTCTCAATCTCACGAAAGGAAGATCAGACATTACAATTAAACAAGTAATGCAATATAAAATGACCTGCTTGTCAATATATCAGACACATAAGGACAAAAATTAGCTTAAACGAATCCAACCATAAACATGCGTTTGCTGTTTCAGTTTAAACATAGCAGATACTTATTTATGAGACTAGGCGAGAGCTAAATATGTTTACTTTAGGAAGACGATGCACCGGAAGTGAGGCGCTTCTCCTTCCGACTTCCTACGCGGTCACTTTACTTCGAGACAAATTAATTGTAAACACTTATCTACTGCTTCAGGACACGTAAACAAAGTTTCTGTCTTAGGTTATCAATAGTAAATACCACTTAATTTGTTTTTAGTCCACTGACCCATTTTGACCATTTTTGTTATTAGTTGGTCAAGTTTCTGTATTTAGTACAAAAAATCTAGATTTTTGACCATCTAGATCACCTTAACATTTGAAATCCTAGCATTTTATACTGTTTCTACTTTCGGTGTTGTTCAAATAAAAAAACAGATTTGTTAGTACTGAAGTAAGAACGTTTCTGAAATTTCCAGATAGTAAAGTTGATTAAAGACAGAAACACACTTTGTATACAATTTATAAAATTATACAATTTAGAACTAACAACAATTGCTCGATACTTTATTTTCGGCACATACGGAAACCCGAAGTTGCAGAATTAAGAACCTTGTACAATCAAAAGTAGATTGGGTTTTAAATGTAAACGTGTGCAATAGGTGAACGAAAGTCTTAGAAACTTTGTTTAAAGAATACTTTTGTGACGCTTCTGTAGTTACAACGGCAATAAAAATTTAGACTATGAAATAAGCGCTTTCCTTCAAACTTTTTGACAGCTTTGACGAACTATCAGTAGAGTGGTTTTATTATTTTCTTATCGGAATGTGCGGTGATCTACATTATTTACAGCCTGATTTTAGGTCTGTAAGTTTTAACATTCATATCTTATAGTTACGAGGAAAGTTGGTAGGGTAGACATGCAAACAAAGCTAAATATAGCTTCTGTAGATTCTGGCAAAGTGATCTTGTAAAAAAAAGAGCAAAACATTGTGTTGATATTGTTCTTCTGAAATAAGCTTGGCTCAGTGTCAGACTTCCAAACTACCTAGCTCTTTAACTCTTACAAATTTGCAAGTACTTTATGTGAACGTATCAAGACATGTTCACAAGGGCTAAATTTAAGCCTATGCAAAACTGAATGTTGAAAGAAAACGAAATTACTTCTAAACACATTGTCTTAAAACATGTATTTGTACTTCTCTGAACGAAAATATCAACATAATGGGGTTTCGTGATCAGGATCTGGTCCCAAAGGCAATCTTGCAAGGGCAGTCATTGTCCATCATTTGTCAAAGATCTTGCGATAAAAATGGTTTCGACGGACATGTTTTCTACGGGGAAAAACAATTATACGTCTGGAAGTTGGAACGGACTCGAACACTGTGAGATTAAAGTATTACTAGGATAAAAATGTACCAAATTACAGTTTAGATGTTACTTGGGATTTCAATGAGTACAAGTGATGGAAAAGTCCTTACCTTGCTTGAAAAGGAGATGTGATGTTGGCTTTAAAACTAACAACGTTCTTTTTTGGCGTAGCTGTATTAAAATCGATTTTGACCTAATGAATGAAATTGTAATATACAAATTCTTAAGCTGAAGAAGGAAGTTTTCAATTGGTTAAAAGAGTTGCTGTTATGGAATATTATGGTAGCATTCGTAATTGTTAGTTTGATTGCATCTGTAAATAATGTAATAATCATAAAATTAATACAGCCGTAAATTAAAAACTAAAACGTTTCAACCATGAAAAATTCTACAAAATGGAATAAATATAATTATGGTAAATATGAGTAGATATTTCATTTGTTTTACTAACAATGATATTGACACTTTTGCAACTTAACTCGACATTTTTTGTTTGTTTATAGCCTAAACTGTTATGGAAATAGGACATTCGATTACAACTGGCTTTCAATATTTGCTAATATCCGAAAACTTTACTTATGGAAAATTAATTTTGTACTGTGTCTACGTTGATCATCTTATGTAAGGATTTTCTTGTTTCATGAAAATATAATTGTCTTAACGTAGCAAGGACTTGGCTGGTTGAACAGACTGCAAAATAAATAAACAATATCCAAACGAAATTGATATCTTATTGTTGATATTCCTTCTAGCAGTTTAAGATGCAATTGTAAAAAGAAGATTGAAACGTTTATAGACTACAGTCTTTATTGTCTCACTTTTTGTCTACTGAGTTTGGAAAAATGAAGGAAAACCGAAAATGATCCATGCAAAAATTCTTCAAGTTGGCACCAAAAGAGTATTCGAAGAGACGAATACTTAGACATCAGATATTAAAACTGCATTTGTATTTTTGTTGTTCTGTTTGACCCTGGATCCGACTTTTCCATCGTATTTATGCAAATACATTAATTCTGGACTCATGTTTTGTCTCGAAAAGCGCAGAAAAAGGTTATTAATTTCTCTATGATGAAAGAATTACGTCTGTTATCTTAGGAAGAACAGTTCTATGCACATTTAGCTCATTTATATTGACTTTTATGGCGTCACCATGGAAAAGGTATTTTGACAAGTAACAGAAGTTAATTACTGAAATTGGTAGAAGTTTATTCATTGTCTTTCAGCTTCAAATATTAGTTCGTTAAGAATAATTTGAAGTACAAAATTTTTATTAAAATTAGAATTATGATACAGCTTTATTGAATATGCATTTAATAGCGGTGATTGTTTATACTTGAATTCGATAATAACCATAAGGTCATCAATGTGGTGCATACAACATATATAACAACTATGGCGACAATACATATATTATTACATAATGTTACATTCACTTACGTTGCATATTGAATAAACAACAACAACAACAACAACAAAGGCGTGGCATCTCTAATGTTCAATGGTGATTGATCACATTTCTTGTATTTGTTCTTGTTAAAGTTATTTTTGCATATAGCTTGATATACGTAATGATCATTTAATTTAATGAACATCAAACTAGAGTTCAAAAAATTACATTGTATTAAAGATAGATGTCATTTATTAGTAACACAATCAAATTCGAAAAACAAATTCATCCCATGTACTAATTGTTGAAATCCTGGCTGAAAGAAATATTCTTTCTCTTAAATGAAGTGTAATGAGTTATTTGTCATTTGAATGTAAGAATAAGATTTAAAGTCTATCTAATAGGATATTTCCAATCTCTCATGCAAATTTGTTTTGCGTAAGCGTATTAGAACTAATAGCAAAATGACGAAGACGAGGGAGCTGATGAAATTACCTTTGTTAACCTAAAACACTTCATTCCTCTTCAATGCGAAATGTATCCATAATTCTAGAACTGATATCTTATATGAACAGAACAGAACAGAACAGATACTTTATTTTTGACTTGTACAATCATACATCGTCATACATAAATAAACAATTTTACAATACATACTAACATAAATCACAAGATCGGATCTAAACATGTCTCTTTCATATCAATATAGAGAATGAATTATTAATATATTAAGTTGTATCTACTATATCTAAATTATTTCTATGAGACATCGCATCTCGTACATACAAGGATAAATTTAAAAGTATACTTCTATTGTTTGATTTTAACATATCAGTGAATTTAAGCATACTAGGTCTTATATAAAAGTATCTTTTTATATATTTTTTTCTTATATCAGTATAACAAGGACAAATTAAAATGAAATGGTATTCATCTTCGACGTCATGTAGATTACAATATAAACAATATCTTTCATTTCTAACAATTCTATTTCTATGAAACCTACCAGTTTGCACATGTAATGAATGCGAAGATATTCTTATTCTTGTAAGATACTTCCTTAATATGCAGATTTGTCATTGAAATGGCATTGGCTTGAAATAAAGTAAAATATTAGCAAGTTTTCCAGCACATTAGACAGAAATGGAAATCACAAACAATCCGAAACGTTTCTCTGATTCGATCTCTGCTTAAAGACGAAGTTCATTCAGTTTGAAGAGTTTACACACCACCTTGATAATTATATAATTCAGTATAATGCAATCTTAATGTTGCAGATACTTTTTTTTCAAAGTTGTAGCTATTTTTCAGAATCAAAACTGTATAAAGAATAGCAAGTAATTATCATATTTTTTACAATGATGAATTCATAAAAAATAATTAATAAATGAATCATTTTTGTCGCTCGGTTAATCTTCATGAAATACCAAACACAGTCATAAAAACAACCGATTGTGATTATTCCGTTACTGACAGGCTAATGATGGCCCTGTCAGCTTATAATCTAATTTACAGTAGTGAAGACTGAAAGACGAGGGGCGAGTGGTAAAATGTAGTTACTCTTATATTCTTCTTCTTGTACATATAAGCATGTAATAGATTTAAGGAGACTTTATTTCAAGCTATAAATTGCCTATTGATAAACTGAAAGGAACCTTTATCATTTGAAGATTTGCAAAATGTTACAAGGCATTTTAATGTTTACTACTTGATACGCTACCGCTTTATCTTAGCAATGTATCTGCTTGAAATTTGTTTCCATGTCATGAAAAAGCGATCATTTGTATCTGAACTCATGGTGTTCATGGCTGAAATATGCCAGCCAAAACACCGGTTCCGAGAGAACCATTCAATACAAAACACCTCTACCATTTACAAAAGCATTAGATTCAGAAGACACATTTGAATGAAGCATCAAAGTCAAGGAGGTTTTGTTGTTGTTTTTGTTTTTATCAAAATCTGGATCTTACACAATTTTCATTTCAGGAAAATCAGTGTCTATCATTTGTCAAAAGATGTAACGTAAAAAGCGACTTTGATTGACACGTCTCTCCTTAGGGAAAAAACTGGGAAAATACGTTTTTTAAGTAGTACTGAATAAGCAATTATTAGACTTAGGAGCAATAGAACGTACATCGACCAAGTTGTAGATTTTTATAAGGAATTAAAATAGTACATAGAGGATATTTGTTTTTATCAAATATTCTATTTAATATTTCATGACTTTCAGTGTTATTTCGGAAAAAAGGTAAAACAGTGAAAACATTAACATGTTATCCACCCGTGGTGCACCCCAATATTTACTATGTCTGCACTTGCGAGACGCTATTCAAAGTAGTTCCAAGAAATTCGATTAAAAAATAATGAAAATCTGGGCTTTCAGTGTTTATTTCTTCACTCATAAGCACAAAAATAACATTTTAATAAAACATTTAATATTTATTCAATCTAACGAAATATTGCAGAAACTGCTAATACATCAATGAAATATATTCCTCCGCGTCAGGACATGACGCAAAATTGAAACGTCCGCCATATTGTTTACAGTTTCTTTAACAGTAAAATCGCGTTCTGATCCACTAAGCTCTTTAAACGATAACTGAACAAAATAAAAAGTATTTTCGTATTCATCTGGATTTTATTAAGTGTTTTATTAAAAATTCAATCACTGTCATCTGATTCTATCATGCGGATAAGTTTATATGCCGGTCGAACTGTGTTTCTTTGTAATTGGGGTGCAGTGAGGGGAAAAAAGTAGTCAGGCACAGTGAAAATTATATTTTTAAAATTTCACTAGTGGTTTATTAGAATATAATCATCTGATATTTTATAATAAAACACTGGAAAGCATGAAAAAAGTATATGTAAAAGGTAAAAGACAATAGATACATTGAACATAACTGGTACTTCAAAAATGATTGAGACAAAATGGCGCTTTGAGGTAGATGTTTCTTTACTTTTGTGTAAATAATACATTTATACGAGACAATAGACGTTACTTCTATTTAGAAAATTGCATGCTATATTTGTTTTGTCAATGATTACATCACGTGATTGATCTATTTGCATTGCTTGCCCCCCTAAATGAAGTAAATTATTTTATTGCCTTGCCGTGAAACCTCTGAAGCTCGATTATTTCATACTTTTATTCTAGTTGGAAGCGGTTAAAGTGATATTTTTTCACCATAAACAATGTGACTAGAGTATTGTTTAACTTTTAGATAAATAAATAATAAAAAAAATCTTTAATAAGATTGATATCAATGTGATGTTTTACTTGCTCTGACTGTCTTTCTCTTTTACGTGGGTCTATAAAATGTATTTTTTCTACATAGACATCTAAAAAGTATCAACCGACATTTTTTTGTTTCTCTGATTTCCGAAAAGTAACTAGCATATAATGTCTCTATATAACCTTTTCAATAGAAAATCTTATATAACAACGTCGACCTTTTATAAGCAAGAAAATTGCAATTAAACCACTGATTGTTCAGGTAATTATCTTTTGTAAATAATATATGTCAAGCTGATGTATTATTGAATCCAGTTGAAGTTGTTCCTATTATTTTTCAAAGTAACGAATATGTTCAGCAACTTTTTTGTTTTGACAGGATTACTTCATTATTCTCGGCCATGTCCTAAAATAGATATCTATTATTATTATTATTATCGTCATGATCAACATTATTATAATAACTAGTCTAAACACTGTGTATCAGGACTAAAACACTACAAAAGTCTGAAGAATAAGACGAAATAATGTGAGTTATTTCCTGGAACAGTAAAGGTTCCTTTTCAATGCCATAAAAATAACTAAAATCTCTCGAAGCCACTATATTTCGTTACTCATTCCTTATTTATGCTCTCTTTTTCTCCCTACTTTTTGACTGTAAAAGGAGGCTGCTTTTTTTCTGACGTTTTTTTCCCCTGATATATGTTTTTCACTAAATTTTGTAAGTACAGATCATAAGCTTCTTGCAGAACAAGATAAAATGTATGCGTATTCTATTGTTCTTTGCAAAAACAAAGCCATTTTGAGGTAAAAACTTTCGGCACTGGTATACATCAAATAGAGATGGGCATAATCTTATTCCGTGAAATTGTAATTGTATTGTCATTTAAGACTGTCAGTGTTGTTTGATTTATAGATAAAGGAATGCGTCTATCTCAGGGAGAGTCGAAATTGAATCTTTACTGATTTTTTTTTAAATTGGCCAAGGAAATCTCAGTATAACTATCTGATTTTTCCTTCAAGTCAGATACTATTTTCCACCATCAAATACAATCTACAATGGTTCAGAAATTTTCATAATTATAATTAGAGTTTATTCTTTGAAGAGTACCTATATTAAAAAACTGAATGATTAATATTTAAGCTTCAACCATGTAAAATCTGGGTAAAGTTAATAGTCATAAAGGGAGATAATTGTAAAGAAATGTATACAAACAAACCAAAAGTTCACATACTAAACAGTTGATACAGCCTGCTTTCAAAGTTAAATGGATGTCAAATTACATAGTAGACAAGGTGTTTTCCTGATGTGAACGCAAATTTATTCCGTCACAGATTTAAAGTGACGACTGCAACAACCTTCATCAGACAGTTACTACAGAAAAGTGACAAATGCCGAGTGGCAAACGAAAGATCTTATCAAATAATGTAAACTCTGTTAACAACAGGTGAAAGGAAACTCAGCTGTATTTCATAGTCAATACATATTTTGCTGCGTTTCAGAAACACACGGGTAGATGTCATAACCCAAAAAAGACATTGTCAAATATTCAACATGTCGTTTTCAGATCCATTCTATTATCAAATTCATTGATGTATCAGACAATTTAGGTATAAAACGTTTCGAAGTATGCTTATTCAGTCTGTACAGTCAGTCTGTTTCATCTGTGTTATGATAATATTTGTACGAATCAATAATCTGAAACGGAACAAAAATGTATATTAAATATCAGAATGTATTTGTGTGCAGAATATGCAATTATTTGAGAGACTTATTTTATGAACAGTTGGGATCTGACGCCTCCAAATGGGTTAAAATGATAGCCAATAAAATAAAACTCGCCTGAATCATTCAATTAGTCAGAGCAAACAAACGATACAAACTTTGTAAATAAATATGTTATTGTTGAAAAAGGTTTACTGAAATAAAGTCGTATATTGAAAGAGTATTTTGTACTACTAAATATACTTTTTGTATACTAAAAGTATGCATTGTTTTGGTATCAGGCAGGTGGTCTTTGAGGAGCAGAATGTCAAAGCTTTTCCATTTTATAGAGTTCTTTGTGGAACCATTTATTTTTAAGAAAACGACTAATGGAAGAACATTCCTGTAAAGTTTGGTTAAAATCATCATGTTGGTTTAGTAGGAGATGTCGTTTGAAGGAAAATGCTGACGACGGTCGACGACCACTGATCCTAACAGTTCAACCTGAAACACTTCGTGCTCAGGTGAGCTAAAAAGGAAAACAAAAGGAAGTGTCATGACAAAGCCAACGGAATCCATATATTTTCATGTTGGAAATCCTAGCTGAAAAAAAATCATCTTTTTTTCTGAAATAGGTTATTTATCATTTAAATGTAAAATAAAGATTGAGAGACTGTCTTCAAATTTCCGTTATAGGATATTTCAATAGGACTTGTTTGCGTAAGTTAATTAGAACAAATACCAAACGACGAAAACGAGGTGGCTGATTAAATTACCCTTTGTTAATTAACGAAACTTCAGTCCTTTTAAATTTAAAATTAATCTCATTTTTCGTAAACATTATAGTAATTGCTGATTTGCCAGTAAAAAGGCATCAGTTTGAAATGAAGAATTAACTTAACACGTTTTACAACTTTTAGGGAGAATATGAGGCTCAAATGAACATAAAGAATTTACAGTTTCAATTTCATGTTGATTCAATCTCCGTATACTGTCAATGTAGTTCTTTCAGTTTCAATAATATTTACACCTTTTTGACCAATTTAACATTTTTTAACCGGGACAACATAAAATTGATGCAAAATAATAGTATCTTGTTTCAAAGAGATAGCTATGTACGAATAACAATTGTTATATAATATAGGTATTATCATAGCCGTTTTCTTATTGAAGAATTAATTTGAAAATGTCAAAAATTCCGCTGCATCAAGCCCTACTTTTTCCTTCCTTGTGTGGACACAAATTAAATGATTATGATTGTTCTGTAATTAAATTGTAATCAAAAACTTCCAGGAACATTTATCCTGAAGATTGTCTTTAGACCATCTGGTTTATTTTATAATTTTTAAAGTAAAAGATATTATAACGGGAATAACAGGTGATAATTATAGCCGTTTAAACGTTAGTCAGAAGTACGGCATTAGAAACGCGGCAAATTTCACTAAATTCGTACAGTAATATAAGATCAATTTGTATTCATTTTGTACATTTTTCACATATATTGTAAAATATCTTTATTCATACTAAGTGTATTTACATTTGTACATGACAATTTTCATTTCTATTCAATATTGAACTCATTTGTATTGTCTACATGAAGCACAATTTCTATTCTATGAAATAAATTATTCCATTCTTGGATTTATTTGTAGATTTTGTGATGGACATTGTGCCATGAAGGAAACCAACATGACACCTCAAATATTTAAAGACAACACAAATTCCACTTACCAGGCTTACCAGGCTTACCAGGCAATTTCAGAAATAGAAGCTCAAACAATCAGTAGGCTTTTTTCTTTCTTAGCTCTAACTAGCTGACACACGTAGCCAACACGGAGACTAACATGTTGTTTCCCTTCAGCCAATAAAATCTGTCGTAACAAAATCAACAAACAAATCCGAGAAAGTAATTACAGAATATAAATCTAAAACGTATACAATGCAAACGAGTTCAGGATTGAATAGTAGTAAATCAAATATTGAATACAAATGGATTTTAAAATACAAATGAAAAAGATAAAATACTGATAGGAATTTTGCAATACAAATTTATCAGTAAAGAATACAGATATGCGATACAAAATACAAACTGATAGTAATAAATAGAATTGAAAAGTTACAAATACCGATGTAAATTTATTGAATATAAATGAAGTCATTCTGAATTAAAAATAAAATATCTAATACAAATTGAAGATATTTTACCATACAAATGAAGCAATATAGAACAGAAATGTAAAATTGAATATTGCAACGTTTTACATGCCATAAAAAGGCTCTACATTTTCTAATTTTTTTCTCACTTTTTGTTGCTCTGTTATTCTTAATGAAATACAAATGCTGTCTCCGTAATATGAGGTTATAAACTAAATTACAATATTGTGATCAAAGATTTTTTACCAAACAGAAATGACATGCTATGGTTAAAATATTGTTACTTTTGAAAGTGCATCTTATTGTTTTGCTTTTGTGTACGTGTAGAGAGGATGGTGCATTAAATGATGTTTGAAAAAAAGGAACAGGCAATTTAATTTTACCTAAAATTTGCCTACTGTTTACGCTGAAATAACCTTGAATGTAAGGTTTGCAAACAACTACATGTGAATATTCTAAGTTATATGCTACGAATTTGCTTTGGTATGGCTGAGATAGCATAGTTACAGGTTGAACGGGCGGAAGAGACGACGTAATGGACGCAGCTCATGAAAGCACTCAACACTTAACAGCTGTCGGGAAAATTCGACAACTCCTGAGGGTGTGAAAAAGTATTTTGAAATCTTACTAATATATTTATAGGACAGCAAGCCAAAAGCAATTACGTCTCTAGAATATACGATACTCATCGGATATGTCTTTGCAGCAGATAATCTGCCACCATTCTTCATATTCAAAGGAAAGAGGTTTAACCCCAAAAATCAGCTACAGCAGGTGCAGGGTATTCGATGTCAGAGAGTGAATGGTCAAATTCAAGACCATTTCCTCCCAAATATCCGAGGCCATTTAAGTGCTAGTAACGCTGTACATGTGATATAAGATAGACATGCCTCATAGTCAAACAAACCAGTTTCAGTCTGGCTAGGTTGTCCTTGAAACTTACGAAACTAAAAAAGGAAATACTGTATCCTCATTTCTTTACATTTCAAAGTTGACAATACATTTTCATCAGAAGATATTTTGACTAATGTAAATTTCAGTTGCACATGCGCCGATTAACTTGTTAAAAGGAACAATTGAATCAGAAAAGAGCATGTTTCAATTATTTCTTGTTAAAATCTTTCCTATTGGCTTCTTTATAATCAGTATTTCATGTAATCAAAACATTTAATTTATTACTTCCTAGATAACCTTCTACACAAAAAGACGGATTTGTATGTGTATACGACCCATTGTTGTTGGTTAGGCCTTAATTCAGTTAAAAGGAGTAAAACAGTATTTCTATTTCTTTCTATTCATGAATTATAATGGCAAGAAAAAATATGTTTATACTACAATATTCATTGACTCATTTCTTGTCTTTTCTATTTCGTAGTTAGAAGAATGAGCCGCAAACGTTCAATACAAATTTCTTTAAGTAGGCGCCGAAAGCGTATTCTAGCAAGCCCATTTTAAAAAAGGAGATATTAAAACCGTATTAGTAACTTTGTTCTCTCTAGAATATAACTTTAGACATGACAATTTCATCATTTTGTTCAAGCACACGTATGGAATTTGTTAAGAAGAGCGGACAAAGGTTATTCGTTTCAGTATAATGTAAGAATTTCGTCTGTTATCCTAGAAAGAATTGTACTGTATTAGCACATTTGCCTTTTGTATATTGCATTTATAGAGTCAACAAGGAACATACATTCAAAAGAAATACCAATTGAATTGATGTGTGTTATTAAAATTCTAGCATGATCTGTTAAGGGCCCATATTTTTTTTATAACTAGAACAATTTCGAGAGAAAAGCGCTAAATATTTCCTTTTCAGTTTTATTAATGTTATGATAAAGAGTTCTTCTATGCTAAAGCTTGATAAAAAATGGTCTTCAATGATGAATTATTAAAATCTTAGCTAAGAAAAATTTCCCTCTCAAATGAAAATTAATGTCCTACTTGTCATTGAAATGTAAATTTAAAATTTATATTCTGTCTCTAGAGATTTTTAAAGCTCTCAATAAACATAAACGTTTAAAGACTAATGACAGAGGCGAGATGGTTGATGAAACCAACTTTGTTAATAATAGCAATTCATCCCTCTAATATCTAAATGTATCGAAAATTTTGTTATTGATATAGTTATTAAAAACTTGCCAGTAAAATAAATATTGTAAATGATAATCAATAAATATAATTATGTGAAGGTTTGCAAATGTAAACATGTGAACATTCATAAAATAGGACGAATTTGCTTTATTGATATATGTACTTGTTATATGTTTCTTTTTTGATCAATATAGATTAGGTGTAACTGATCTAACAGTGTCCGTAGATGATAAAATACACTAGTCTTCCGTTCATGAAGAACCATTGAACTACAAAATAAAACACTTTTACCCTTTACAGAAGCATATGACGACACGTTTGAAGGCATCAGCATAATGGAGGTTATGGTCAAGAACTGGACCTAGAAGCAATTATCCCTACAGGACAATCATTGTCTATCATATGTCGAAAGATATTGCAATAAAAGCGATTGTGGCAGACATAATTCTCTTACGGGAAAAAAATGGGAAAATGCGTCTTTTAGATAAGTTAGGAATGGACCATTATTAGACTGATGAACAATAAAATATATATCGGCTGAGCTGTAGATTTTGTAGAGATTGAAAGTAGTTACTGTGTTTTCGATATGAAGACTACAAATTTACTGAATATGACTATTTAAAAGAACTGGATAATTTTTAACTGAATTTGTCATTTTAATGTTAGGTTGTAGTTTTATAAGTATTTCAAATGTGGACTTATTTATCTCGTAAAACAAGGATTGATAAAAAATACATGTGTAAGAAAAAGGCGTTACTTCTGTTAAGAAAGTTGAGTGATAAATATGCCTTAAAATGAATTATAATTATGATGGTTTTGATTACATTTGAGATTGATTTTCTATTTACATTTCATGTCTTCTATTAAAATAAAAATATGTATAAATTAATTGCAGCTGTGAAATTATTTAAGCTCGATGACTTTATTTTTCATTCAAAATGCAACCGATATTGGTAAATTGTGTGTTTTATTTTCCAAGGTGACTGGAGCTACTTAACTTTTAAATGCAAAGTTATGATTTGATTTTTTTTTTCATTTCCATGATTGTTAAGTGTCTTTACGTATTTTATTTCTAATACCCTGATTCCACTCTGAAGAGCATTCAGTTCCATTAATCTGTGTAGGATTCAGACATTTTCACTGAAGGACATGGATTCAAACCCCACTCAAGACATCTTTTTTTCTTTCTAGTTTTTGGCAGTTTCACATTTTTTTACAACAGTATTTTTTTGTAGAATTTAAATTCAATTTATTTCGTTTTAAATATATTTCAATTGTAACAAAGCTTTTCAACATGGTAAATTAGTGAAAATTGGGCATCGGTGATTTCAGTCATTCATTTCTCCAAGTTTAGACAGTAAAGTGTTTGATATTTTGCCTATTTATTCAGAATAGTACATGAATAAAAATAATTGTAGCTAATTTGAAGACCCGATGATTTTTGTAAAAGTTTCGGATTTTCTTTTGTTTGCTTTTTGTCAACAGTCAGTAAGTCCTCATAATGTGAATAATTTTTTACCAAGTAACACCTGTTTTGCATGGTCAGACTTAGAAAGATCGTAAGATATTATAAGAAATTATAGACAATGAATAAAAGATACAAAAGCATTCAGATCCAAACTTCATCATAAGCCAAAATGTGCAGCTGTTTGGAATGGAGTCAGGCGGATTATTATTCTTTTGTACAAAGCAAAAATGTTCATTCTTTGAATTATATACAGTTTTTAAAAAAAGAAAAAGACAATACAATATTTTGTTCATTGTTTATTTCGAGAACTTAAGATATTGATTTAGGTTTGATAGGTAGAAATTGAATTGTATGTACTTTTTCAAGTCAAATTAGATCGCATTTTCAAACCTGTCTAGTTATGGCAAAATGCATCTCTGATGTATGGAAGAAAACATATCCTCAAAAAATAAAGATCCTCCCCAAAAGGACCATATTTGCCATATTTGATTCAAGAAAAAAAATCCAATTTAACAACTCTATCCATTTAACGTATGCAAACGAACAATCTTATTGATAGACGGGCACAGTGACTACTGTCTGGGAATATAAAAAGGACGAACTTAGTGTTGAGACACACAGTCATATAAAATTATCTTTTCACATGTGTCTGTCATTTTTAAGAACTCGCAGTTTCGACAGAACGGAAAATTAGCTGTAAATTTCGTAATTATTTCAATCAGTGACGATCAGAAATATATAGTACTTCATCGGGATTTATCGAGTTGATAAAGAAGCATTGAATTTATATCATTCTTTTGATATTTTTTTCTGTGAAAAAAATAGTTATTTTGCTCATACGTCTTACAACAAATGCTGTTCTGAGATATAGTTACCATGAGGAATTTTAGAGAGACAGTTACTATAAATTTGGCTACAATTGAAAAAAGTAGCGGAAATATATTTTTTTATCATTACTGAATATATCCTATTCTGTTAATACGTCTTTGTCATATGTCATTAATTTTATATGTTTCTAACAGGAAAATGTGTTTGTAAAAAAAGTTAGATATCATATTACGGACATTTGAAGACAGACTATCAATAATAATCTCATATCTAAATGACAAATAGCTCATTAAACAACATTTTAGTGACAGAAGCTTCCTTTTAGCTCGGATATTTAAATTGGCAATTACGGGCTTTGTTTTTTCACCTCTTATTGATCCATCTCAGTCTACCTAGCTAAAATGCTAACAACCTGCAAGGTCAATACAATGTATTTGTTTAATTTCGAAATATTTGAAAGCTTTTTACCTTATAGAAGATAAAGCCCACTCCCGGCAATGCCTTGGTAGCGAGGAGATAGGGTGAATAGAGTGGATAGCCAACTTCCCGGACATTAACCTGGTCGAGCACAGTTTGTATCACTTGCAGCCAGCAGCTAACAACTCGGCAAGTCAAGCAACACCATACAGAAAGTTAGTGTCGTGCTTGTCCAGATAAAAATGAGAGTGAAACAAAGGACCATTCATGATATATGTTGTCTTAGGAATTTAGATTTTGATATCATTTTAAATCATACAATTATTGAAAAATAAAGAATAATAGACACATTATCAGTAATCATTAATTTTGTATATAATCAACTCGGAGCTTTTCTGTGTTCACAAGCAGTCTTATTTCATATCGGTAAACGTATGCTTTTCAGGGCTCTAAGACAAACTTATGATAGGGTTTTAAAGCAAAAGCGTTATTAATACACATATATACGGCGGCACAGAGGTGACATGCACTACTTCTTTTTCTCGTTCTAACGAGATACCTACTCAAGGGAACGACTTAATATGTGGTGGTAACGATTTACTAAGTCGTGGGAACGACATAAAAAAAGAGAAATGTAATTTATAAAAAATGCATTGGAAAAAAGAGTAGAACAGTAAAAGAGAGCAGTGTAAAAAGATTAAAAGTGCAATAAAAAAGAGTACTTTATCGTAGCTATGTCGAAGGAACGACTTACTAACTCGTAGTAACAAGTATCTATGTCGTGAGACGAGATGGCAAGATAATGAGCTACGCTACTTTTTTCAATGTAAAACTTTTTAAAGGGATACACATGCAAATGAATGCCTCAAAAAATAAAACTGATATTATTTGCTCAAATCACGTTCAATATGAAGAAATTTAAATTTCCAATACGTTTGTCCATATAAATAAAAGTGAAATGCGGTCTTGAACGTAAATATTTGAAATTTTTTTTAACAAAGTAAAACGCGAACGGAATCACCGTGTTATTTTTAGATAGGTCACGTGATAAAAACAACCAATCGTCATTTCTCTTGGATTGCTTTTTGCCGTAGTTCACGTGACAGGTACTTCAACTGTCCAATCATTCACTGCGAAATTTAGCGCAAAATCTAAATTTTTCTATCAAGTTAGGAAACCATCCGGGTTTTCATTTATTAAGGGGAAATCTTTGTTTCTGGGACTGATCATTATTTATTTCGATCACATTTATAGTATATTGATTGAAGAAACAAGAAAAAAAGCATGAAACTTTTGCCTGTTTATCCCTTTAAATTGCACTCCTTTTCTATGTCGTTCCAATGACTTAGTAACTCGTTACCACGACATACTAAGTATCTCTCTTGATTTAGTATCTCGTGGAGACGACATAAAAAAGAAAGTGCAATTAAAAAAATATTGCATTAAAAAAAAATCTGTGTGGCGCAATATCTTTCTATCTCGTTTCCACGACATAGCTAACTAGTTCCCACGAATTAGTAAGTCGTTCTCTCGACATAGCTACCTTGCATCACTGGGATAACTAACAATTTAAGATAAAGAAAAGTGTTTATTTGTGTATACGTTTTGTAACTTTGTATAATATTTACAAATTCTTCAAACATACTTTTGACTTAACAAAAAAAAACTATAAATTTCTTAAGACCACTTCACTTTATATGCTTCACTTCGTTGTGAAATTCAGTTGAAATTAATATATTTTGCGAGAAATTCATGTGCATATAATTGGTTGATGCAAAATCAAAAGGCATTATGTGCTAGAACTGTTAGCACTGGTATAGGTCGAGCAGAGATAAGAAAATGCGCTGAAATTTGTTCCGTGAAATTGTAATTATGTTGTCACTTACAATTGTCAGACGGTTTTGATTTATACAAAAATGAGTACGCTTATCTTCCTTGACTATCTTAGCGATTTGATTTATAGAAAAATAAATGCCTTGATCTGAAGCGAGAAAAAATGAATGTTTAAAACAACAAAGTTTAAGTTCAAAATGATGCAAATGTCTGCTATTCTTTCTAAAGGATATATGGTAAAATAGACAACTTGTTCATCTTTCTAGTTGGTCAGAGCAAAAAACAAACAAACTAAAAAAACCTCTGTAGTTTTCATTCGTACATAAGTAAAGAAGATAAAACATCACATCCTCGTTACAAGGTAGCCCACGCTTCTTTTGTCCAAAAACCCTGCTTGTTGTTGTAAATACAGGAAAATGAAAATAAACAAAATACAAAGAAATATTACAATTATTACGACATTCCTGAGCAAAATCTTTTAATGAAAATAATGAAAAATATTAGGTGATCCGAGAACTTCAAAAACAAGAGTATGTTTCCCTACCCTATTTAAAAACATTACATTTGCACGTGCACTTATTTTTTAAAAGATATTTCCAGCTTTATGTTATGTCAATAAAGAACATGAAATGTTTAATTACATATTAAATATTTAAGGCGTTAGTGGCATTTGTATGGGTAAACTAAGCACGATGACTTGTTAGCAAAGTCGTAACCGGAAATACTTACTTCCAAAACAACTCTTGTTTATATTAAAGCATTGCTCTAAGCATCCTTAGCTTATAACAGCAATTTGGCCACTTTTTATCCTTCACTGAAATAGTTCTTCGTGTCCGCACATAAATAACTCGTCGCTATGATAGAATAGATTATTCTTCAGAGATAATCTAAATTCGCCACTAATTAAAGTGTCACATACTTTTCTCTTGCAAAATTTACGATTTTTTCCAGTGAAATACTGTGAAATCATTAATATTCGTGGGGGATTAATTTTCGTGGATTTCGTGGTTCAGGTGACCCACGAAATCAAGTCCCGACGAACAAATTGTGCCCAAGATAATGTTAAGTATGCCCAATCAGTCAATAGCACCAAAAAAGGTGTGAGACGTGGTTCGTAGTTGGTACATCGTCCGTAGACAAGTTGTGTGCTTAACCGCTGCTTTTTTGTACTTCATTCAATGAATCAACGATACACATAGGTATGAATCGGATACTAAACCGATAGATGATTTTTTTTTTCAGGTGTGTACCCGTATTTTGTTTGTTTACTAAGTGCATCCAAACTGAAAGTAGAAATTCTAGTGACGTAGCGTCACGTGTCTGTCAAACAGCACTATACTGCGGATGCTATTTGCAGTTATACGGTCCCTGAATGAAATGTTTATTTTTACTGATATTGAGTAAACTATCATTACTCTGGAACTTATTATTTAGTATAGTAAATTGACTACTGTATTTTGTTGTACTAATTACAACGCTGCATACAAAAAGGTTAATTGGCGCTAATTTTTGTTGCATTATCAAAGACGGAAGGCCGACGTTTTTCATAGCTTAAAAAATCATAATGACCGTTTTTACACACCTTCAATTTTAACAATGAAAAAGATGCGCAACATATCACAAAGTATAATTGACACTTGACACTTGTTAACTGAGAAGACCGATCGATGGATTAATTACCATAGTAACGAATCTGCGGTTGTTTGGTCAGGTGGAAAAACGTTAACTTTCACGTGTCAACAATTTCAAAGCACAAATGATGGATATTGCCGAATGTTGAAATCAACGAATTTTCGGCCCCATATTTTTTACCTGGCAATAGAATTCCACGAATTTACGACCCCACGAAATTGCCTTCTGCCGGCAAACCACGAAATTTTATGCCCTCGAATTTAAATGATTTCACAGTAATAGTAAATTTTATATTCGTTCTTCAGCCAAACATTTTATTGATCTGTTAAGTAGATGAACAGTTGACACAGGCAGCTAGATTGGCACATTTTTTATTATATCTAAGTATAGGAAACTAAGTATATGAAACTTTTTAAATCATTATAGCCATGCCGTAGAGAAAACTATGTCTAGGTGTGTATATGTATAACTTATGCTTAAATATTGTATTGTCAAACAACTGCAACTATAAATAAAACACATGACCTTATAAAACATTGGCATCTAATTCCCGAAATGAACGTACCAATATAATGGCGTTTTATGATCAATGCCTGGGTCTAAAGATAACAACCCCTCTGGGAGAATCACTGTCATTATTCGAAAATGTTTCGGGAGAAAAGGTTATTGACAGACACTTTTAACTACAGGAAATACTCATTTTGACAGACACTTGTTATTTCGGAAATGAAGTAGTGGAAAACGACCAGAACGAGAGAATTGACAAGAAAATAATTACTTTCATTTTTTAACTACTTCTGATAATGGTCGTTTTGTAACTATGTCCCACATCTCTGACTGAAAAATAGTGTTTTTATCGATTGAAATACTTTTTTAGATGTTGTTGCTTTTGTTTGAATTTTCATGACGTCTCTTTTGATTATATTTCTCATGAAATAAAACTCTAATAGGTCTTCCACCAAAATAATATTCTTAACTTTTGAGACAACAGATTTGCCCTTGCTTTAAATAAGAATACATTCTCTCGACTCGATTACCCTGATATCGGTAAATATTTGATTGCAGGTACTAAACTAGCACCTTCAATGCATGGTTTTCGATGCAGCATGGTACAACCAACTGTATTTCAGTAACAACATATGAACGCTTAAAAAGAGTATATTATCTTTCAGTGCTTTGACAAAATTACTTGTCGTCTGTTGACTGGGAAATAGCATGAAATATTGGAATGGAAGATTAACGTTTCTTTTATTCTTTTGTTCTTAATGCAAAAATAATTTATTGTGGACAACTGAAAATGATTTCTTTTTTTCATTCACCTTTATCAACAACTCTTCTTTAATGAGTTAGAATTTTCAAAGTAATTTCAGACTTCTAACAGGCAAAATTTGTAGTTTGTTTTCTCGCTCAAATGAATATCCTAGAATATATCGACATCTAATATGAATTCAAAACTTTTCAACAAAAGATAATAACACAATTTTATTTTTATATCAGTATGTAATAATTAAAACATGTAACAGTAGTTCTTTAATGATAATTGTGTAATAACTAGCCAAAAGCGTGCTCGTTCCTTTCCGTAAAATGTATATCAATTATGTCAAACGACTGCAAATTACCTTTGAAGTCTGTCGAAGTAAGATAAGGGGATACGTCTTTTATCATTGCATTCAAGAGAAATTGTTTGTCACTTTTTGTAGAGGTTTTGACACATTGGAAAAGGAAATCGCTTGATTTTGAAAAGAAATCTCAGGCTTCAAACTCATCGAAGTTGCGTAAGGCGGATTTAAAGCTGACACAGATAATAATGTCTGGTGTTTTTATTCGATGGAGACTCCTCTCAATTTCACAACTTTACTTAATTCGAGTATAAAAATCGAGTCTGACAAAAATGGTTAAATAACTATGAAGTGAAAAAGTCAATAGAATTCAACTCTAACATATAAGTCTCATTACATTTCTTTTCATTTTTTCATTTGAAATTAAAATATCAACATAATGGCTTTTCTTGATCACGACCAAGAGCTCCTTTATATAATTAATGTAATTTGTCAGGAGACGTTGTAACAGAAACATCGATAACACATGATTTTAAGGCCATACAGAACCAAAGTGATGCTTAGTGGGTTAAAACAACGACCTATATATAATAAGCATCAATACATCAGTAACAATACGTCAACCTCAATCATGGTTTTTTTATTATTTTTTATTTTTTTTTTAATTACGGATACTGTTGAAAAAAACTTACCTTTTTCTTTTTAGATTTCTTGAACACATTCTGCAGTATTCATTAAGCGATCACTAGAACTCAATGTCGTCGTAAAAATTGTTTGAGAGATGGTCGGTAGCTCGATATCCGTCGGGGTCAGCTGATTATGAGAGTTCATGCAAAGTAACTTAATGTCGCTGGTGCAGATGTTATTCTGTAAAATCTAGTTTGAGACTGACATAAAAAACGTAAGGTTCATATCGTAAAACAAAATATAAAATAAAAAAGAAATAATACGAATTTATAGAGAAAAATCCAAATAAAATCTGTCTACTTTCTTCCTTCTTTTTAATGTCTACTTCATCAAATCTGACTATTATAAGGCTCGATGACTAAATGTCGTGACTAAACAGATTGTTTTTTTGTTGCACGTCTTATGTTTCAAATTATGTGACAAATACATTATTGTTAGAGACAACTGGCGTTGGAACCATTAAGAAAATTGTCACATCTTGTTTTAAATAAATTTACATAAACAAAATCTTTCTTTTTTTCGTGTTTTCTAGTGTCAGGTCTAGAGCAGCTATTTGATTTTAAAGCAAAAGTATCGTGCAGAGATTATGTTTGCTATGTGTTTACTAGATTTGGTTTTATAGTACTTTAGTTTGATTTTATCGTTTTAAAGAAATGGATAGTGGGAGAGGGAGAGCACAAGTTTTTCCTGTTATTAATAATCATTAAATCACTTAGTAAAAGTAATTTCGCTTCAGTATGCTTTTGTTAGTATAATATGAATTTGATTCATATCTAAAGTGAACCATTTCCTGTACATCATTCCTTTTTTCTACTTTTAAAACTGACATGTCATATAATGTTGATGAACAAAATATGTTCAAATTTCGAATCTAGCCCTTAAAATTATATTTGATAGATAGTTTTATTATAAGGACATTTTTACCTCATTTTATGATAAAAAAATCTACCGAAGTGAGATGAAATAGAGAAAAGGTACGTTGTATTTCTTGCTTAATACACAATTCCTTTCAAAAACCGCTAGGCTCCTTATATCTGGAGAATGTCTTCTAATGCGACACGACACTTGATATTAACTTGTTATGTCGCGGTGAATCGTTGGTAAAAATATGCAATATTATTTTTTTATTTTCAAGTGTCGTATTATTGTCATATGTCGTATCGTGTGCCGCTTCAAATTTCATGTGTCGACCTCTAAGAGCGACATATGACATTTAAAATGGCACTAACGGGATTCTGTAGTCTTCCGTTTGTATAAAGGCAGGCAGTAATACAAAATTTAGACATTAAACATAAAATATTCCTAAGAAATGCAAAGTCTAAGGAAATCTGAGTCTTGTATCTAATGGATCAATTTTTTTTCGTTTTCCTTTTACATCATGAAACTTGTAACAGTAGTCTTAAGTTATTATTTTTGTTGACATGATGACATTTGAAACAAGTTTGGTTTTAAAGTATTATGCTTATCATATTAATGAAATAGTAACTAGTTTGACCTTTTAAAAACATCTCAAGTTTTCTTTCTAAATCTATCAATATGTTAATCTAGACTATTTTGTAAATCAATATGTCATTAAGCAACAAACACAAACATTTCAAATGCATATCTGAATTACAAATTACATTGCAAATTTTCGATATAGATATAGTTTTAAGCCCAGTTGGTGGTCTTGAAAATATAGTCTGTGCAAGTTATTTATTGTCTATAATTTGTAAAGCGATGCTGCATCGAAAACTCCATTTGACAGACAGTCACAGAAAATGACTTTTTTTTTCAAGTACACGTCTAAACAAAGCCAAGACATAGTAAGACGAAATAATGTCTAATTTACCGTAAATATAAAAAGTAAACAACTTGTAAAATAAGCCACTGAATGTATTGTCACGAATTGTTTTAACAGTAAGGTGAGAGAGCATGATGATTTATTTTAAGAATGGCTAATTATTTTTATTGTCTGCAATGCATTTATTTAGATATTCAGAAAACTGATACAAACACTGCCTTTGTATAAAAATATTTGTTT
Organism: Cyclina sinensis; assembly: GCA_012932295.1. NCBI lineage: Eukaryota > Metazoa > Mollusca > Bivalvia > Venerida > Veneridae > Cyclina > Cyclina sinensis. Next base: position 31,394,566 of record JAAONU010000016.1, read on the forward strand.
TTGTTTAAGTGTCAACAAAATAAGTTTGATGAGTTTCTTGCTATATAATATGTTTCCGACTGAAACAAAATTATTGAATTGGTACATGATTTCTATGCAATAACTATGCAATTACTTAAGATTATATTTTCTTCCAATTACATCAAGGTAAAATTATACCGATTTTAAATCGCATTTTCAAAGACAATAAAGAAACAGATAAATAAATAAATGAAGAAACAGATAAATAAATGAAAATGGAATCGCAATTTCCAGCACGGTGATCGTAATATTAAAGCCTTCACGAAAAATAATTATCAAAAGCAACACTTTTCATCAAGAAGATAATTTTGTCTAAGAATACTCACAAAATGCATTGTTTAACGACGGCATTGCAAGTTATTTCTTATGCAAGCATGTCCTTGTTACTTACTGACTCCACAGTGAAGCTGTTTATCTCATTAAATCCATGACTTTTAGGATAGTTATGTAACAACATCTTATACAGCTCATTAAGTTATAATACGGCCCCAAAATATAACATAATCGCCAGTTTATGCAAATAGAGTCACATTCAGAGTTAATTTAGAGTTATGCAAATAGAGTTCTAATTTGGTTTCGTTTTATTATGGTCAGTATTATAACTTTAAGATTGTTAATGGGATTTGTCGATCTCACTGCACAGATATTTTTTCAGTCATATCGTTTAAGGAGATCATGAGGCGTAATGCTGTGTGGAACGGCAGATAAAGTTCAGTTTTAATTTTAGTTTACGCAGTTAGATAAGAATTTAATAAGCAACTCATAATATGTACAAAACATGACAACTAATCTCGTGATACACAGTTAGCATTATTTAAACATAAAACGACACTTTATTGAAAAATGAACAACAACAAAAAAAAACAATTGAAAAAAAAATCAATAGATTAACGCAATTTATCAGTAAGACTGGAAAAAGACAGTCACATTCAGAGTTAATTTAGAGTTTGAAAAATACTGTCAAATCCAACGTGACAAGCCTTCCCTTCATATTGTTGATAGTAGGAACACAAAACGACAGTATCTGAGATTTTGTCAAAGATTAATGCCAAAACTTACATTTACGTCAGACCTAAACGACTTAACGAAAATAGAATGAAGTTACTTTCAATAAAGACTTTTGTTTCAAATGCTTAGAAGTTTTAACCTAGCTTCTGGTCACACACATTTTGAAACAAAACGATTTTGTCAACAATATACTTGCTGAGGAAGTGTTTAAATTTAATTTAAGACAAGTAATTTTATTCCAAGAAAAATAAATTTAATGAGAAGCGCTGAGTAACGAGTACGTTACGTCTCTGGGCAAAGCAGAGGCAAACTGTGAATAGATTACTAAAAAAATGTTAAATCAGATAACAAATAAGCCGCTAATACCACTCACTCCATTACTAAGTAGAATGTTTTGTACTTTAAGTCCATAAATGATATTTATCTGTGTCTATATTTGCTAACTGGATCAAGTACTTAAAAGAACAATACATCAAAATAGCTATATTTTTAAGGTACACTCACAGGGTTTCTCCCTTGCCATAGTTAATACAAATCTTTCAAACACTAAGATAATCCTTTTCCGGATGGAACGTTCCGTGATTTACTTATTTGTTTCGGGTTTAATCAAAGGAAAAAGCTGCTTTACAGCTTTTATCCGTACACTGACTGATTAGGCACGATCATGTGATAAATGTGGATTATTTTTGGTTAATAATTTTTAATTTAACGCTATAAAATATAAAGAAATTTAGTGACGGTACATACCTTGGATGAATAAGGATAAAAAAAGAACAGATTACTCTAAAATGTTTGTCCGTTGATTGAATGTTGAAATTATGGTAATTTTTTATTATAATTCTGTATTGCTTTATCTCTTGGCTTTTCACATGATGTTGTCAACTTGATTATTATAATATATGTTAAAGCCTTTAATAACTTCTTCAGCCGAAATGCATTACATTTTACCACACAAATTAGTTCGAACTTGTCTTCTCTATAAGAAACAAAAAAAAACTCTAGATGAATTAATAGTTTAAGGAACATGAATTTTTGCTTTAGTGTAAACAAAAATGGTAAATGTTTAAGAAAATGAATGCCGTTATTACCAGAGAAGCTGATACTTTTATGAGATTTTGTTCGAATAATCTACAGTAAGAACGAAAAGAACACTTGATACTAATAATTTGTCATTTGCCTGACTTGTTAGCGTGACCAAGTGTTTCTTTTTTCTTCTTTTTTGTACTTTAAGCTGTCAAAACAAGGTTTGAGTAACAATTGTCATAACTGCAAGCTACAATATGTCGAACTGAATATGAAAAAGTCCCTATTTTGTCAATTGAAAGTGTACTTTAAATTTGACAGGCCTTTGACTAATTTTAAACGAAGACCTATTAAGATAACTGTCAGTAACAGTATCACAAACCTGTCTTGATAACGTCAGTAAAAGGAAAATTTTTTAGCTAAATATTTTTATCCCGAAATAAATTCTAACAAAATACCGTCATACTTTCAAACTGTACCAGATCTGCATTTGTCTTCGCCTACTTTTCCGTTTGGAGAGTACAAACATCTTAATAATTTATTTTTGTCAACGTGTATTTGTATAACCTTTTGAGATTTTAAGGAAATTTTCAGATGTTTTCTCCGACTAGGGTGCCAAAAGTTTGGCTAGTATGTTCAAATGCACTTCTCGTTGATCACGAGTACCTCCTCGTGTACGTTATTGAGACACGTTCTGTTTCCAATTAGGATTAAGTTTATGTTTGAGGAGAAAGAAATAGGGTATTTTCAGTGAAATGTATTTAAGTTAGATCCATCTACTCACGAAGACATGAAGGAAAGGGCAAATTAGAAAAACTGTGATTTGTTTCAAACACCATTCATTTATTTAGTGCTTAGTGTTTGTTGACATAAGTTAATGCTTACATTTTCTTTGCCTTAAGTTTTAATAAGTTATCGATAATTCATTTTTATAATTTCTTTTACAGTACTTAGGAATATGATATAAGCCGGTTCACTGCTAAAGATATATTGTCAGAATAGTGCTTAATCTGGAATGACAACCTCAGTTAAAAATTAAGAAATAACGAAACTTGTACACACCCAGCTTCTTCAATTGTATTTTGATTTAGTTAATATTCAAATATGAACATTACATATAAAGTAATTATATATTTTAGATTTGCATCTGAAAATTGCCATGCTTTATGTACCGCCTGTTTTCCTTTACGACACAAGTAACTGATTTGTGTGGTAATTTTTTTTGAATAAATGCTGATACAAATTCTACAATGTAGATCAATACGCTCGTGGATAATGGTTATCATAAGACGTATTATTAAAGTCCCAGGATGAAAATTACACTAGTTCTTATTCTACCAGGAAATATGTCTTACCAGCGGAAATAATCTTTATTTTTATTAAATTCCTAACTATGTTTTTTTAAATCAATAAACATATGAGAAATATAGTGCAGTTTTTTCAGTGGTATTACACAAAATGTGAAAAGCTTTTTCACAAAGAAATGACTTGAATACGAAAGAAAGACATACTTAAACATTGTTTCATTATCCTATCAGTGCGTTTATATAACTATATTAGTCAATAAAACCAATGTGATTATACGACTTTAAAATACTATAAATCAGTTTTCTTCGGTTTAAATTCAGCATGTATTACCGTTATCTGTTTTGATAGAAAATGTGAAGATCTAATCACGAATTTGAAATAAAGTTATTGTTCTCGACAGAAGTTAATATTCAAATCTTGGAGAAAACTGCTTTTATTTTAATATTATTCTTACTTCTTTTGTATGCAAACGTCGTTTCTATGATACTGTAAAGAGGCAATAACAGATATAAGATAACATATTACAAGTTTTGGAGAACACTTCGACACAAAATTAGAACAGGAAAGCACCAAAAAAAAACATTCAGCAATCTAATTTTTGTCGAAGTGTTCTCAAAAACTTGGCCGTTCTATGAAGAGGTTTGTATAGCCTGACAACGCGCTTGGAAGGGACTATATGATAGGATAGGTAAAAATCTGACCAGAGCGATAACAAAACAGACGTACCTGAAAAATTACCGATATTTTAAGCGAATCGACGGTGTCTGGCGGCCATTTTTTCGTGTAAGATACCACATTTAGTCACGTGATTCCCCGCATTGATGTAGGTAACACTATTGCAAGAGACATACGATGTTAACATTTTATTTGATATTTTGAAGGTTAGAATATAGACTGATTGAATAAATACTTGTATGAGTTACCTTCTTTAAAAACAATACATTAGCCATGTGATACTAATGTTCCTATAATAAGATATTTTGAAAGTAATTTGCCCGGAAAAACGGTAATTTAAATGTTTGAAAGTAACAAAGTTTTTCTGTGTCGGGAATATGCGCATTAAATGTTACAATGTCATTACTTGCTTCACCACATAGATCAATCAACAGCAAAGAAATGTATTCAAAACAACCACAGAAAAAATCATTTTAATTTTCCTACAATTTCGTCGTATATGTAAAGGCAGGACGCATTTTAAAAACGATGTATTTAATCTATGTAGTCAAACAGAATAGAATTTAAAACACACAAGCCATATCTTTCCATATAGTGCAAGCTATCTAATTTCATTTGATTGATAATAACATGCTAAGTGCATTCAGATTGTACATTCATTTTTCAGTGCAGAAAATAGACAAATGGTTAGTTTAAATGTTTCATGGCATAAAGCCATTGAACAGTAATTAAAATGATCATGTTAGATCAAAACAAATTCGAACATCAAACATTGTTCATGTTGATAGCAGCATCATATCATATTGCAGTGCTTAATGTTGCTGACACATAGAACAAAAAGCAGGGAATTTCGTAATAAAGATGCAAAAGACCTCCAACAAAAAATATCATTCAAAATACTCTTTAAATAAATGGTATTTTTATTTGCAAACATTTGGAAACATATGTCACTAAAAACTTATCATGCAATGTTTGAGAGTGTTGGGTTCTGTGTATTGAAAACAATGATATGTAGAGTTGTTAATGGATATTCAACATTAATCTGTTAAACAACGTGTCGCTTTATCTCATGAGATACAAGAAGATCCTTAAATGATTTAAGTTTATATTAAGTGAGAGTGTTATGTACTTCAGAGTACAGCTATCTATTGTGATATGTCCTTAGAGAGGTTTGTAGAGCACTCGTTTTTATAGAACGACAATATGTACTAGTATTTTTCTTGTTTTAATGCTATTACAAGTGACATGACTACTGCCACTGGTCATTTAGAAATAAACATACGTCAAAGGTAAGATATATTACCGTTGCCATATGTCGAACTGAAATATGAAAATGTTCATATTTCGTCAACTGAAAGTGTACTTAAAATTTTAACAGACCTTTGAGTGAATTTTGACGAAGACCTATAAACTATCTGTCAGTAACAGTATCGCGAAACCTGTCTAATTAATGTCAATAAAAGGGTACTTTTTTAAGTCAGATATTTTTATCCGGAAATTAATACTAAGTAATACCGTCGCATTTCAAAACTCTACAATATATGCATTTGTCTTTGCCTGCTCTGTAAGGTTTTCTGTTTGGAGAGTACAAACATCTGGATAATTTATTTCTGTTTACATGTGTATTTGTATCATCTTCTGAGATTTTAAGGAAATTTTCAGATGTTTTTTCCGATTAGGGTGCAGAAAGTATATTCAGATGTTCTTCTCGTTGATCACGAGTTTCCTGAGGACGTTATTGAGACACCTTCTGTTGTTTCCAATTAAGAATAAGTTTATGTTTGAGCAGAAAGAAACAGGGTATTTTCATTGAAACGTATTTTAGTTAGATCCATCTACTCACGAAGACATGTAGGAAAGGGCACATTAGAAAAACTGTGTTTTGTTCCAAACACCATTTAAGAGCTTAGTGTATGATGACATAAGTTAATGAATTTTTTAGGAATGTGATATAAACAGTTTACTGCTAAAGATATATTGTCAGAATAGTGCTTAATCTGAAATGACAACGTCATTTTTATTCAGTTAAAGAACATAATAAGAAAACCGCATGTTAAAAAACACCAAAAGGGTACAATGACGACTTAAAGTCGAAACAAGAAAAAGTAAACTTGTTGGCAGAATGTAAGGCTAATTGTGCTAAATATGATTACAAAATGCTGTTTGGCTAAATTAATAATTAATGTGTTTACAGAATGTTGTTTGGCTAATCGTGTCTGGAAAGTGTAATTGTATCTAGTATGTTTTATCACCAAAATCAAGCAAGAAACATAATTTAGACTCCTAAAAGAAGTTTTTCTCTTATTTGGCAATTCTTATTCATTCTGAATCTTCCATTCACGAAAACTATTTATGATCTAAAAAGTTTCAAAATGTAAACTTTTGTCAATATTATACAGATATTCCTTTTTTCGGACACCGACAGTTGAAACAATGAGTAGCAAATGGAATCAAATTAATGTAAATATTGACGTTTTCAGTTTTAGCAAATCACATTTAAGTTAACTTTCTACTAAGTGAAAGTATAATGAGAAACTTGCTACTTTTAACGTTTATTCCTGAACATAGTAGTTTTAGCATAAAGAATAAATGAAAAAGATGTTTACATCAAACGCCTACGGACGCCATTAGCAGAATGTATGTATTGATTATATTCATTTTCACTATCATTATAGTACTAATTATTTTAAGTTCTAGCCTTTTTCTTTATGCTGTGTTATTGATCCAAATGGATCCAGCAAATTCTTATATTATAACGTACTGTCAGGTTCGGGATAAACATGTTATTTTTTTGTTTCTTTTTTTCGTGAATTACAAACAGGCATAGCACACGACTGCCACAGTTCTCAGACTTTAGAAGTGCTGATGTTAAATATTTTCATTCATGCTGCAACTTTACTAGAAATAGATTGTTTTGATTTTTTGAAAAAAAAAGATATTAATCAATTAAATATAGCATATGAAGAACATGTAACACTGTTCTGTACACTACGAGATATACTTAAACTCAAACACAGATAATTAGGTGACAACATCCGCAGTAGTGTAGGAAAGTATAATGGCATAGCTGGTTTGCTTTCCATGGGTATTATAAGCGAATTAGTATCAAAGCACCAAGCCTCACTTCCCTAAGTAAATTGTTTTTTTTTATTTTGTTAATATTCCAATATTTAAATTACATATAAAATAATTGTATATTTTAGATTTGCATCTGAAAATTGCCAGGCTTTATGTACCGCCTGTTTTCTTTTACGAAACAAGTAATTGATTTGTGTGGTAACGTTTAAATACATGCAGTTACAAAAGCTAGTTCACTACACACATGTTTAATGGCTATCAAAATGAAACGGCAGGAAGCATTTTAAAAACGATTTATTTAATCAATTTAGTCAAACAGATAAGAATTTAAAACACATAGTCCAAATCTTTCCAGATAAAGTGCAAGCTATCTAATTTCATTTGATTGATAGTTTAAATGTTTCATGGCATAAAGCCATAAACAAATTCAAGCATCAAACATTGTTCATGTTGATAACAGCTTTATATCATAGTGCATTGCTTAATGTTGCTAATACATAGAACAAAGAGCGGGGAATTACGTTATGGAGAAAAATCGTTCAAAATGATGCTTATTAAATGGAATAAAATGTCCTTAATAATGTATTAAAAGCTTGATTAACCATGTTTGAGAGAGCTGGGTTCTATTGTGTGAAAACAGTGATATGTAGCGTCGTTAATGGATATTTAACAATAATGTGTTAAACAAAGTGTCGCCATATCTTATGAGTTAAAAAGAGATACTTCAATGATTTAAGTCTATATTAAATAAAAGTGTTCTGTACTTTGAGTACAGCTATCTATTGTGATGTTTGTAGCTCAATCTCTTCATGGAACGACAACATGAACTAGCTTTTCAATGCATTATTACAGGTGACATGAATACTACCATTAGTCATTTGAAATAAACACACGTCGGTGTTAAAGACAAGTATTAGAAGAATTTAATACGAGATAGTGATTTCAAATATAAATCTTATTAGGTAACATTATCTTATGATCATAATTATGTGATTTTATTTCATTTGACGTAAGTGTTAGTTCTAAATAGTCCATAACAAATCGTTAAAATTTGAAATATTTAGGAATAAAATATAATAATGCCATTCTCATGAATGAAAGTTATCTCGCGTGATAAATCATCATTTTCGCCTCTTGGTTATATGTGGTAATATATATGGATAAACTAATCTTTAGGTACACTGTATTTTTATCACAATTTGTTATATTGTTTATATTTGATTCGTTCGAATCGTAATTCACGTATGTGGCACTTTGGTGTGGAAATAAAACTTGAGACTGAAAAAAAAAACACTTTTCAACGACGCCAATAACTAGACATATAAATAACCAAGTAAGGCAAAAATGTGACAAGTGTTTCTTTCCTATATCCGTAATTGTCGAAAGTAGGAACAAAACTTGACAGAAGCAGAAACCTTTTTCTATAAAGTAATGTCAATCACTGTCTTAAACCCTTACATTTACGTCGGATCTTAGGTGTAAAAATTACTATTATATTGGTTGATGACTGATGCTTTGCAGATGAAATAAACACTTCACACATCATTATTTCGCATTGAGTTGAGTAGGTTGAGCAAAGTACTAATTAAAAGCTAGATGAAATCATAACCGTTCATAATTTCTATTTTTGGTTAACAACAAATTTTATATCACAAATATCGCACAACAAAAACACTCTTCATGAAATGTTAAAAGCGGCATCAAACAATTCGTAAACAAACACAATTTTGCTAGATTTTCGAAATCAATTTCAAAATATGGATAATAATTTAAAAAAAAACATATCAACTTAGCACATTTTAAACGAATAAAAGCAATGCTTAGCCTGATGTGAGCATGTCGGTAACACTTAATTTATACAAGTGCCGTCTGTAACCTTTTTGATGTAAAAAATACACGGTAAAATATTACATTTTATGATCAGACCTGAACAACGATATTTCCGTCTGCATCTCTTTGTAAAAGAATACAGAAGTAAAAGAATACACAACTACCTTGTATGATCAGACCTGAAGAACGATATTTTTGCATGTTATCAAAACAACGTTTGGTGTTTCTTTTACAAACAAATGTTCAGTTTGAAGCTGTAGGTCAGAATAAGAATTATTCTGCTGAATCAGTTAGTTTTCAAAAGACAGCGTTTATATTACATTTTTTTCTAGTCTGAAAAGCTAATGAGTGTTTGTAATCTTTCTATTGAAAGCTTTTGGTGCTTGTGTCTTTTCTAGTCAGAAAATCTGGTGAATTTTCATGCTCTTTTCTAGTCAGAAAACCTAGCGAATGTTTATGATCTTTTTCTAATCTGAAAACTTAGTAAATGCTTCTGACCTTTTCTGGTTAATAAAATAAGTGATTGTTCATGATCGTTTCTAGTCAGAAAATCTGGAAATGCTTCTGACCTTTTCTGATTAAAAAAAAAGTGATTGTTCATGATCATTTCTAGTCAGAAAATCTGGTGAATCTTTCTGATCTTTTCTAGTCAAAAACTTTGTAAATGCTTCTGATCTTTTCTAGTCTGTAAACCTAGTAAATGCTTCTGTTTTTTTCTAGTCAGAAAACCTAGTAAATGCTTCTGTTTTTTTCTAGTCTGAAAACCTAGTAAATGCTTCTGATCTCTTCTAGTCAGAAAACCTAGTAAATGCTTCTGATATTTTCTAGTCTGAAAACCTAGTAAATGCTTCTGTTTTTTTCTAGTCTGTAAACCTAGTAAATGCTTCTGTTTTTTTTTTCTAGTCTGAAAACCTAATAAATGCCCCTGAACTCTTCTAGTCAGAAAACCTAGTAAATGCTTCTGATATTTTCTAGTCTGAAAACCTAGTAAATGCTTCTGATCTTTTCTAGTCTGAAAACCTAGTACATGCTTCTTATCATTTCTAGTCTGAAAACCTAGTAAATGCTTCTGATTTTTTCCAAATAAAAAATCTGGTGAATGTTAAATAATCTTTTATAGTCAGAAAACCTTTTGAACGTTCATAATATTCTAGTAAGAAAACCTGGTGAATGCTATAATTTTTTAATAGTCATAATGTTTATGTTATGATGTTGAAATTTCTAGTCTGAAAACCTAGTACATGCTTCTTATATTTTCTAGTCTGAAAACCTAGTAAATGCTTCTGTTCTCTTCCAATAAAAAATCTGGTGAATGTTTATAATCTTTTCTAGTCAGAAAACCTGGTGAATGCTATGTTTTTTTACTAGTCATAATGTTTATGTTATGACGTTGAAATATGTCTGTCTGAAATAAAATACCTTGTAATGCCATATCGAAACAATTTTAACTATGTTTCACACTCATAAAACAAAATATCAACGCGCAACCTAAAATTAGAATCAATGAAAAGAAAAAAAAAATCTTGCTGAGTGTCAATTATTTTTAAAAGAGATTTGTTTATGAGTGTAACTCTTCAAATTAAAAAAAATGTATTTCAAAGACCCATTGCTTCCATTTAGGTTGTTTTCTGAGAAATCATTTAAAAAATGGACTGTTCATTTACATTTCTTCCTGTGTCTATTTCAGCTTACTAGATAAAGTATGTCAGGTACAATATAACAAAACATTTATAATTCATTAGTTGATTTAAATAAGGTACACGCACATGTCATCTCCCTTACAGGTTATTAAGATGTTAAAACAATGCTAAATTATGATATATTTTAAGTTAACCTTTTCTAGTCAGTAAGCTCAAAAATAGTTATTGCAAAAATGAAACATTGAAAGACACTTACAAAAGAGTTCTACATTATCAAAGTTCGAATTAATCTTAAACACAGAGTTTCGTTAAGAAAATAAAGAAGTGCCAGAAAACAAACTTTACGGTATGGATTTGCTGTTACATGAAATAATGACGAGTCCTTTTCTGCAAGAGTTAAGACTGATACAGTTCGATACTTGGCAGAGTATACAGCTCTATATGCTTAATGTGTTTACGAAATGCTGTTGGCTTATATCATCTCAGTAATTTTATAGTATCTTTATCACTACAAGCAGACACCAGGGCAAAAGAAAACAACATTAATGTCTGGCAAAAGTCTTTATTGTGCAATTTAGAATCTAATTTATTCCGAAATTTTCATTCATGGAAGCTATTTCTTCTGATGTCATTTATACTATTTGTAACCGGCTACCTTTAAGTTATCAAAAATATCCTTTGCTCGACAAAAAATACAGTTCAAAACATACAATGAGACTAAACTTGCATAAATTTAGTCCCTTTTAGCTTTTAATAATTTTCTTATATTTTCATAACGTTAAAGTCGGAATAGGGATGATGACCTTTTCAATTACGTAAACCTCAAAATGCAAATGTCTGTTCTAAAGAACATGAATTTTGCTCTTTTCACAGATAAAATAACTTTTAACGAAACATGGCTTTTCTTTAGAATATGATTATCCCTGGGTCACTAAGACGTTAACAAAAAATGTCAGTGGTAAATGTTTGTTTTAAGCCAAGTGTGTCTCAGTCAAACGACATGAGGAGTGACTGAAAACAGAAAATTTTAACTTAACAACTAAAGAAAATTTAGGAATTCATTAGAAAGGTCCACAATAATACGAACCCGCCAGTTTATTATCTTTAGGATCATCCTAAGAGCACTTGTTAATTTGATATTTAAATTTATCAAAAATGATTTATTAATAACGCATTTTTTTTAGATAGCACATTGTTCTGTCATATGAGTTCAAATTGAAACACATTCTACAGCAAACCTCTGATTTCGGCGTTTCTTAATCGCCCACTTGTTCCTAATAGTGGTTCAAATGTGGTAAAGCAATGAGATTAATTTTCTATTATTTTCACTGCACGCAGTTATATTACTGTTAACTACTGAAAAACAATCATACAACGTGTTGTAAAGCAAATCTAAGGGGAGGGGGCTTATTTTTTCTTGACGAGTTAATTCTTCAAACGAAATATTGCAAAGTGTCAAATTTTTAAATGGCCAAAACAGTCATAAACAAGGTTTGGACATATATATCACATAATTGAAGAAGAATGCGTATGTTTGAGGAAAAACAAATAGACTAAAATATATCTAGCACGAAATAAATACACAAAGCTGTGTTTGCTGTTATATAAAACGTGTGTAATAAAAAGAAATGTGTAATGACTTTATCACATTAGAAGCAATATTTCACATGTGATAGAAGTTAATATCGTGCTTTGTTGATAAATGGTTTTTTGAACGTTGCGAAGTTTATTTGCATAATCAGTTTTTTTCTTCAAAACATTTTTATGCTATTTATATGCATTTTGGACCATTCTAAAAATTGAGATTGTACCAAATGTGTAATCACTGTAAACCAAGACGTTATTATTATTATTATTATTATTTTATGGCTAAGTTCCATTATCTCTAAAACACGTGAAGTTTAAGATTTAAAACAGTTTACTGAAACTGTCGGCTTTGTTCTTAAGTGTTTTGCACAAACTCGAACCAGTTGAGTCATTTACTAGAAATACTTGTTCCACTTTACCTGAAATCACATGTTTGTTTTACGCGTGAACTAAACAGACATTTCGAAATTTGATGACCAAATGATCTTTTAAAAGAATTACTTATAGTATTACGATAATTCTTTTAGGCAATAACTGTACTGTTTCTTTTTTTATGATAATTGTCGTTTCATCCACAAATATTAGACTAAGTGACCCTTATGTCACCAGTCTGATCAAATCTTTATCTAAGTGCAAGAGTTTTAATCTGCATAAGGATGTTTAACATTTCTTTTAAGTAACTGATGGTAAACAAGGTTGTTAGTAAAGAAAACCTTTTAATTAAGTATATTATTTAATTTTTGTTAAAAAAATCAATTTGAACATCTTTTTTCTTTCAAAATACATAATTCAGTTCAGAACTTACACAACACTTAATAAGGCATGTTCTTTACTTGTCTTCACATCAGACAAATATGTGACATACTTTTTATACACTTTTACAAAAAAGAGGAAATAAATAAATAATAATAAGATAATAATAATACATCGTTTTTATGGTACTGCAATTATCCAGGTCAATAAGTCAAGATGAATTCAAAAATTCAAATACCATATGCTGGTATTACAGCGATAAAAATATGTAAGTAAAATGTAAGCAAAAAAAATTCTAGATGTAGGAACCTATGATATTTATTTACATGCCATATAAATCGGCATTCGTCGGAGTAAACTGTCACCATTATTACAACACACTGGACATCAATCAAACTTGTTTCTTTCTTTTCTGACGGGTTTTTCTGAGAAATCTTAATATTGAATACCCAAAATATTATATTAGATGAATCTTAATCTTCAAGTCACTGAAAGTGCTTTTACGAGAATAATTCAGTTTTAGAAGAAATTATTTTCTCTATGTGCGTGTTCTTGTATTGCGCTTGCAGATCAGTAAAATTCCAGTTTATATTACAAAAAGTCATAAAAGCGCACGGAATATTGACAACATTCACTCGCCGTAGAGCATAGAATGCTTATTATCACGTGTATCTAAAAGCTATAAATCTTTCTTGTGAAGATGTCAATGCTTTATATTGTTCACATTTTGCATTGTATCGTTTTTTTCGTTGTTTTTTTATGTGTGTTCTTCCTTTCAGTTGTATGGAACGAATCTATGTATGGCAAATCTGACTTATATCGTATAATTCATCTATGGCTTGAAAAAGTGGCTTATCATATCATATTGGCATTTGGGAATGTTACAATTATGTGTTACCATGGTTGGAATTCTGTAAACAGCAAGTGCTTTCTTTCTTAAAATGTCCTATCACGGCAAACCTTTATGTTCTAATGTAAAAGTATAGTGAATTGTCTCCATGGTGTTAAAATTGCTCAAAGCACAGGTTTGCAATTTGGACTACATCAACAGCCAATTCAATTCCAAGGGTGGCTATTTTAACACATTTTTTGCGAGATTGTTTCTAGGATTTGTTTTCCAGCCGGGGATGTTCGTCAAGACTAATTTCTTCGTAGGTCGTGTGAAGCTTTCTAAAACTAGCACGGCAATCGTCCAAAACATCAGCTTGAAAAAACATCTTCACTGTTCGTGAATTATCGTTTCGTTTCTGTTTCAGACTGTTACTCTTCCAAACTGTATAATTATTAACAAAGACGGCATAGGAATGTAAATACAGTTTTTATTGTTTAAGAGTAATGTGTCTCTTATTTGACTTTTTTAAAAGGTATAAGAACCAACATGCCTTTTGTTCGTGATTATATTTTGAACTGATATGCTTTGTAAAATTGTAAACAACAAGATAGTTAGTAAAATTTTCATTACTTAAGAGTACTATCATACCTCCCTAATATTCTTTTCCATAATATGTCTTACCACAGCTCTGAAAAGTGTTTAATTCCATTAAAAATTGGTATACAGTATCTCTTAGACTGTGGGATAAAAGTTTGGATGCAGGAGATACCATGTTGACAAAGCTCGTGACCCTTAAGCATGTCCTTTAGTTCTTACTGAAATGAATTATTATATTACATGTGACAGTAATAAGAACGAATGTACGTCAGAAAGGCCAAGGTAAGTAATAAGGAGGAACTAAAAAAACAAACAAATGCTTGCCGAGGATAGCAAATATAGTCATTATGTAGTAATAGTAGTTGAGCTTTGGTTTTTGTTGCTTACTTTCAATAGTTACACCAACCTTGTAAATTTTGTCGCGTACAAAGTTTTAAATCTAGCAATAATTGTGACAGAATAGTTCGTTGTCACTTACTTTATGCGTAAACGTAAACTATAAAATTCAGTAAAATAGATAAAAATTTAGTAAGAGATGATAACGTGTTGGCTTGCAGCAGAACTGTACACTGCAACTTAATATTCATGTATGCAATATTTAAAACCATTTGAAAATAGAAATGATGTTATTATATAAGATTTGCATTATTTAAAGGGATACACAGGCAAATAAATGCCCCAAAAATTAAAACTGATATCGTTTGCTAAAATCACGTTCAATATGAAGAACTTTAAATTCCCAGTATGTTTGTAGTGAAATGCAGGCATGAACGTAAATATTTGAACATTTCAAACAGAAAGAAAAACGTGAACGAAATCACCGAGTTATTTTCAAATAGGTCACGTGACAAAAAACAACCAATTGTCGTTTCTCTCGGGTTGCTTTTTGACGTAGATCACGTGACAAGTACTTCAACCGTCCAATCATTCACTGCGGAATTTAGCGCGAAATCTATCTAGACCCACGTGGGTCAAGTTAGGAAACCACCCAGTTTTTCATTTAAAAAGAGGAAATCTTTGTTACTGGGACTGATCATTGTATTTATTTCGATCACATTTATAAAATATTGATTGAAGAAATTAGAAAGAAAGAATGAAAATTTTGCCTGTATATCCCTTTAAAGAAAGGCGCGAGTAATAACTGTTTGTAGAAAAGTTTTCGCTAATTCTTATTTCCCTAGGCGGTTCATAAACCAGTCGTATTGTCCAAAAATCACTGTTGAAATATTAGAGAAAGCCATCAAAAAGTATTAAAAAATTATATAAGGAAACTAAACCCTTGTATGCAGATGATTTAGCTTAGCACTTATTAACTAAATTAAGCTATATTCAAATGAAGGTTGTAAAAATTTGTAAATATCAGCCACTCTACTTCTTATTCGTATGTTCTATAACTACCACCAAATTCGACTGCGGTTAGAAATTGTTCGATATACATCGACACAGTATCTTGGGAGCATTATCTGCCATTGATGTTTAACAGTTCAATTAGCATTATTCTCAAATAGTCCTTAACAAATCGTTCTCTTGGGAAAGATTCATCACATGAATGAGCGTTATCGTACAAGGTGAATCGTAAATAACGCCTTTCGATGGCGATCGTGGATTTTCAGATTATTTAACTGATTTTTAAAAGATTGGCACTGAAAGAAATAGCAATTATTGAAATGATGCGTTAGCAATGATATATATTGTTGCATAGTATCTTAAAAAGGATAGCTGTTAAATGCTTTCTACGGGAAGTAAGACATTTTATATGGGAAAAAAGTAAAGTAGTACAACTTAAGGGTACTACTGTATCTCAAGAAAAAGGAATGATTTAGTGGTCTTGATCTTTGTCTTCATCAAAATTTTACATGACCTTCAATGTAACTATTCAAATACGTTTGGATTATTTCAAAATAAACATCTTGTACTCTCTACATGTCACTCTACCACTTTAATTTAAAAAAAGGGAATAAAAGTGAAGGTTAGTTGTATGGTAACTATAGTTAACACTCATCTTACCTTTTTAATTATCGAATAGACGCCTGATTACTCGTCTTAGAGTACCGCCTCATGAAGAACTATTCATTTCTTCTGTCAAAAACAAAGATAGTGGATAACTCTGCTGACGGGGTCCATACAAGCAAAGACTAGGTGCATTGGGACTGGGTGCTCAACAAAGTTGTATATAGATATAGTGATAAATATACATACCTGTTCATTCTTAATATTATGTGAAGGACAAGGCGTAATATGTAAAAGAGAGCTATGTCAGTTTTATGGATTGAGAATCTTTATGCTGGATTGTTGTCAGTCGTCTGTTGTAGAAAGCAAACCGTAAATGTCGAGTCATTCAGTTCGTTCTAACACTTATCTCGATAACGTGATGTCTGTTTTACTGCTTAAAATTACACGATTTTTTATGCTTTTCAATTGATATCAAAAGAAAATACGGCATAATACTTTTTTGTTGTTGTAAATTTATCACATCTGCAGGAAATCTGACATAAATTTCCAGGAACTCTTATATTTATATTAAATTGAAGGTCTAAAATGTTTTACTACTGACTTTGTAATAAACGACCAGGACTATTTCAGGGATATCCAGGCAGTTTAATCAAATTTAGTACATTCCCAAAGTCAGATTTATATTGCTAGTACACCTTTTATTAAATCAAAGAATAGAACATTACGGTTTCACATTGTTATTGCCTAAAGATATCGTATTTTCCGAGGAAAATTTTCTGTTTTCTGGATTTTTTGTTAATGAAGTGTGTTCACAATACCAACTATTTAAGTTTGTCTGTCGTAAACAAAAAAAGTGAAATCAATGTGTTTGACTTTCTAAATTTCTTGAGGGTCATGGTGAAATTTTGAGTGTTGTTCAACCATATTTTACTATTCATTTTCATAGAGGATTCTACGTAAACACTAAGCGTTTTCATTAAACAATAGTAGAACATTTTTCTTCTTAACTTAAATTAGTCCTATTTAATTTTTTTTTCACGAAGAAAGAATATTGTTGTAAGAACATTTGTAATTAACATTTGTCGTGAATTTGAATGGAACTTAAAGAGATCCCTTTTGATACTGTTTTGATTTGTTAATTAATTGTTTGATATAGCAATAGTTCTAATAAACGTCATATAATGCCCTGTTTTTTACAATCATACTCTCTCTTAGTACAGTTTAAGTACAGAAAATTATTAGTTGACAGAAAATGAAAAGTTCAATTTTTCACAGGGCACCCGTCTACACTGACAACACCAATAAAGATTAACCGTATTTTTCGCTCGCAACATACCTTCCCGTTTGAGAATTAGTCAATAATGTTTTGCATACAATGTATGCTTAGAGAGTTGTAGTGGTCAAATACATTTTGGTCAGATTTTCTTTAAAAAATGCAAAGTTTCAGTTGTTTTGCGGATAGTTTTGACTATACATTATTAATTGAAAACAATGTCGTTGTTAAGGAATTCACTTTTTCTGCAAAATTATGAATGAGCTGCTTAAACGTCGCTTAATCATCATTGTAAGGATCATTTCTTTACTTATTTTGTATATACTCTAAAGGCATCTTTAATTAATTTTATCTTTTATTATAATCTTAATTTATTAAGAATAATATTGGATAACTGAGTTAATCTATTTACTTTTTATGGTTTATCTAGTACTTAACATATATGTTTAGTGTATAAGATACACAATAATCATTGGTCAAATAAACAACTGAGTTTTGAACTCCAATTTACTGTGCACAACATCAGTTTTGATAGTTTATGTAACTACATTTCGCATTCAGTTCTCCAAAAGCAGAGATTTCGATACAATCAACTTTAACGAGTAACATTTTAATCTACTTAGGTACACACATTATTGAATTTTGAAGAGAACTTTAAATTCTCGCTGTATGTACAAACTACATCCTCAGGGTCACAAGTTAGCTAACAGATAAACAACAAGACATGCCCTTTTTAATACACTTATAAACTTAAAGGTGTGCAAGTGTTTGTTTAAGTTGTAATGTACTTGAAAAACAAATATATTCTAATTTGCTTTTGTTTGCTCATCATCTAAACGTATGGTGTTTTCGTGAAATTAAAATTAACCACTGTCCGGGTTTTCTCCTGTTTTAAGTACCGTTTTATTTGTCGGGGCTTCTCTCATGAATATTTCTACATTCTAAATTCTGCTTTTCATAAGAAAAAATGTGTTTTTGATGATCGACTGTCTCCGTTTCGACATCGTTAGTTTCCGCTGTATTTTTTGTCTGTGACGTAGATTTATCCCTTCTGTAACGCATCCGTTTATAAATGCAAAAATAACACTAAACAACATGTGCAAGAAAAATAATAAAGGCACACATGAAATACAATAAATTGTAAATTAAAAAAATGCGGTTACTACTCGATTTTTATTAGTTTATTCAAGTTTTGTGCCGGCAGAACGGGTTGTAATTTTTACCTTAGCAGAGAACGTGATTAATAAATATTCCAATTTCTTCCATGCTCGGGTTCTAAACAAAACTCTTCCACGTTTTAACATGTTTTGTAACTCCATAAACAAATTCTTTGTCATTTAAGTGTAGTAAAATTGAAGTGGATTTAAGTGAACTAATGTGTTAGCATTGGTTTCACATGCATAGCTGTCAAAATAAAACAATTAACACTTTTTAATGATCAAATCAATGTTAAAGTTGGACAATTAGCAAACTTTTATGGCAATTGACCGTACAAATTGATGGAATTACTTTTGATCAGTCACACCTTTGAAAACATTTTGTAATAGTTGCTTCAAATTCGTATGTCTCTATGTTTTTACATAAGTAGCTTCCATGCAGATAAATATTTTAATCAAATAATTAAATGCAATAGATCTAGTTATGATGAAAATAAAAAAAATCATTCGACTTTTAAATGTGAACAAAAAATGTTTAAAACAATGTGTTTGTTTTTCGATTTTGACATAGCTTTTGGGGCTTCTTCTTACCATAGTATTTGTTCTTGGATCATTACTTTTCTGTTTTCAACAAAATTCTAGAATGAATATACAAAAAAGATATGCATTTTTGTATGAAAAAAATAATAGATCTAGTCAAAGATTTCTAAGACGTACCTAAGGAGAAATATATCACAGACAAAGAAACAACACATCACTGTAAAGAGGACGTTTTTATGAAAAGAAATCTCTCGATTGGAGTTAGATAGTCAAGTCTTCAAAAAAAAATTCAGGGAATAAAATTGAGCATGTACAAAAGCTTTTCGATAAGTAATTTGGAAAAAAATCTCGAGAAATTTTTGCTGATGTATCTTTTAAGTCTATAACCCTAATTGAACTAGCCTAATATAATTTTTTCTCATTGGCCTCCAAATGCCACAAAAATTTCAACTTATTTATTTTAACAATCATCAGTGTATATTCATGACGTTAGCGTAACTTGTTCAATATTGTTTTTTTACTATTTTCAGTCTTGATTTTCACTTTTTATCATAATGTTAAAGTTTTTTTAACAGTCTAAGTAGCTATGTCAAGTGGCAAGGGATAAATTTGCGCGTGACAGGTGCGCGCGAGCAAGTGCGAAAATATGGATTTTGATTTGCTATAAAATCATCTTTGTAAAACTGTCTTAGTTAGACATATATTTTTTCCCTCATATGAAAATTTGAAGGTCAAACATTTGTGTCCAATGAATTTTAATATTAATCTAGAGTAAAATCTAGAGTAAAATAATACAGTACAAATTTGTTAAGGTTTGAATAGTAGTGAAAAAATATTTAAAAAAAAAGATTTTTTAAGAAACAGTTTAATATAATAAATACTAATAAGAAATTTGCAATGCAAATTAATCAGGATTGAATACAATGTGAGATAAAGAATAAAATTGACGGAATTGACTACAAATGAAAATTATCAAAAACAAATGTAAATTCATTGAATACAAATTAAGATATCTTTAATTCTAGTGAAAATATACAATAGAAACTGAACTAATTTTACATTACAAATGAAACAAATAGAAAACAAATGCAACTTTTTACATACGAAAAAAAAGTTATGCAATGTAGACTGGCTTAATTAACTTGACGATATGTCATGTGCAATATCTCTAACCTGAAGCATTTAATATAGCTTTTAAAAATGGAATAACTTACTAAGCATTATATACAATTGTTTACTGAAAACAAAAAAAAATCTTCAGCTAATATTTGATGGAATGTAAACATCATTAATTTAAAGTCATTATGAAATGCTGAACAAAATATTACTATTTTAATGGCCATAAAACATTTGGTCTTTTTGATATCTAAAATCAAAAGACTGTTCAAACTCCCCTACTCATCTTTGACTTAATATAATCTAGATATATAGGATGACAATTTATGATTTTAATCACCAGCAACGTATGGAAAAAGAACTGCAAGAACGTATTATTTAAACCACTTGCGTGATACTACATATCAGCTTAACTATTAATAGACTACAGCTCTCATCGGTTCAATTCCAAGACACTACTGATTTTACAATTTGTTTTCAGTTTTGAGATGGATTGTTTCTTGGATTAGTTTTGCAGTAAGTTATAACTGTCTAGATTATATTTTCACAGACGCGAGTCTTGTAAACACTTGCTTAAACGTACGGCATCATGTTCCAAATCAATTACTTGAACAATAGCGTCTTTACAGATCGGTATTTAACCGACTCTTGTTTTGAAATTGCTATATTTCTTAACTGAGAACAAAGATGACAATTGAGGTAAATGTTAAACTTTCGATATGAATACCACGTCCCCTTAAAGGAATAAACACACAAAGTTTTATGTTTCCTTTCTCATTCCTTCTATGAATATATATAAATGTGATCGAAATAAATACAATGATCTGTCCCAGTAACAAAGATTTCCTCTTTTTAAATGAAAAACCGGGTGGTTTCCTAACTAGACCCCTGTGGGTCTAGATAGAAAATTTAGATTTCGCGCTAAATTTCGCAGTGAATGATTGGACGGTTGAAGTACCTGTCAAAAACAACCCAAGAGAAACGACGATTGGCTGTTTTTGTCACGTGACAAATAACGTGAAAATAACTCGGTGATTTCGTTCGCGTTTGACTTTTTGTTAAAGAACGTTCAAATATTTACGTTCAAGCCCGCATTTCACTACAAACATACTGGGAATTTAAAGTTCTTTCTTTTGAACGTGATTTGAGCAAATAATATCAGTTTTAATTTTTTGGGCACTCATTTGCCTATGTATCCCTTTAAATTTTTCCCCTTACTTCTGTAATTGTGTGACTAACAGAATATACAATATTTTCCCCAAATATAAAATGAACTTGCAGAGATATGTAAGATACAACACAAAAGCTTCAAATGCATTACGTTCCACAAAGGTTTTGAAAAGAGACACATACCCTGTATTCCTTTATTGAGGCAAAGAACTGTATATGCAAATTGGAATATAAATATGTCACTTTACACAAAGATAACATTACTTTGAAGTATATCCAGATACAGTGAATATATTGCAGATGTTTTTTTATACAAACCATAAATATTATAATATCCCAGCAAACATGTTCATATGGGTCCCATAAGGGCAACATCCTGGCAAGCCCATATGGCATTGCCCATACAGTACCCATGTGGGACCCATATGAACAAACTCATATGTATGTGCTCATAATGGGCCCATGAGTTTCCAGTATACAAATTTATAACAAATTAGAGGAAAAATGTGTTTAAAAGTTCAATATAACAATCCAAATGTATATGGGTATGCCCATGTTGTACCTATTAGGGACCCATATATAAAAACAAACATGTGCATGTTCCCATAATGGTCCCATGAGGGTCCAATTTACACCTTTATTTTGCAAAGGGAGTGAAAATGCAATTAAACGTTTAATATAATACGCCTTGTTTAAATCATAAAAAGTTCAAATCGGTAGATTATATAATAAAGGGTTTTCAAACAGCATTTGAAAGACCCTTATTATATCAAATAATAGTGGCAGCTTTATCAATGTCGATTATATAAGTACTGACTATCCTTCAAAAATGACAAGATTCTTATCTTAGTTCCTTTTAAATAAGTATTTTATTTTAGTTTCTAAGTTGTATTGATAACTTTTTTGTTAATTTTAACAGAAATTAGAGATTGAAAAAAAATTCGTTAGTTTTGAAAACTGACGTTTGAATTGCGCGCGCAGTCGTTGCAACGGTTGGAACAAAAGGTGCCTTTTATTAAAAGGTATGTTTTTTTATTTGTAAACAAACTTGCAGGTAACTTAGATCTTGCATCATTGTCGCATTTTTCCATACCACAGTACATTATATCAGTATCCTATTGTATTTGCGTCCATTTGAAACATACAAATGTCATTTGTCATATATTTTCGCGATATAAAGATTCGGCTAATTCGCTTCAGAATCAGTCGTCGGTAAATAAATATTTCTAGTCTAGTCTCAATATTTCGACTTCGGGTAGGATGGATGAAATTGGATCGACCATTAAAAGAAAACAGCACAATATTCATCCTTTCAAGTACAGTTACCTGGACTTAAGATTTGTCAAAATTATTCAAGTGACACCTTGAGCAAATTCTGAGATATTTTTGTTTTGGGTCAGAATCTCCGTCTCGGAGGCGAGATACTGACCCATACAAAAAAATACACAATATCTCGACTTGCGTACAATTAATTGGACTAGACTTAAGATATGCAGTGTTTAATGTTTACTTATAAAATATACAGTCACACCGTCTTCGTTTAATATTAATTTTATCGGGTGACAAGAGTTGAGATTTTCACTGATTAGTTGAAAATGGTAATCTAAGCCTCTGATCAATAACTACAGATGTGGCAAAGGTCAAGGTCACAGCGACTTTGAACCCATCAATGTTTTGGACTACACTGAAAATATATAGAGGGTACCTGGTTCCAACAAAAAGGCACTAGGGAGGGCATTTATGTTTTATTAAATTATCTAGTTCATATAAATTCTGGCTTGTAAATATTTCTTTTAAATTCAATTATAGGTGAAATACCTAGCTGTCAGACGGGTGGCCATTATGTCCAAGACACAGTCAACAGAACAATGAAAAGTTTCTTCGACACAGATTTATGGACTCTAATTTTAATGGGTCTGATAGGGGAAAGACAGCTAGAGGGCATTATTTCTGTAAGTAAATTTAATCGTTGAAAGCAAACAAATAAGAAAATAATTTCACTTGAAGAAGTATGTGTAACTTAATTTGCCCAGTGTGATATCTGCCAATTTTTTTGCAGTAAAATAAAAAAAATTTTTTTTTTGGTGTTTGTTTTTACATTTTCACTGTTCACATTAATGGTAAAAAGCCTGTACCCAGCTATGATTGTAGCAGAAATCAATATTGTCTAAGAAACATCATTGACATGATAATTTACCAAAACAACAAATTATATGTATGTTCGTAGTGAAAAAACTGAGGTTTTCTATAATTCACAATACTAGTTGAGAACATAATCTTTATCTTTTTATTAGGTTATCCACATGAATCCCATAACGCGAGCAGCAAACATGAAGGACATGAAAGCCTCATCACCAAGTGGCTTGGTGGCGCGTGTGTCCGAGATGGTGGGAGAAAAGCCCGGATAAAGACAATCACTGTGGTGCCTGTTCCTGGAACACCATCCCCTGCTCCTAGCACTGCTCCTGTCACACCAGACACTCTAAAGTAAATATATGACACTGCCGAAAAACCTCAATTATTATTTGAGTGACATTAATATTTGTGGGAACTTTCAATAACAGTTTAAAATGTTCACTGACATACGTACGTTTTTACCCTGTAGTCAAAAGCTATTAGTCAAGATTCTGCAAATTTTAATGTCAGCAAAATAGTCTGACTTGATATGCACAAAATTGCATTAATACTTATTTAAAGTCTAGTTTATTTTCTTAAAGTAAATATATGTGTGTATGTATTAATGTTGTTGAGCCTTTTTACCTACATTGTCAGTAAAATTTCACAGATAAGTCATTTGTGTACATACAATGTACATGTATAATTTGGTTGTTTTACAATGTATTATTTTGCATTAACTACATTGTATATAATCAGTTTTATTTTTGCCAAATTACATAATGTAGTAATTTTTTATGTTATTGTTCGTCTACTATGTGTGTTAATGCCTAGTCATTGTATTTTGCATATTTTTAGCGTTTTAATCTTTCCAATTTTTATCAGTACCAAATCAGTATTGGTTTACTATTAGCCCTTAAATTCTGCAGTCATTTTTATCGCTCATTTTCATCATAATTTTTAGCTCACCTGTCACGTAGTGACAGAGTGAGCTTTTCGGATCACCTTTTGTCCGTCGTCCGTCGTCCGTCCGTCCGTCCGTCAGTCCGTCCGTCCGTCCGTCCGTCCACAATTAGTTCGTTAACACTCTAGTGGTCACATTTTTGCCTCAATTGTCATGAAACTTGCACTGGATGTTTGTCTCATTGATATCTCGGACGAGTTCGAACATGGGTTATCAGGGTTGGAAAACTAGGTCACAGAGCCCAAATATAGAAAAACCTTGTTAACACTCTAGAGGCTACTTTTTCAGTCCAAATATCCTGGAAATTTGTCAGAAAGGTTCTATTGATGATTTCTAGCTCAAGTTCAAATATGGGTAATCTGGGTTAAAAAACTAGGTCACGGAGCCCAAAAATAGAAAAATCTTGTTAACACTCTAGAGGTTACATTTTCAGCCCAAATAATCTGGAATTTTGTCAAAAAGGTTGTTTTGACAATTTCTAGGTCAGGTTCAAATATGGGTTATCTGGGGTCAAAAACTAGGTCACAGAGCCCAAATATGGAAAAACCTTGTTAACACTCTAGAGGTTACATTTTCAGCCCAAATAATCTGGAAATTTGTCAGAAAGGTTGCTTTGACAATTTCTAGGTCAAGTTTAAATATGGGTCATCTGGGGTCAAAAACTAGGTCACGGAGCCCAAATATGGAAAAACCTTGTTAACACTCTAGAGGTTACATTTTCAGCCCAAATAATCTGGAAATTTGTCAGAAAAGTTGCCTTGAGGATTTCTAGATCAAGTTCGAATATGGGTCATCTGGAGTCACAAACTAGGTCACAGAGTCCAAATATGGAAAAACCTTGTTAACATTCTAAAGGTAGCATTTTCAGTCCAAATAACCTGGAAATTTGTCAGAAAGGTTCTATCGATGATTTCTATCTTAGTTTTGAATATAGGTTTTCTGGGGTCAAAAACTAGGTCACAGAGCCCGAAAGTAGAAAAACCTTGTTAATCCTCTAGAGGTTACATTTTTAGTCCAAATGTCCTTGAAATTTGTCAGAAAGATTGTTTCAAAGATTTCTAGCTCAGATTTGGATATGGGTCATCTGGGATCAAAAACTAGGTCACATGGTTCAAATATGTAAAAAACTTTTTAACACTCCAGAGGTTACATTTTCAGTCCAAATATCCTGGAAATTTGTCAGACAGGTTTTCTTGATGATTTCTAGCTCAAGTTGGAGTATGGGTCATCTTGGGTCAAAAACTAGGTCACAGAGCCCAAATATGGAAAAACCTTGTTAACACTCTAGAGGTTACATTTTCAGCCCAAATAATCTGGAAATTTGTCAGAAAGGTTGCCTTGAGGATTTCTAGATCAAGTTCGAATATGGGTCATCTGGAGTCACAAACTAGGTCACAGAGTCCAAATATGGAAAAACCTTGTTAACATTCTAAAGGTAGCATTTTCAGTCCAAATAACCTGGTAATTTGTCAGAAAGGTTCTATCGATGATTTCTAGCTTAGTTTTGAATATAGGTTTTCTGGGGTCAAAAACTAGGTCACAGAGCCCGAAAGTAGAAAAACCTTGTTAATCCTGTAGAGGTTACATTTTTAGTCCAAATGTCCTGGAAATTTGTCAGGAAGGTTGTTTTGATGATTTGTAGCTCAAGTTTGGATATGGGTAATCTGGGGTCAAAAACTAGGTCATAGAGCCCAAATATGGAAAAATCTTGTTAACACTCTAGAGATAACATTTTCAGTACAAATAACCTTGAAATTTGTCAAAGAGATTGTTTCAATAATTTCTAGGTCAAGTTTGAATATGGGTCATCTGGGGTCAAATAACCAGGTCCATAGCAACTTTGTTTAAAGCAGTCATACTCAGGTGAGCGATACAGGGCCATCATGGCCCTCTTGTTCAGTGGTCTAGTCAGTGTTATCGTTACAATACATTAACTTCATAATATAGGTGTATCTTGTTTGTCGTTTTACATTGCATGGCAATTACATGGAATACTGCATAATATTATCTCAAAACTGTTATACTGACATGAAACCTGACAAACCAGAAAAAGGTAGCATTCTTGAAATATATTTGTAGTCAACACAATGTTTGGTTCATTCCTGAAATCTGTTACAGTATCTAGTTTGTTATTCTTAATAAACCATAAGAGTTATTGAGAGAAAATAAAGTATCAGCACCTACATTTCTTTTAGAAGTTGTGTTTTTCTTTAACTTAAGCATAAATTGATTATGTTTATTCACATAACATATGTCTATTATTTGATGAATGCTTCTGTTACAGCAACATTTTACAAACAATATTAAGAGCATAATTTTGACATTTGTGATTCTATTTTTTATCTCTCATAATAGGCAGAGGTATATAGAATCTCCGAAAAATCAGCAGTTTGTAGTAACTTAATTATTTTCAGGTGGATTTTAAAATAACTAGGCACAAATGTTTTCATTACTAGACAAATTCACAGAAAAATTATGAGGTGTCAAGGTCACAGCTTGACGACAAAGATAGTGAATTTGAACAGTTTTGCCATATTTCATAAAAATCTTTGGTTTTTTCTAATAACTTTTATAATTATTTTGGTAAATATTTCATGTAATATTTTATTCTGATGTTTCACATCACAAGAACAAGGCAAATTCAGATAATAAAAACTTGGTGTCACTCGTCAAGTTCACAACTCTCTCAAATGACAGAAATAACTTGTTTTCTACATGTATTCTCTTGTATGTCTTTGGTTATTTTGAGGGAATTTCGATATATACATTGTATAGTTCTTTGTTCATTATTTGAATGTATGGTATATAAAAGTGAACCTTTTATGAACAAATGGCAGTGACTGATAATCAATGTTTGGTGTTGGATATAAATTCAAATGATTTGCTTATTCCAATGACTTTTTTTAACTAGGTTTACTGTTTTCTTTTCAAGTTATTAAATGATATCAAATCTTATCTTGTTTTTGTGGAAGTTCAATTATTTTGAGTAGTACAATATTAAGATATGGTGACTGCCAGAAAATGAGAAAACAAATGCTTGGACAGCTTCATACTTGGTTCCAGGATTACCACTGACACTTGCAAGCATACCAAGGGGACGTACATACAGCCCATAACAGAAACGGTCAAAGGGACCCATATAGGGGCCATATATTGCCCAGATTTGAGAACAACGGGCCCATATACTGCCAAGATGTCCGAACAAGGGATCCATATATGGCCCATATACTGCCCAGATGTCTGAACAAGGGACCCATATAGGGCCCATATACTGCCCATATAGCAAGCCCATATGGGCCCTCATGGTGTCCGGTTGCACATCCCATGTGGGCCCCATATGGGGTGCCCATACAGGACCCATATGGAAACCCAACTGGGGCCCATATGGGTCCCATATATTTTGTTTGCTGGGATGTTACTTTTTGTCTTCATTTTGAGCGGATTCCGTTAATTTTTCTGTTAATTACGATTTCTGCTTTGTTATTTGATTGATATTTATAATGGTAAGTAACTATCACCATTACTCTTACGCTTATGAGCTTTGTCTGTATATGCTAAATGCTAAATTGTTAAGGTCTGCAATGCATATAAAATGTATTTAATCATGTCTAGTTGATCTTTTTGTTCAGTGCGTGATAAAACGTCGGACGGTGTATAAAACATTCTTGACCACTTTTCACAGTACTGTAACTCTTTCAATCTATTTGTTTAACATCTTAAATGTAAAGTTAAATGGGAAACTAGTGGAGCTTTCGTAGTCTCCAATTAAAGGAAAAACACAGTTTGCCTCCATGCGCTCACAGTGTCTCGAGGCATTTTTTTCCGTATGGTCTCTTTCATTTTGTTTTATATAAAAAATGACTAGAAAAAGGTCATTGTTTACGTAAAATACCTTAAACATTTGTTTTCTTTTTTAAGCATTTTAAGAATATGTTACAAAAGGAAAATATTTCTCTTAAAGTACTAATTTCTAAAACAAAGCCGAACATTATCTTAAAAGATAAATAATGAAAGTGATTTCCGAGGATAATTTCTGTCATGCTTCTGTGCAATTACAATTATTTCATTTGATCGATTGTAGCATGCTAAATGCAGACTGTACATTTATAATGAAACATTAAAAGAGGAATAATGCTTGAAGCAATCAAGTTATGATCCTTTTTAGAAATGAAGTCAACCTTTAGCTCTGATTAAATGATTAAATTCGATCAGAGCATTTTTTCCATTTTTATGAAAGAGAACATATCAACTTACTTATTGTTGCTTGTACAGAGAACACAAGACCTGGAAATTACTAAAATGATAAAGACATCGAAATAAACGCACATAAATACACTATGATTTGATTTACAAACATTTTTAGAAAAAATATAAAAAAAGCCTTTGATGTCGAGTTTCAGTTTAAATGGCAAATAATAAGACACGTCTCTGTGTAGCAGAATGATATATCTAGTCGTAAATTGATTTTCAACATTTATCTGTTAATATCTTCGGACACAAAACAAGATAGATCTACATGCAACATTTATGATTTTGTAGCACAATATAATTGTATAATATTATTAAATTAATAATATTTTTTTCACTTACATTGCAATGTAATGTTATCATTATTCAGTCATTTGTAATAAGTTTCTGTCTGAGGCCAATATCGGAAGAGACGAACTTTCGAGAAGAACGAAAAACGTGCCAAGTTGTCTGCTGTCTTCTCTATTAACTGGCAAACAGCGGTTTTTATAAAAGTTTGTCTCTTCATCTTATTGTCAGAGACTGTTCTTAAGCAAAAAGCCAAACATTGGTCGTATATCCTACGAACATTAGTTTTGATTGCCTTTATTTCATTTCAGTTAAACATTAATTCTAAATATCCGTAACAAATTGTCCTCTCGGGAATGATTCATCGCAAAAATGAGGGTAATATCAACAGTTTGTATGTTCATAACGACTTTTGTTGGCATCTGTAGTAATACTTTTTGGATGAAAAAGAACCAGATTGTTTTAAAAAAGCCAGTAAAAGCATTTCATATTATGCTGAATTTGCCGATTGTATAAGATAGTTTGCCTCCTAACGTAAGAACTATAATGTTTTATACTATATACGGTCTGACCTAAGGGACACAATATGAAGATTAATGAGGAAAGAGTTAAACCATACAATTTAAAACACAGTAGAGTCTTAAATCCATAATCGCTTTTGAAAAAATGGACAGGAAGGTGTGTAATTACGTTCAAGTTTAAAGTTTTTGTTTTGTTGCAACTGTATTACATTTGAACAAAAACCTGTGTTAGGAATTTCACAGACAATCTAATGATTTACATTATTGATTAATTATCTAACTTTTAACTAGTGTATCATTTTCAGCAACTTACAGACAAATAAAATTTGATTGCTTTCGTAGCAATTTATCATCACTTTTATTCCATTTTTTGAATAACAGAATAGTTTATCTTGTAAGGTATATTTTTTGAAGACAATTCTATTTTCTTGAGTTTTTTTTTCGCATAAAATTGGTGTTGATTAACCATAATACTTTATTGTAATTATCTCGATATTTTTGAAAGTCTAAAAGAACCTCTCCAAATAAATTCTAATGCAAGGAACAAATTGTTTTATGATAAATGTATGATAAACAAAATAGTAATGATGGTCAAAGAAATACATATTCATGACAAATTGGAACTCTTAAATAGAACTCAAAATTAGATTGACATTTAAACATAAAACTTATCATTATGAATACTTAGAATGACTTTAATTAAATTATTACTTGCAATTGTGTAAAGTTATTCATATGGAACACCTGTATTGCCTCTTATAATGAATACTAGTTCGTCATGTAGGAACAACTGTTTGTAATATGCAATTATTAGTTCTTGATGTACTAAGTTTAATTCGTAATACAGATACAGCAGTTTATTATATGCAGTTATCAATTCGTGTTGTACAAAGGTTAGTTTGTTATGTACATGCAATAGTTTTTCATGTGAAATTATTAGTTCATGATGTACTGAGTATAGTTTGTAACGTAGATACAAAAGTTTGTTACGTGCAATTATTAATGCGTGATGTACCAAGTTTCATTTGTTAGGTGGATACAGTAGTTTGTCATGTGCAATTATTTTTCGTGTTGTACAAAGTTTCATTTGTTATTTAAATACAATTATAATTTGGCATGTGCAATCAATAGTCCGTGTTGTACCATTATCAATTCGTTATGTTGACACATCATTTTTTATGTGCAGTTGTTTGCCCGTGTTATACCAAGTTTCATTTATTTATATAGATACTATAGTTCGTTATGTACAATTATTAGGTCGTGTTGTACCAATATCATTTGTTGTGTAGATAATGTAAAATTAGAAATTTACACGAGGGTTTAATTTTCGCTTTAGTCGCCAGTTCAATAAATTCGCGAAAATTTATCCTCGTGTATA
Source organism: Cyclina sinensis (assembly GCA_012932295.1). Classification (NCBI taxonomy): domain Eukaryota; kingdom Metazoa; phylum Mollusca; class Bivalvia; order Venerida; family Veneridae; genus Cyclina; species Cyclina sinensis. The sequence goes on from JAAONU010000016.1 coordinate 31,425,641, forward strand.
TATTACCTTACTGAAAAAATGCTGGAATTCAACCGTGTTCAACCGCGTTTCGCCATAACGTCCGCCATTACGAGATATTCGGAACTGTTTTGCTTTTACTCTCATACTTTATGATAGATATTTACGAAGTAATTGATTTAATGTTGCAATAACTTTTATTGAACATATAGTACTTCAGATCAGTATGTACAATAATTAGTTCTTGCAGTACCAAGGTTCATTTGTTATATAGATACGAGTGTTCGTTGTGTGCAATTATTTGTTCGTGTTGCACATGATTTCGTATTATCATCCATAATTATAAGGTTTTGTTGAACCAAGTCTCATTTGTTATGTAGATACTATAGTTCGCCGTGTACAATTATATGTTTGCAATGTACACATTTTAGTTCGTTATGAAGATACAATAGATCGACTGTGCGATTATAAAATGTGCGATTATAAAATTGCACTGTACAAAGTTTCAACTGTTATGTAGATACAATGGTTGGTCATTTGCAATTATTAGTGCGTAATGTACATAATACATATTAAGTAGTTATTCGTTATGTGCATTTCGTTATCTCCCCTGTGGATACCATTTTATATTCTGTTTAATTACAAGTTTGTTATTTCAAAAGATTTGATGTTTTATAGCTAAGTACACATGACAAACACATTTGTGATTAGAATTTCATCTATTCTTGCAAAAACAAATTGTAAATATCAAAAGGTTAAAGGATTATTAAGGACTTTGATTATTATATTGTTAAGCTAAATAATGGATTTATTGCCTGGGTTTTTAAGAAAAAAATGCCGAAGTATCCCTCACCCAAGAGACGGCAGTGTCTCCTTCATCTTCATATTCGCCAAAATGTTTGGCGCCAAAGCAACACGAAAATGTAATGTCACATCCATACTTAGTTAAATAGTAATAATTCTCTCCCTTTTATATAATCATAATCATCATCATCATCATCATCATGAAATATGCACAGCACAAACTAATGAACGTACATAAACCAACGAACCGAACTTACAAAACGATTAATTTCACAAAACGAACACATGGATCTTGATAACGAAGTGAGCTTGTATATCACGAACGTATAAATTTACATAACAAACTATTCAATCTACACAACGAACTAAATGTTGTACAGGACAATCTACAAAATAGACCTCACAATTTACTCTTACTTTTGCACATAATCAACCATTGTATGCAGTTCTCAACAAAATACACTCAGTAGGGTACAAACTGATCTTTGCACAGTACAGACTACTGTATGTGCATAATACTCTCTCAGTTCTACACTGCAAAGTTTACTTTGTACCACACGAACTGATAAATGTACATAGCAAATTGTTACATGTACATAACGAACTAAACATTTTTACTTCACAAACTCCTAAATCCACATAACAAACTTTCACATCTACATCACAAACAAAACATAGTTCAAAACGCAAAGTGTTGTATCTATATGACGATCTATTATTCATAATATTGAGGCCTTTCAGGCGTTCCATATATTTACATATAAGAAAACTACTTTGACAGAAAACTTATCGAAGAGTTCACAACAGCATAAATAGTATAATAATCGTTATAGATTAACAACCTGTAAGAAATACTGCTCAGCAGTTCTAATCTCCCTGTTTTTATTACGAGACAGTGACATTTTATTGCTCGCATATAGGCTTCTTCGAGTTTCATATAGATTTATAACATTAAACCTATAGACTGTGAACACATACTTTTTCATAATCCCACTAAGTACTGAGGGGATGTCAATTTACTCATGAATTATCGTTCAGTTAAGTTTTTTCTTATAGAGTTTAATGTAGAACGCAAATTTTGTTCTCTCGTGTATTGTGATGTATTCTGCCTGAAATACTGAACACTAACCTCGAACAAAGCTCACAATCTTGGGAGCAATAAAGGCTGTTCTTATTCGACCAAGAAAACTAAGAGAAATCGGCTTTCAGTTCCACAGTAAGGTAATGTGCTCCAATATTTGCTGTCCACCAGCAATCTTTCAAAAAAATCATTCCAAAAGTAAGACAAAAGATAATGCCTTAAAACGATTTTAGATTGATGCGGCAACAAACAAAAATAAGTTCGGTTTTTCTAATCATCTTAGAAAATATAAGAAATTCTGCAATTAAAGATGAAATTAAAGATTAAAACTCTCCTCTGTGCTTTTTCTATACAAAATGCAATTTCTGACTAAACTGTACGTTTGGTGTAATTTGAGTACGATGATTAAAAAAATAGAAGCAATAAAGGACCATTTTAAGACATTTTGAAGCACGATAAGGTATCCGTGTTACGGCGACATTTTTGTTTCCAGTTCAGTACACGTATTACTTGTCTTTAATGTCATGGATTTACTGACCGTTCTTTCAAAAACAATTCTTTGATTTCATTATATCTTACCGCTTCCCGATTCCTTTGATCAAAACAGAACATCGGTTGAAATTTATTGTTAGCTGAACGATGCTTAAGATAACGAACGATATACATTAATATGAAGTTACCAAATGTTCCCTTTTCTCTATAACATTACAGCAAGTAGTTGTCAATATGTAATGGTTGATGGAGACAATTGTCCATACTACTACTGAAACAGCTTTATGTAGGTTTAAGAACTCATTCCATTTGATGAAAAGCAAACGCTGGAAAGCTTTCTGGTTCATTTATTTAATCCATCCAAATCTGCTTGTGTCACGGAACGTGGTGGTAATGTCTCGTAATTAGTTTAAGCACCGAAACATATAAGGGCACACCAAAAAATTTATCAAAACAAAAAAATATGCGTTACTTAAAGATTCTTGTAGTTAGTTTAAGAATGCATTCCATTTAATTAAAAGCAGAAACTGGAAAATAAAACTTTCTGGTTCATATATTATATTCTATTTGTTTACTTTTAAGCTTACTTGTGTCACAGAGCGCATAGGTACATTTTTGTAATGACTGATAATTCATTTTGTGTCAGATCATTCGAACGCTAACTTTACTTTCTTTATGGGCATTGCCAAACAGTTATTACACGAGACCGATATTTTTGAAGGCAGTTTAAACATAGTGTAAAACGCAGGTGAAATATCTTTGTCAGTGTTAGACTGATACTTTTTAGAAATATTTATTGAACAACTTCGTTTTACCCTTTTATCTCTAAGTACATTATAAAACGTATGAAACAGCAACTCCGTTTGAGTAGAGATAAGGTGGCACAATTTTAAAATATTGTGGTCAGCCGAAAGTTTTATTTGTTTTTGTTTTAAAGCAATTCATATAATTTATTCAACATTGCCACAAAGCTTCCACGTTCTTGCTTGAAACTATGCTAGTGGAGGTCATTTATTTGTTGATGTTTATACACTTGATTTATACCATGCTGGAAGAAAATTTCAAAGTAAAAATGGAACTTTGTAGAGTTGAGAAGAGAATTTTATTATCCCCAATAGATTAAGTTCCTTTAAATTGACAATTTGATGGAAAGTTATCAAGAAGAAAAAACTCTACTTGCAAAAACATAAGTTGATGTACAACATTTACGTCTTTAAGATCGTTATGATTTATTTATCATGAATCTTAAAATAAATTTTGCTTTAATTATGTACGTAAAATGCCTATATTAAGGATTTTAGAGAAATCATTCAAAGCTCACTGATAATTGGAAATAATCATGTTTAAGAATTCTGGTTATAAATTGCCACCTGGCAAAGATATTATTTCTTTAACAAAGTGACAAAGCAGGTTTAGAGTTGCTAAAATTGTAGTAAATTCATTTGATCAGAATGATGTTCCAATTATGAAGCTGAACAAAAGTAATAACGATTTAACCACAAAGAAGAACGCATGGAAAATAAATATCTAAATTAAGTTCAGCGACAACTTTGTTTTGATATTACTACCGCTTTAAACAATAATCGCAACTGTTGCTATACGTTGTAGGAAAAAGTACACACAACTAAACTACACATATTTAAATTCGGCTTGAATGTCTCATAGATTTTATTATGAAACTGCTAAGACTGGAATAAAGACTATGGAACCGTTATACTCTTTTTTCTTAACTCAGATGTTTGTTAAATGAGGTAATATGTCACAGGTCACACATCTTGTAATCAGAGATAAGCTAAATTTCCTTCCGTGTTTTTTTAGGTCATGAATTAATATCATGAAACCGTGATAACGTCATATTTCTTTCTTATCATGATTAATTTCTATATCTGAATTAACTTGAGACCAATAACATTCAATAAAGAAAAGCTATGCTCGATAAAGTGTTTCTGAAACGTCGAAATTATTTCTGGAATTGACATTTTGAGCGAGTTAAACGCTTGAGGGCCGTCTTAAATACAACTGATTGTACAAGTACAACGTGGCTTCTACTAAGGATTTGTTATACTACTCACAAGAAGACGTTTCAAGGCGTTAGCATTTTTTAGTCTAAGAGTCAGCATTTCTGATACGTTGTCCATTTTTGAATTTGTACATCAGATGCTCGAAAACATTGCAACTGATCTTTCCGAAATATGATATCTGTTAACGTTTGTTTTTTCTCAGTCCTTGTTTTTGCATCTTAGAGCGACTGAATCACAGATTGGTCGACGATGCATAAAAAATGTTTATACCTATAGAAATTATAGTTCTAATTGTGAAGAAAATATCTAAACTAAGTTACTGTCTCATTTTTTGCTACAGAAACACATCATAATATATAAAGTATTACACACTATTATCGGTAAAATTTACCGCGATAGACACGGGGTAGATATTTAGTTTATATTGTTAATTTTGACATTTGGCAATAACCATACTCTGTTGGTCAGTGGTTTAACTCGCAGATCTTATTTTTTCTGATCGGAAAGGCATGGGCTCGAATCCTGTTGAAAGCAATTATTTATCCATTTTTCACGATACATAGAAGCATGAAATTGTTCTTTCCCAAAGTATATTACCTTCTTCTTAATTTTAAAGAAAACATTTTAAGCTAATTTCTGTGATTTTGTCGCTTTAATGAGCTCAATTATCAATATTTGACTGGAGAGGAAAACAAATGAATAAGTAAATAAATAAAATGAAAAACCGTAATCTTTGTTCAGTACAAAAAAGGCAGGGTCAGCATATTTGCGTTTGTTTTTCAGTCTTTTGATTTTCTCTCCTAGCGATACAACTGCAGTTCTTATAGGTAGTAAAGTAAAATGTTTCGTCTATATCGGCTAAATATCTTTCAGTGAGTCCACATTAAATAAAGTATAATTATTTTTCCATTTGTCATTTCCTTTATAGGTTTTTTCTACTTCTGCAGGACATTTACGAAATGAAATTTAACTAAAGATATGGCTTCGTATGGAAGGGATTGTCCGCCAGTATTGCTTTTATGCTTTATGACATTATTATAAGCTATTTGTTTTATATAATGATTTTTATCATTGCATTTTTGTTGTTTCTCAAATAAGCTATTTTAGTACAGTTCTTTACCCGAAATGCCTCATGGCATTTCAATTTATGTTTTACTTATAAAATTTGAATTACTATTAGATTGTTATTGTAGCTTTGCTTATTGTATTTCGTTCGTAATAATTATTACGGTATTTTGAAATACTTTGTTGTTATTTGTTATGAACGTACTTTTATGTGATTTTGAAAATAGGTATGCTTACCTTAAAATATTTTTGATACTATATAATTATAATTAATTATATATAAAATGCTGAAATCTGCATTAACTATTCGATTTATTGGTTTCTATATATGCATTTGAAATAAACTGCCTAACACTTAAAATCAATGAAAACATCATTTACACTTTAAAAAGCAAATAATGTTGACGTTATCAGAAAGTGAAGCCGGGAGCCAATTTTACGAGCGTGCATTATTACGACAGAGGTCGCCTGTTTGATTTCTCCCTTTTGTTGCTGATTATACATGGGGAAAGATAGTACAGCAAGACGAGAAAGACACTGCTAGCTATAATTCTGAAAAACATATCTAAACTAAGTACTGATCCATTTTTGTTACAGAAATACATCACAATATAAAGATTTATACAATTTTATCGGTAAAGTATTTATCCCGTTAGTCACGGGGAAGATACTTTGGTTATATGGGGATTGATTAATTTCTGACATGTAATTAAGTTGTCTCTGTGGCTCAATGGCTGCTCAATGGTGTAGACCATCGCTCTGTGTTCTATTTGTCGAACAAAAAGAGAATTCAGTTTTCAAGGAGTATAGAAGCATACTGTTATGTTGTTTTTCCATAGTAACAAATATCAACTTCTTTTAAATTTTAAAGAAAAACAATCAGCTATGTTCTATGAGTCACTCGCTCTAACCTAAACTTTTGTCGTTCATTATCTGAAGATAAAAAATTCTTAAATATCAAATGTCTAGTATCTGTTTTTGACCGCCTGTAGATCTATCTTTGTAATGGCGACAATTAATCGGATATGTATTTGGATAATAGTTTCGGGCAGCTATTTTCATTTTTAAAAAATATAACAAAAGAAAGAGAAGATTTAAATGTTGCAAGATGACTGATGAAGGCAGATAGTTACACGTAAAAGAAACATTTTATTTTTTTAAACAATGTGTTTAAGTGGAAATATCTTATTTCAGGTGAGTGAACAGAGAGCTCTTGAGCTCCTTCGACAGCCGGCCGCTGCCTTGGAAACGTGGAATTCTGCTAATAATACTGCAACAACTGCTACCTCCACGGCAAGTACCTTGGCTACCCCCACATCATGTACATGGGGAGCATATAATAATTGTTAATGTTTAATACCTTTACACGGCAAATACGATTTTTAAAAATGTCACAGGCTTAGAAAAATAAAAAATCCAGTTAGATCTAGAGATTGTTGTTAAAACATTGTATTACTGAAAATTGTATCAAATCAATTTTAGAACACACATTCTAATAATGAAATGATAATAATAATAATGTTAACAAACTAAAAATTGAAATATAATATGCATGTTATCAATTTCAAAAAGAAATTTAAATTATGTCAATAATAACTACAATTTAATTGCAACAAAATGGTTACTAGCATATGTGAGAAACAAAAAGGTGCAATGAAAATAATCAGTATACAAAAATGCATATAATAATGTCATAAAGCATAATAATTGAACTGGCGGACAATCCCTTCCATAACTAAATTTAATCAATCGTTCTTATTAATGAACGGAGTTACATATAATATTTTCGCTAATTTATAAGATTTCAATTAGCATTAATAATAATCCTTAACAAACCGTTCTGTTGGGAAAATTCATCACTTGACTAAGCGGTGTCTTACAAGATAACTCGTAAATAGCGCCTCTCGATCGCGATTGTGGAAATGAAGATTATTTAACAGATTTTTAAAAGAATGGCACTGAAAATTATGTACATGTTTAAAGAAGTTAGGATAATTTCGAAATACATTTATAACATCAAGCTATCAACATCTTCTATCCAGCTCATAATAATACTGAGGGTTATTTGTATGTTAACTATGCTACACTCATATTACATTTCTTTTAATTATCGAACAGACACCTGATTACTCGTTTTGATGAACTATTCATTTCTTTTGTCAGAATAAAGATAGTGGATAACTCTTAAGACGGGTTCCATACAAGCAAGGACCAGATGCTTTGGTACAGGGTGCTCAAAATAGCTGTACATTTTTGTTTTGAAAAAAAAATGCTGTTAACATAGGAAAAAACAAAGATTAAAAAGACATATGGCGAATCAGGCTACCTGTTCATTCTTAATATTATGTCAAGGATAAACAAACAAACATAATAACATAATTATGTCAGTTTTATGGATTGAGAATTTTATTGCGAGAGTGTTTTGCCAGTCGTCTTTTGTAGAAATTAAACTGTAAATATTGAGCCTGTACTGGCTTATACTTCAGTTTATTCTGCATCGTCTTTCTTACACCTATCTCACATAGGTGTGATGTCAGTTAGACTACGCGTTCATGTTTTACACCGTCTTCTTACGCTTTTTAAATGATACCAAAAGTACAAACGGCACGTAGAGAATTTGTAGAAAATTTACTTTCTAAATATGTTTTAGAACTAACTAGGATATTTATAAGGATTTTCAGACAGTTTAATCCGACTGGTGCTTTTTTAAAAGTCAGATTTAAACTGCTAGCATACATTTTTATTAAATCAAAGAATAGTATATATTATTTTTTACATACTTTTTGCTTAAATATATCCTGATTGCTCAGAATATTTTTATGTTTTCTTGATTTTTTTATCAAATAAAGTGTTTTTACAATACCTACTTTTGCAGTTTTTCTGTCGTAAACAAAAAAATGTAATTTGTTTCATTCTAAATTTCTTGAGAGTCATAGTGAAAATTTAATGTTGTCAAACCATTTTACATTTGTTTTTGATGGAGAAATGTACGTTAATTCTTTGCTTTGTAATTAAATGGTCGTTTTTTTCTTATTTTAAAAATAACCCTGTTCACATTTTCACTAAATTTTGTGATTAACATTTGTCGCGAATTTGAAATGGAGCTTAAAGAGATCCCTTTTGATATTGTTTTGATTTGTTAATTGATTGTTTAATAGAAATATTTCTAAGTGAAGGTCATATAAGACCCTACTCTCCCTGTATATTTCAAGTACAGAAAATTATTAGTCGACAGAATATTAAAAGTTCAATTTTTCAGGTCAAGGTACCCATCCAAACTGACATAACCAATAGAAATGAGCCGTATTTTTCGTTCGCAGGAAACTTCCAGTTCGAGAATAGGACAATGGTGTTTTGCATAGTACGGTACGGGATACTCGATAAAAATCCTATTCTACCATTATATCTATACATATACATTCAGTAAATTACATAACAAGGCCGTAAATACTACTATCTTGGTTAATAGAAAAACATTGTCAATGGAAATTTAAGTCGCTTATCTTGAGTTCTTGAATTACGTAACATTTTGTGGTTCATTTCACAAGATTGACAGTATGAGAAAGCTTTCCCAAAACAAAAGTTTATAATTTTTCAAATAAATAATAGAGGAGCAAATATTGTTTCTTTGCATATTCAAACCGACAACAGGCGCTATAAAATGATATTCACCTCTGTTAATTTATCATTTTTATTTATTTACATATTTATTAATTTTACAAACTAAACACATTTGGTAATACTGCATTTGTGTCATTAAAACATTTTTATTCAAAATGTTTTGACGGTATATAAATTTTTAACGTCGTTGGATAATCATTTTAAGGATCCGTTTATTTCTCCTACGGTACATACTGAAATGACATGTAGATATTTTATTTGAACATTACAAAAAAAAAAACGAAAACCAATATAATACCTCTTTAAATGCAAAATTTTGGAATATTAAAAAATATGTTTGTAAATCTATCAGGTAAAGAAAAACTACTTACGTTTTATTAGTACCTATATGTTTAGTTAATGAGAGCCTGTTGTTGATTCACGCAATTTGTCACCAATTGAAAATCAGTGAAAACATCAATAGTTATTGAATCTTGAACACAAATTCATTGTGCACGACATCAGTTTTGTTAGTTCATGTAACTGCATTTCGCATACAGTCTTCCAAAGGCCGAAATTTCGATACAATCAACGTTAAAAAGAGACGATTTAATCTACTCAGGTACGTCAACACATTATTGAATTTTGTAGAGAACTTTAAATTCTCAATCCTTTTACAAACTACATCCTCAAAGACACAAGTTAGCTAGCAATTGAACAACAAGACATGTTCTTTTAATATTTTCAACCTAAAGGTGTTTAAGTGTTTGGTTAAGTAGTATAAGTACATGGAAAAATAAACAACTGATTATTTTTTCTTTTGTTTTCCCATGATAAAAACGTATATGTGTATTCGTGGAATCGAAAAAGACGGCTGTCAGGATTTTCTCCTGCTTTAGGCAGCCACGCGTTTTATTGGTCAGAGCCTCTCTCATAAATATTTCTACAACATATTCTGTTTTCTGTCAGGGTTGAAATGGTAGAACATCTTATATTTTATGGTATTTTCACAAATATATTAATCACTGGAGAATTTAATAAAGTATGAAGGTACCAGTGGTTTTACATACAAAAGTAGTGCCTGCTTAGAAAAAATATACAAAAATATCTTTGTTTAATTATTCGAGAATGGTTTGCAAATTGATAAATTATTTTAGACAAAAAATAAAGAAAATTAATAACAACCGATAGCGTTTTTTTCTGTGTAGTTTAAATATTTAAATCGCTGACAGAAATAATATGTTTAAAATTCTCTGCTGAAAATGACATGTACTTCCTAATATATTTTCTCTGACCTAGCAAACAACAAATGAAACAGTAGTAAACAAATCAGAAGACTGGTGATGGTATATACATAAGAATGGGATGTAAAACGTTGCAATACTCAGTATTCACAAATGAATTCTATATTGTTTCTTTTGTAATGATGAAGATCAATTTGAATTGTATATGTTTCATTAGTATTCAATTATGTCTTTATTTGTATTCAGTGTATTATAATATTCTGTTTTTTTTTCTATAACGTCAGTTTGTTTTGTAAAGGTCATTTTTTCATTCTATAATATTCTTTTTTTTCATTTTATATTCCTTACTGGTGTTATATTATTTATCACTCATATTGTGAACATATCATTTGTATTTTATAACTGGTTCACTTTTCAATCCTGAGCTTATCTGCGTTTCATACGTGTAACGCAATTTGTAATTTGTAACTGCATTCTGGAATTTGCTTGTTGACTGTGTGACAACGCACCAAATTGGCTGAAGGAAACCAACACGACAAACCCAATATCATAATGTAAAGACGCATTTGATTTCACTTATCAGGTATTTTCAGAAATAGTAGCTCCGGACAACACGCGGATTGTTTCGTTGCAAGTTTTTACCAGCTGAAACGTATAACCTACTTAGAAGCTGCCATGTTGTTACCGACAACCCCCCCCTCCCCCACAGCCAATAAATGTAGCAAAATCAACAAATAAATCCCAGAATGCAATTATCGAATATAAATCTAAAGTACAAATAAAGTATACAGTACAAATGAGTTCAGGTTTGAATAGTAATGAAAACAATATTTAATTCAAATGTATTTTACAATACAAATAAAAAAAAACTTTACAATGCAAATAAATCAGTATAGAATACAAAGATGAGATTAAAAATACAAATCGACGGTACTGAATAGAGATGAAAATTATCAAATACAAGTGTAAATTTATTTAATAAAACAATGAAGACATTGCTTATTACTTATGAAAAGATACAATAGAATTGGCCTTATTTTACAGTACAAATAAAACAATATAAAATACAAATACAGATATTGAATATTGCAAATTTTTACGTGCAAGTATTAAATAAGCTATGCAATGTATACTATCTTAATTAAATTAATAGTAGTATGTATTTATGAGCGTACTAACTTGAGGATATGTCATGTTCAATGTCTCTTACTGGAAGTGTAAAAAATAGCATTTAAAAAGTTAAAATAAAGTATTAAGCATTATATACAATTGTTAATTACAAAAATCTTCGGCTAATATTTGATGTGAATGTAAACATTCATTAATTTAAAGTCATCATGAAACGCGAACAAAATATTATAATGGCCATAAACTGTTTGGTCTTTTTATATCTAACTTTGATATCTTAAATCAAAAGAATTTTTTATCAAATATTATCTATTTATGTATGATGAGAATTTATGATAAATCAGCAGTAGCTTATAGAAAAAGAATTGCAAGAACATACTATTTAAACTACTTGCGTGGTACTGCATATCAGTCAAACGATCAATTGACTACAATTCCTATCGGTTCAGTTCCAAGACATTACTGATTTCACAATTTGTTTTGCAGTTTTGCAGCCAGTTTCTACTGTCTAGACTGATCTGCTTAAACATGCAGGACTTTGTTCCAAATCACTTACTTGAATAATAGCGTCTTTACAGATCGGGATTTATTCGACTCTTGTTTTGAAATTGCAATATTTGTAGACTTTCTGAGAACAAAGATCACTTTGGAGGTAAAGTAAATAATTTCGATATGAATACAACGTCTCCCTTACATTTTTGCTCTTACTTCTTCAAATGTGTGACAACCAGAGTATACGAATTTTCCCAAGTATTAAATGAAGTTGTAAAGAAATATAAGATACAGCACAAAAGCTTCAAATTGCATTACGTTTACAACAAAGTTTTAGAAAAGATACACAAAGCCTGTACACCTTTGTTGAAGCATAGAACTGTATATACAAATTAGAATATACAAATATCTACACAAAGATAACTCTGAAGTATGTGCAGTTAGTGTCAGATACAGTAAATATTTTGCGTATGGTCCTTTTTATTTAATTTTATATAAAAAGGAGTAGAAAAAGGTCATTGATTACCAAAAAATACTTAACACTTTTGTTTTCAGTTTTATACACCCTATTGAAAACACGGGTCGTATTTTGGGAACGCCAATGACGAGCGGGCGATCTGGTGGGCGGGCGGCGTCCAGTTTTGTCCGAAGCATATCTTCTACCTACATGGAGGGGTTTCAATTTTACTCCAAGTTCATTTAAATGTATGTTTCACTATCCAAAACTAGAAATAGTCAAACTTGCTTCCATGCTGACACCTTTTTTATCCATTATGCCCAAATTTTCACCAAAAGCTTTTGTGACGAGCGTATTTTGTAACAATGGCACCCTTGTTAAGCATTTGTTGAAAACTATGTTACAAAAAAAGTAATCGCCCTTTAAGTACTAATTTCTAAAAAAGGGGCGAACGTAATCTTAACAGGTAAATCATGAAAGTGATTACCTAGGTAAATTTTGGTAATACTTCTAAACAGTTACAATATTTCAGTTGATCGATTGTAGCATGCGAATGCAGACTGTGCATTTATAATTATGAAACATTGAGAGAGGAAAAATGCTTAAAGGCATAAAGTTATGTTTTTCAGAAGTGAAGTCAGCTTTTGAACTCTGCTTACATGATCAGGTTTAATCAGAGCAAATTCAATTTTTTTTCCATTATGAAAGAGATCACTTTAATTTACTAATTGCTGCTTTTACAGAGAATAAAAATCTTGGAAATTACTAACATATATATCGTATGAAACGCGCAAAAATACATGATGGTTTGATTTACAAACAAACATTTTTAGAAAAACAATCCTAAAAATCCTTGATATCAAATTTCAGTTTAAATTGCAAATAATAAGACATGTTTCCATGTAGTAGAATGATACATACAGCCGTAAGTTGATTTTCAACATTTATCTGCTAACACCTTGTCGACGTAACTCGGGACACAAAACAAAATAGATCTACATGCAACTTTTACAGTTCTGAAGAATGTAACATTAACCACAATATTACTATATATGATTATTAAATTTATTGTATTACTATAGTTTTTTCACTTAAAATGCAATGTTGCATGCAAACTGAACAAATGCGTCTGTATCGCAGGTTTCAGTCACCATATGCTTTGCCGGTTTTAACCATGTGGGTAACTAAAATGCTAAAATTTGAAGCTCTTTTAATATTTTTTCATTCATAACGCGGTAATGTCATCATTATTCAGTCATTTGTAATAAGTTTATGCCTGAAGCCAATATCGGACGAGACGAAGTTTCGAGAAAACCAAAGCACCGTGACAAGTTGTCTGCAGGCAAATAGCATTTGTATAAAAGTTTCAAATTGTCTCTTCATCTTATTGTAAAAGACTGTTCTTAAGCAAAAACAAAAATCTTATATATTACGAACATTAGTTTTTGAATACCTTAATTTCAGTTCAGTTAACATAAATTTTAAATAGTCCATAACAAATTGTGTTTTTGGGAATGATTCATCGCAAAAATGAACATATTATCAACAGGATGAATCGTTCATTACGACTTTTGGTGGCAACTAGTAATACTTTTTAGATGAGTTTTGAAAAGTGCCAATAAAAAGCTTTTCATATAGTGCTGAATTTGCCAGTGGTATGAGACAGTTCAAGTTGCCTCCTGTCGTAAGAACTATAGAAACAGACAAAAATGGTTCAAGCTATGTACGATCTGAAGTAAGGGACACAATAAGAAGATTAATGAGAACAAAAGGGTTAAACCATACATTTTAAAGCGCAGAAGAGTCTTCAATCAACGACTTCATGAAAAGATTCTTAAAGTGATCCCGTCTGATATAGCTCTGTTCAAATAAGTTTATTTAGTTATGTTCATCGCCAAGATTTACTTGGTTTTGAACACAAACCTTGACTTGACCTAAGTTTCATTATGGTGTGTCGTCTAAACGTTAGTCGACATGTTACTATAAGACAGTATAGCAATAAGATCCCCTTCTATGTCACATAGAAGACTTGAACAAGAGTATATGTAGTACATTGTGTAAAGCTTCCGGTGCCCATGTTGACTTCTGTACAACTTCAAAACTACTTGTTTATGCTTGCTTAACATATGACTCAGAATATTTTTTTAAAAATACAGGACATGAAGGTGTTCAATCAAGCTCAAGAAGATCTTATTTTGACGCAATTGTGTCACATCTAAACAAAATCTGTCTTAGTAATTTCACAGAAAATCTAAAGATTTACATTAATGATTAATTGTCTGTGTATGTTACTACCAGGATTGTGAGAATTCAGTTAGGAAACTTTTTCAGCAACTTTCAGACAATTAAATCAAGCTTGAATTGTTTTCGTAGCAATTTACTATCTCCTTTATTCCTTTTATTGAATAACAGTTTAATAGTTTACCTTGTAATTGCTTTAAGGGATTATTTTCTGAAGACCATTGTATTTTTTGAAAATTCTTCGCATAAAAGTTGATTTTGATTAACCATACAATTTTATTGTATTTATCTCGATTCTTTGAAAGCCTCAAAATTACCTCTTCAAATAACGTCTCTGCTAAATTGTAATGAATGCACATACATGTAGTTTGTGCAAGCATCACTCCCATAAATCGGTCTGATGTCTTTAGATCCTCGTCCCTTTATAGTTTTCAGTTAGCAATAGTTCCGACTAGCCTTAAGCATATTGCACACAAAGGAATAATTCACCGTTATCTTACACAATAAATCGTTATTAAAGACATTCAGAGGAAAAGAGGAAAAACATTCTGATCAAAGAAACAAATACCTCATGATAAATATATGCAAAAGAAATAATAAAATTTGTCAAAATAAATGCATATTCATGACAAATTGGAATTCTTAAATCGATTACAAAGTTAACCCAGATTGACATACACTTAGACATGTTGATTATCATAGGATATGATCCTAGTATGCAGCCTATGAGGGATTTAAAATCAAAGTATTATCTACAATATAGGGTTAACGCACGTTTTTTTCGTGTTACAACACATGCAGAATCCAGAGGGATGGTTGGAGCCCCAGCCCGTAAGACCTTAGGTTGTTATGGATACGTGTTTTAAAAATGCGTTCCAGGGCGACACGTCAACATGTTTCAACCTGTCGAGCGGCCATCTGGAAACTTAAAAAATGTCGATTAAAAAAATATTTGAAAGGATTTCATGTGGATCTGCGATTGATAGTATACACTTACGGCTTGTATGACTATTTGAACTCACGTTGTGCTAAAATAGACATAAAGGTAAATCGAACATTTTTATTTGCAATCCTTACGGTATTGTTTTCAGTTTTCGTGGTTAAAAAATAAAATGACAAGGTGACCGTTTTTTTTTCAGATACATTATTTTAATTTCGTCTACGTTCCGACCTGCAAAGGTACATAAACTGCCGCTTTGGGGCAAAAAGAGACGGATCAGCGTCCATTATATACAAAGGTCCTGTAACGCGCATAACTGAAAACGGGTAATAACAGCGCGTGAGCGCGAGAACTTCCTTGTTACCACACCTTTATACTCTCGTTAAAACATAGGCAAACGGGCAAAACAAGCGATTTTATGCCAGAATGTATGTAAATCTATTTACATAAGAAAACTACTCTGACAGAAAACTAATCGACAACTGCCTACAACAACAGCATAAATACTTTCTAGTATAATAACTGTTTAAAGTCAACAACCTACTTAGCAGTTCTAATCTCCCTGTCCTTTATTACGAGACAATGCCATTTTTAAATGCTTGCACAAGGGTTTTTGTTCAAATTTAATATATAAATTAAACTAATCCTATAGTCTGTGAATATCCTTTTTCATACTTCATCGTAAGAACTGAGGGAAGTGTCAGTCCTCTCATGATATATCTATCATTTAGTTCAATTGATAGAGTTTAAAACTTGTGTAGGATGAAATTCTTTTTTTTTTTTTGTCGTGTATTGTCCTGTGTTCTGCTTGAAATATTGTACAATACTCTCGCCTCAGCAACAAGAAAACCCGTAAATTATTCGAACCAGAAAACTTAGAGTATAGCAGCCTACAGAACGACAATGTGCTCCAATATTTCATGTGCACAATCTATCCTTTAAAGAAAATTTCATTCCAAAAATTTGGCTAAAATAAGTTCGGTTGTATGCAACAACAAATTGAAATAAGTTCAATCTGTTTTTCATTATTTCTTATTTTTTATTTATTTATGTTTTTTTTTAATTTTCTGAAGTCATATGTAAGGATTTTTGTAATCATAGATGTAATTAAAGATTAAAACTTTTCTCCATACAGTAGGCATGTTTATGGAAGTATGATATCGTCTCATTTCCAATTTATTCTGATTAAACTGTACGTTGGGTGTAAGTTGAGTATGATAAATAAAAGAATGGAAGGAACCACTTTCACATTCTGAAGCACTATAAAATTTCTGTGTTGCGGCGAATGTTTTTTGTTTCCGATGCGATAGACTTCAAGGAATCTATTTACTTGAACGATGCCATCACACATATAATTCGAATTTACTAAATCTTCCCTTTTCTCTATATCATTACAGCGGCAGGCTGTCAGTACGTAAATAATTGAAAGAGGCAATTGTACAAACTCAGTGATACAGCTTTATGAAGGTTAAAGAACTCATTTCATTTGATGAAAAGCAGACTCTTGAAAGCTTTCTGGTTCCTTAATTTAATCCATCCGATTACCTCCAAATCTGCTTGTGTCACGGAGTGTGGTGGTAATGTCTTATAATTGGTTTACGCATCAAAACATATACGTAAGCTATCTTTACAAAGGCAAAGCAAATAATTTGTTAAAAACATGTGCTACTTAAAAGAGTTAAAGAACGCATTCTCATATTTAAAGAAAGGCAGACACTGGAAAATAGAGCATCTTTGTTTATATATTCTTATGCATTCGATTACCTTTAAGTTTACTTGAGTAACAGAACGTGTTGGTGATGTCTGATAATTCTGTTTAGTGTCTAAACATTTGTATGCAAACTTTATTTTGAAGGGTTAAACTTTCATAACTGATTTTATTCATTAAACACAAACTTCAATTTCCCTTTTATCTTTTAGAAAGTAATAAAACGTATGAAACAGCAATTCTAGTTGAGTAAAGATAGAGGAAAGGAGACAATTTTGAAGTAATATGGTTTGTGTTTTAAAAGCAATCATATGTTCTATATCATACAGCCAACAATCTTCTACGGTCTTGCTTGAAACTATGCTAGTAGAGGAATTATATTGGTTGCTGTGTTTACACTTGATTTATACCACGCTGGAAGGAAACTACCAGGTAAAAATGGAACTTTGTAGAGAGTTCCCTGCGGCTGAGATCAGAATTTTATTTTCCCCCTATTGATTAAGGTCCTTAAAATTGACGGTTTAATGGAAAGTCGTCGAGAAGAAAAAAAAACATCCTTGCATTTACAACAGAATTCTTCGTAAAGATCATTATAATTATTATTGATTTATCATGAATCTTTACAAAATTTCTATGACTGATTATGCGTAAATAATGTACGTAAAATGCCTATTCAAAGCACGATGATAATTGGAAAATAATCATGTTTGAGAATTCTGGTTATAAATGTCCGCCTGGCAAAGATATTATTCCTTTCACAGAGTGACGAAGCAGGTTTTATTCGTCTTGAGTTGCATAAATTATATTAAATTTACTTGATCAGAGTAATGTTCCAGTTATGAAGTTCAACATTAGTACATTATGGTTTAAACACGAAAATACAAACATGGAAAAAAATATCTATCTTCAGTACAGCGACAGCATTGGTTTGATATTACTACCTTTTCAAACAATACTCGCAACATTATGTTGCTATACCTTGTAGGAAAATTAATACACAACATAACTACACATATTTAAGTAATAGGTTCATAGTGGCTTGAAATGGCACAGAGCAAATTTGTTTCATAAACCAAGTTATGAAACCACTAAGATTGGAATAAAGAGTATGAATTCCATTCCTAGTTTCCATGCATAACCGTTATTCACCTTTTTTAAAACTCAGATGTTTTGTTAAATGAGGTCATATGTCACAGGTCAAACATCTTGTTATCAGAGACAAGCTATTTTTCAATGGTTTTCAGGTCAAGAAGCAATTTCATGAAACCATGAGAACGTCAAACTGCTATCTTTATCATGATTTTTTTCTAAATTTGAATTAACTTGAGACCCATAATATTCAATACATTGTAAATAATAAACGAAAGCGACACTTGCTCGATGAAAAAGTGTTTTGAAACGTCGAAATTATTTCTGGAATTGACATTGTTAAGAGTGAGTTACGAGCGTCCAAATTACAACTGATTGTACATGTACAAAGTGGTTTATACTAAGCATTTGTCAAACTCCTCACACGAAATCATTTCAAGGGGTTAACATATTTTTATCCTAAGTCTCAACATTCTGATACGTTGTCAAATCTTGAATTTGAACGTCAGATGCTCGGAAACATTGCGACAGATCTTCCTGAAATCAGATATCTCTTTTCACGTTTTTTTTCTCACTCGTATTAAAGTTAAGTTCATATTTCTTCTTTTCTGCTGAATTACCAATGGCTAGCACGAGAAGGTTTTATAAAGTTTTCCCTTTATAAGCCTATGCAAAATCAATTGACCACCGGGGTAGGGCCAATTTCGATCCAGGATCATGTTAAACAAACCTGACAGAGGACCTCTTGTTTGTGCTCACTGCAAAATATTTAAGCTCTAGGCCTTGTGGTTTCAGTCAAGAAGATAGTTCTTAATTTTCCCTATATAAGCCTATATGAAATCAAGTGACCCCTGGAAAAAGGCTATTAATGACCTAAAAGGCATTTGAACAATCTAAATGTAGGACCTCCAGATGATGCTCCATGCAAAAAACCTTAGGTTTAAGATTTACGATTTTTTACAAGATTTTTAAAGATAAAATATTTCGCACAAATAGGGCCCCCGGGATTGGGCGAATTTTGATCCCAGGGACATAATTTGAACAAACTTGGTTGAGGACCTCTAGCTGATGCTCTAAGCAAAATGTCTTAGTTTTAGACATTGGTGTTTCAGACAAGAAGATTTTTTGTCTTCCCTATATAAGCCTATGTAAAAACAAGTGACCCAAGGGGCATAATTTGAACAATCTTGACAGAGGTCGTTTAGCTGATGCTCCATGTAAAAAATCTTAGCCCTTGGCATTGTGGTTTCAGACAAAAAAGATGTTTAATGTTTTCCCTATAAAAGTCTATTGAATCAAGTTTTGAGACAAGGGGCATAATTTGAACAAACTTGTTTGAGGACCTCTAGCTTATGCTCCATAAAAATATCAAAGTTCTAGGCATTGTGGTTTCAGACAAGAATATTCTGTAAGGCTTTCCCTATATAAGCCTGTGTAATATCAGTTGACCTCGGGACAGGGCAAGTTTTGATCCTAGGATCATAGTTTGAACAAACTTTGTAGAGGTCCAATAGACATAGCATCATACTAAATCTTAAGACTCAGGGTCTTGTGGTTTCAGGCAAGAATAAGTTTTTCCTTTCTGCTGCTGTAACAATCAGAGTTCCTGATGGAATTCAATTTTTTGAACTTATTTGGTGAAGCTTTATGTTAGGAATATCCCAGTCATGTTTAATCAAAGTTTGCTTAGCGGTATAGGAAAGTCGTTCGAGTCAAATTGTTGACGACGCAACACGCACGCCAAAGGACGCCGGCAATCAATGTTCACAAAAGCTAACCATTGAGCACTTCGTGCTCAGGTGAGCTAAAAACAGAATTGTTACTAGTTCCCATGAAAGGTATTCGACTTGTCAAATGTTATGGAATTACTACTAATAATTGTACTAGTGTAACGTTCAAATTCTCTTACTAAAGAAACATCTGTACATTTTGTCTATATCGCCTCTATTTCTTTTAGTGAGTCCATATAAATTTTGAATACATAAAGTAATAATTTCTGCCATTTGTTATGTCCTTTATAGAATTACTTTTATTCCACTGGACATTTAGGTAATGAAGGCTGAACTTAAGATACGGCTACGAGCTTAAAATTTAATCAGTCGTTCTTTAAAAGGTTTGGAGTAACAAAGTGGATGGCCTCGAAATTTATAAGACATACTGGTTGCAGTCATCATGGTCACTCCGTGTTCTAGTTTGCAGGGACAGGCATTTCCTGGCAGAAACACTAAATTATCAAAATATGTGTTGTATGTGATAGATATTCCTCATGGAGCTCGAATCTCCTAACGGAACGAGTAATTATACTATGAATGTACAACTAGGTGATTCTTCCTTGTTGTATGGGAAAATGGTGTTATATTGACTAAACGTAACTGTATTTATTTTCAATTGCCTTTTAAATTGCCATCATGGTCATATCACTTACTAGTATTTGTTCAAAACAAAGTAGCATTTTATCAAATGTCACTTTGTCATTGGTAACGTCACATAAGCATTCTTACAACAATCTGTATTTTATTTTACTTCTTTTGTAAAGCTGAAAATAAGTTTACCGGAGTTTCTTCAATCAAATCCAGATTCAATTTTTTTAATCAGCAACTTTATTGTACAGCCAGATTTTGCATCCTCGGGAGTATTCAGACTAATGAAATATTTAAAAATATTGTAAAAACATTCGATTATAAATACCTCTCTCTCTCTCTCTATTTCTCTCTCTCTCTCTCTCTCTCTCTCTCTCTCTCTTCGTCGAAATCAATCGTCGGAACTTCGCATTAAAACATCGTGTTTTTGACTGATGTAAAGCGATATGAAAACATCATTGTCTCAACGTTTGCAGATTAGCTGCTGTTTAAATGAGTTGTTGAATGGCGATCAAAAAAAAAAACTGGACGATAGAATCAACTTGTCTAATAATTAACCTTTAGTTGTCTCGGACCGATAAAAAACTGACAAACGTCCTTTCTGATGCAAGTTCTAGAAAACAGTCATTTCCCGACATGAAGATTAATTACTAAAAGGTATGTTTTATGTTGATTGTGCTCAGAGCCACCCGTACTGGAATACGTAAGATTTGTGTATTTTTATTTTCTTTTTCTCATGGAAATTAAGCATAATCTGTATAAATATGTTGTAATAACTGTTCCATCTTTTACGATTTTTTTAGCCATTACCCTATTCGGGAATATATAATTAACTAGACGTGTCGGGAATGTAAATTTAAGAGTATAGAAAAGCTGTGATGAAACGTCCGTGTCTCGTATTTTCCATCCTTAGAGACACCAAAGTTGTTGAATTTCCACTGGATGAATTAATTATTATTTTTAAACGAAATTTATATATTACATTATGCTTCGTTGCATTCGCTAAATTCACGCGCGATATACACGTATATAAAAATGTAAGATATAGACATTGCCCTTATTTAAAGGCAAGTTCCTTCTGTCATGTCCACATAAATCCATAGAATGACAATGTCTCTATACAAATCGGCGTTTTCATAACCACGATACTGAAAATGGAAACAAATGTTAAGACGTTTCATGTTCTGTAACTTAACTGGTCTTATAATACTGAAAAAAGGCTTCTTTTAATCAGTTTATTTTTAATTTAAATACCGTTATTCCGAAATAGCCTTAACAAATAACACTTTTGGGAATAATTTCTCAAATGCGCGAGCATTATCCTCCATGATAAATGATCGTAAATAATGATTTTGGGGTTATTTGGATAATTGCTTTGAGCATGAATAATTCGTTAACTGATACATCTAGGCCAAAGAGAGAAATTGCATAGAAAATGTTTTGACATCGTTTTGTTGCTGTAACGATAAAGTGACATCCTTGAAGCTAAAACTGTGGTTTAATAAGTCTTAATATGTTTCAGTTAGTAATACGAACTTATGAAATGCTAACAAATTAAAATTCTTAGAATGTATACATTGTCTTGTTCAGTGTCATTCGTGCAATTAGTTGGTACGGTCTAGTGCTTCATATAATTGCATAAATACAACCTCTGACTCGTATCGTTTCTTTGGCTCCATTGTCCTTTTTGTTACGGACTTTCATGTTCGTAAGATTGGGGCTCGTCCGGGTTGACTCAGTTATAAAAATTAAACAATAAAGAATCTTTCAATATTTGTATCTGATCTTCTGATCTAAAAATGCACAACACCGTTCGTCATCGTAAATGATGACTTTCTCAAGAGGGGATGCGTTACGGTCTATTCTTCGAATATGGAGTCTTCTACTTTAGTTCATGATACTACAAAAAGCTAGTAAACCCTTTTATACCAATTTTATTATATTGCAACATGCAGCCTGATTATAGAGATAATATTTTAGCTCACCTCAGCACTATGTGCTCAAGAATTATTTCGATCTCCCTGTCGTGCGCCGTCAACTTCTTTCTTTAAATAGCATCCTTCATCTTCAATTCATAACCTGTTAATTTGCTTCTGATGTTTGCTCAACAGCAGACCAACAGCCAAAACTCTTAGGTGAGCGACCCAAGGCCATCGTGGTCTCAAGTTTACTCTACCGTTTAAAAATGGTGTATTTTTAGGTCTTTGAAAAGTTGTAAGCAGTGAGAAATAAGGAAAGTTGTTAACGTTAATCAAATTAAACTTGTCTTTTTCAGCAGAATTTTTGTCGTATCAATTCTCCTTAATTAATCAAGCAAAAATATTTAATGTCTAAGATTTCAAGATGATCAAGTGCAGTTGTTTCGACACTTTGCAACAAAGGTAAGTGATAAGACTATGATAATCTCTTTACTGCGATTATAATATTTTATTTTATTTTTCTATGTTTGAAACATTTTAATCATCCACTTCAAGTACTGTTAATCTAGGCATTAATTTGTCAGTAACCGATGATTGTCTGTAGAGTAATGTGTTGTCGATACTATTTTAAAAGATATTTCATATTACAAAAGGGAATATCGACCGAGAAAATTATCAATTCCTGCAAATTGATTTGGCTATCACCAACAGTACAAAAAACAATAGCCAATATCGAAATAAACGTATTTCAATAAATCAAACATTACTGATACTGATTTTTTTTAAAGAAAAAAAAACTAAAACTGCTATTGCTTAAGCAAATTCTGACTATTGATATTTTTTTCAGTTTTGTTTTGAATAATACCACCTTATAACCGTCAGCTACCATTTCAGTCAGCTGAAATAATTGCATCTGAGGTCGATGGTAAATGTACACGTTGTTTCCTACGATACTCTATCAAGTTTATGAAAAATGTATTTCGGAAAAGATATCTGTCTGAACGAAATCTTGAACGCTACAACAAAACATACTTCAACGTGATTGATTTGTAGGGATTGGTTTCGTTATGTACCGTCTTGTCTTGTAATACTGTGAGGCATTTTCGTCTGAAGCAAATGAAAACTTTTGTAAGTATTTAAATGTTCACCTAACATTTATCTAATTTGTCTTTCTAAGTTGTTTTTGTTTTCGTGTACATGTACTTTTTTAGATTTAATCAGTAAATTATGGTTTCCAATGACAATTGGATTTAAAGGCATCAGTTTCAAGGGACAATTAAAATTTGTTGGCACTTACGGGATTATTTGGTTCTGCCTTAGGCTGTAGTGAATCAAGAAACACAAATCCATTAGTTTCGTTTATTTTCCCATGTTAATGTTTCTGTCAGTGAGTCAAAACCAAGCTCGGGTCCAGTAATATTATTGTGATCTATGGGCATTAACTTTGTCACTTATCTACAATTAACCATAAGGAAAGTGAAATCTCTAGTGAGTGTTCAATTATGTACATTGGCAGCGATCACTATGATGTATTTAAGAACACTTAAAGCCATTCATTAAAAGGACTAGTAATACAAACCTTCTTGTCTCTAATTGTAAAAAAAACTATATATTTGTAAATTACAAATAGTTGTCTCACTAAAGTCAGGCGTAAATGAATTAGGAAAATTTCATGAATTATGTACAGTGCTTTGTAGTTGATATATACAAGATTTTATGACACCGTCTAAGTATGTTCAGCCATTGCACATTTGTAATTTTGAAAAAAAGACTGATTGTAAGGGTATTTTTTATGATATTCAAGTGCATGAGCTATCTTTTTACCAAAGGTTTATCGAGAAGGTTTATCTCTTGCATTTATTTATCTTCAACAAGATCAATGAAAGCAGTGGTGTGGGTTTGTAGGAGATCACAAATAGTAAGTTCTGGAGCATAGAATTTGTTAAAATGTTGCATGTAGGCATACAACTGTCATGTCGCCCATTTATTCAGGTAAATATATATAAAGAAAAATGTATGGTTTTTTTTCTTTGTTTTTTTTTTTCAATCTGAAAACTCAAAGTTGACTAACTGTTGATTAAACTTCCTGTTTTTACGTGTTAACGACAATCAATAAATAACCAACGATAGTTACGAGTTAATAAATCATGTCGTTTTTATCTAACTTCCGAAAAAAAACCCATTAAAGCCTTTTAGTTATGCGTTGATTTAGGTCGTCAGGTCAGTTCATTTTTAGCCGTCTCTTTTGCAAAGTCGACAGAAATTGACCTGCGTGCGTCGTTACGCCAGTCTCAATCCTGACACAAATGCATAACTTCTGATAGGTTTTAATCGTCCTTATTTTGTAAATGCTCAACTTGTGCAAAACTGGAATATGTGTTGAATTAAAATCTTTGGTTTATTTACGTAAGAATAATCATTTCATAATGAATTTACATGTCTCGATATCGAGATATTTCGTACTTTGTAACATACATATCGTTGGCGATAAATAATATGATATTGCCTTTAGATGAATTAAACTTTTTGACAACTTTAATGGTTTACTTGCAGAGAAAAGGGCTAAAACGCATATAGCAGTCTGTCAGAGTCAGTCCATAATCAATCGTCTACAATATTGAAACTGTTGTTTTATTCATTTGACCATCAAAATTTTACCTTTCGTCAATAACAATCGTGTATAGAATGAAAAACGCAGATTGGTAAGATGAAAATATATAAAAACGAGGCGTCTTTTTCTAATTCAAGTGGGTGTTTGTCATTCTGAATTTATTAAACCTGAAGCAAACGTTTGAACTTTTCATTAACTTCAAAATACAGTTAGAGTATACTGAAATTGATGGGTCCTATCATTTGAAAATGTGCCCCTTTTTTGTTTTGGTTTATTTCTGTTATCATTCTTCCAAAATAGCCTTGACCGAATTGTACCTATATTAATAATCATCAGAAATACGACCTCGTTATAATTTGCAAATATTGACCTTTTGGTTTGAGGAAATAACTGTACATTTTTTAAAGAATGACCCCTTAACTGATTCATCCAGGCCAAAGAAAAAATGCGTATAATGTGTTTTGACAGGAATATTGCTGTAATGATGACAGTGAATAAACTCTTGAAGACTTTAGTATCACAAAGATAACAAAATAACAGAAATTACAATTATGATTTTTATGAACACTTCTATTATTCAAACAGCTAAATACATGATTAGCTACAAATCTGCACGGCAAACATCGGTTTTACCAAGTAAATTCGAGCTAGCTCCGTCACGTTGGTAGCCACGAGACCCGTCTGGTTGGCAGATCTAAATTTATCACATACATAACGAATATTCAACGTTTGTGTTAAATCATAAGTTAGAATGCTTGCATGTGCTTACAAAGTATGCATTTCTAGGTATTGTTCTACAAATACTACCATTTTCTAGCCCTTTTCCTAGAAAATAATAGGCTAGGCCTAAACGTTTGTTCTGTATTGCTATGCAAGTTTTGTTACTATTTCATTTAGTATTATTTAATAAACCATGTCATGCTAGCCTTTCGAATAAACTTATAGAACATTAAGTCAAGCTAGTTGCGTCGAAGGAAGTTATTGTTTTGGATTAATTCGGTCAGACCTTTTTTATTAAGCAATAAATGCTTATGTGAACTATAAGACTGAGTGTGACTTTTATGTCAAGTTCAGGATCATACTTTATATTCATAGTGCATTCAAAGTTAAGCCAAAGAATTCGTAAACTTGTTCCAAGTGTAACTGTTTTGTAATTAAATTCTATTAATTGATTTTCCTTTCTTGCTGTTGGGGGATGGAGAAGCATTAAAAATCCGTGAAAATGTCCCGTTCTTGATTTATCCTGATGATTCTGTAATTTGAGGCTGATAGATTTCAGAACAGAAGTAAGTTATGAATCACTTAAAGGCGTGAAGCGTGGGAGCTGATGCTGTTTATCTTTGTTTGATTTAAGAAATGTCATCACAGTGAAAGTTTAAACCCTTCAAAAATGCTGCAATTGCTGAATTTCTTTTTTTATAGAGATTGGGGCAACATTAACATACCTCTTCAGTCGCATTCTCTCATTCCTTTTTTTCTCTTTAAAAATATTGTAAAATATGTCTGATATTAGAAATTGTGTGAAGATAACAAATACAGTCCCTTTCGGGTCGGAATAATGAGACATTTACAAGTGTACGTATTTTCTCTATTTTGTATCCTTTCATCACAATTTACGACAGAGGTAACGGCTAATGTATGAATTTAAGTAAGTCCAGTTATCAAATGTAATGCTGCCAATCTTCTACAAGAAACGTAGAGAAATCGCACTATTTAGCTTGCCTGAAAGCATGCATGTGTTCACTTAAGTTCATCTCCAAGTCATTAAACTAATAAAATGAAACGTTTCTTTCTGTCACGTCTAAATTGGTTATATCAGGAAAAAACACAATAAATTTTGTTGGGTAGATTGAAAAACGAAAACCTAATTATGTTTTCCGTCGTTATTACATGCTTTATTACAGAGCGTGAGACTTCAATCCAGTTGTCTATTTTCGGAGAATAATAGGCATGTAGATCTCAGACTTAAACCGTGCAATTTCAGCATGTTTCATTTACATAACAGTGAAATGTGTTAGCGTTGGTCGAATGTTTGTTTTGTTATTTACATAAGAAAATTATATTGCCTGGTGTTAACGTCTTATCTGTCAACTATACTTTAATTTATAATGTCTTACGTCTCCTTTTAACAGTGCGCAGTGTTTTGTTCGAGAGCTGTACGATTCAGTAAAAATCCTTATAAAGCAAGTGAAGCATTGCAGAAAACATCAAAGGGCGCCGTTTAGCCAATTTTGGATGAAAAAATAAAATGAGAAAACGTTTTAACCCAAAACAAGGTGACATAAAAATGCCGTCTTTTGAAGATGACTCATGTACTAATATCTAAAATATGTGATGAGCTTTCGTCGATGGATTAGTATACAAATAGTTTCGAAAGAAAAAAAAATCCAATTTACCAAAACTGCTCCCATCAAGACCAAATTCCATTGAAACATAGACACACCAACAAATATACAAACATGGGTACACGCAGAGACTACATTGATGTAACTGATAAATTATCAGATTTTTATTAGGCCTTGCCAGTTTAAAATGTCTATTAATCTCTTGAAAACAACACCCCTATAAACTGCGTAAAAATAATGGAAAATGAAAAATTAAAAGACATTTGAAACAGAAAGTACACATTTTACAACTGACAAATTTGTTAGGACCCTGCTACAGAATAATTTTGTCATTAAAATTTAAAATAGTGCATATCTCGTGCATCTGATGCTTATCCTGGCACTGATTAATCATACAACAACATATTTGAAATACTGTATGCATAAAGCTACATAATATACCTGTTTCCATTTACCCAGTGAAAACTGGAATAATATAAGATTAAAGAAACAGAAAAATAATTATTTCGAAAATAGTTAAGATAAGCTTATACCCGAGAAATTCCGTTAAATATTGATAATACATGTAATTAACATTACTAAAACAATTAATAAAATAATTACAACCTAACACTACAGTTAGGTGCCTTTTCTTATATTATCCTATGGTTATTTTTCTATCTAAACTAGAATTTGTCATTTTCAAATAACATAAGGAAATTCAATTAAAATGTAGGAGCAGATCTGATCACTGTCTTTGATCATTAGACATTTAATCAACTACCAATGTCTTCATGAAACAGTCCTTATTGAGACCTTTCAAAAAACTACCGTACATGCGTTGCGCCAACACACATACATCGGTATATGACATCTGTCCCGTCTTATCATGTCAAAAATGAAAGGGAATGTGTTAATCAATTTTAATTAATTTTGTGATTTCCAGAAATGTTCTGTCAGTAGTATTCTTCTTATCTGATAAGGTGTTATTAAATAATGGTTTTCTTTGTTAAATGCATTAAACTGACTAAATTTCCGGGGAATAATGGTTTTGGGCGAACAAGGAAAGCATATTCAGTTTGTTTACCAAGTATGTGAACAGTATAATCAGGAGTAAAGGTGTTAGTTAAGTTATCTAATTAAATGTGCTTTCATACTAAGAATACATCATAAATGATCAAATATAGAAAGTACGCAGTTATACAGACATTTCTGAATGAATGTTTTTATATATTCTTTATTGTAGAATGTAATTCACTTTCCAACGCATATGTCAATATATAAATAGCTAATATATTCACGGATATATTATTTATATGTAGAATTTAAAGAATGGAGCAAATAAGGTATCTCCATCTAAAAGCCGTCTATTTTGTGGATGGTCGAATTTCTTTTCTTTTCTTCTTTTTAAATGAAAACTTCTTTTCACGGAATTAAAGACAAAACCCCGTTTAATATGTCAAATAACCCTAATTGTACTGTTCTTTTGTTCTATCTTTAAAAGCTTCTTTCAACCTTTGGTTAGTCCTGCTTTGTAATAAGCTTACAAATAAATCCGTCTGTTCAAACCAATCCATTAACGAAGGGCCTCTTGTATTTCATTTATATGGACAACAACAGTTTTTCATCCAAGCCGACACAAAACTTGTCTGTAATGTTAATCAAAGAGTAAATGAAACTACTCACATCTTTTACGGAAACAAGACCAATCAGAAAGAATGTGTCTGGAATATTTGTTCCAGGAAACATTAGCTGACCTCCATGTATTTCAGATCAGAAAAGGATGTGTTGCCATTTTTTAAGAAAGTTGACAGAAACATACCAAAAATTAAAAAGACATATTGATAGATCAAATGCTTTGTAATTAATCTACACAGAAATTAACATTCTCGAGTTTAACTTTGTCGCTACTCTTTCTGAAATCGAATGAAGGATGGAAATGCAATATTCGGAGCATAGCGTTACTTTGAATAGTTTACGAGATTTTATATATCGATTCCATTGATAAGATTTGTGTTCGTGTTTCGTTTTGAAAAGACCCGTTTTCGCGAGGATTTTAATTTCTCCGAATTGATATTTTATTTCTAATTTTCGTTTTATTTAAATTTGCTTACAATACAAAAATCAGTTTTGATATTTATATTAATTAATTTCTATTTGATTCGATTTATGGACTGGATTAGGTATATATTTTGCAATTATTCTTTGTGATTTGTGTACAATATATCCATTTTGCAACAGGGTCTTTGTTAAAAATCATTTCTGTATAAAATACAAAGTATAGAACTTATAAAGAGCACCAGCATTCAGTCCACATATAATGCCCGGCTATAATTTATGGTTGCATGAAAACTTTGTTTCGATTATTCCTGAATAACAGTATTTTTATTGGATGGCAGAACTTAACAGGAAAACAGCATAACGGTTATATTTTTTCTCCTTTACGGATTCCGTCTTTTATTATTCGGTTCTCGTTTCTCTTCTATTATTAAATGTTCTCGTGTCCATGAGTAATTATGTACGAACACGGAGAAGTAAATTACGCTGAAAGATTTGAGACGCAATCAAGATCTTAAGCATCCATACTTATTTTTTATTGTTGAAGAATGGCTGAAAAATACCAGTCATCTAAGAGAATCAGTTAAATTCGCTTTGTTAAGATTTAAGGATGTTCATGTAGCTTCGTGTTTTACTTATTGCAATACGTCAATTTTCATCCATCATTATAAGAATACCTTTAACTTAACATATTTTAAGCGAGGAAGAAATAAAAGTAATGTTTTAAGACTCAGTTGTTTTCAATTTCACCTTTTAGTTTTTGTGTCGCTTACTACAAAGTAGCGCGACATATAGGGATCACTTCTTCGTCGTCTGTCCGTCCGTCTGTCCGCCCGTCACAAAACTTGTCCGGACTACTCCTCAGAAACTACTGGTGCGATTTCATCCAAACTTAACAGAAATGATCAGTACCAAGTCTTGTTGTGCATATTGTCTGCATTTTCCAGTTCAATGATTATGTCAGAGTTATGACCCTTTAATGATTTTTATTTTTAAATTTTGTCCGGACTACTTTTCTCATACTACTAATGCAGTTGGAATGAAATGTAACAAGATTGATCAGTACTTGAAATACTTGCGCATATCTAACGGGGTTTTCGGTTGAATGATTTTTGGCTGAGTTATTGCCCTTGAATGAAAAATGCGTTTGGTCTAATAATGACTTTTGTGTTGCAGGCTTCACAGTAGCTGCAACATGCTACAAAGTAGCCGTGACATATAGGGATCACTTCTCCATCGTCTGCCTGTCCGTTTGCCCGTCTGTCCGTCTGTCTGTCCGTCCATCACAGAACTTGTCCGGACTACTCCTCAGAAACTACTGGTGCAATTTCATCCAAACTTTACAAGAATGATCAGTACCAAGTTTAGTTGTGCATATCGTCGGCGTTTTCAAGTTCAGTGGTTTTTGTCAGAGTTATAGCCCTCTAAATGATTTTCATTTTTAAAGTTTGTCGGACTACTTCTCTTGTACTACTAAAGCAATCTGAATGAAATGTTACAGGATTGATCGGTACTTCAAGTACTTGCGCATACTTAACGGGTTTTTTTAGTTGAATGATTTTTGGCTGAGTTATGGCTCTTAAATAAAAAAAGCGTTTTAGCCAACAAACTGTCCAATCACCTCTCAATACAAGTGCTTAATTGGTTATCATCAGGCGACACATATGATCACTGATTGCCCTCGTCTTTCTTTGATAGTATAAACTTAAGGTAAAAAATGTGTTTCAGAAATACGACGTAGTTTATTTGTCCACGTTTACATGGGAACGCGTACGAGTATTTCATTGGATGAAAAAACAAACGTTGTAAACCAATCAGAACTCTTCATCATTTCATGACCAGGAAATAATCGAAGAATCTGATTTGTCTGCTAAGTCCTGGCAACCAAATATAACATTTATGTTTTTCGTTTATTTTCTAAGTTATATTTCGTTGCTAAGAATTTGTTTTTGTTGCTTATAACTCGTGGCCACGTGATAAAATAAATATAGTTCAATGGATAGTTAAATGGTCCCCCATGCTTCCCTATCCTTTGCTGGATTTGGGACAACTTTATTTATTGATTTATTCATTTGTTTTAAATACGTTTTTTCTTTTTCTGTCTTTCTTTTTTTAGGCACCCCTCCCCTCAAGTTTGTTTATCATATTTTTTTTCTGGGATCAGAAGGTACTTTTACGTACCCCGCCTGATCGTTTTCATTATTCCTCTCTTTGATTTTGTTTCTTTGCTTCTGGGGTGATTAGGTACTTGCAAAAAAGAAAATGATTTCTTTGTTTTCATGGGGGGGGATTGGTAGGTACTTGTAAGCTCAATTCAGATAAATGAAACAGACGAGCGTTGGTGCCGCTCCGCGGTGCTCTTGTTTATAAATATCTCTTGAATTAGTATTTTCGCTTTTTCAGCTGGTTTTCAAAGTAATATTTTTTGGATGAATGATTTTTCCAGTGAACACAATTTATTCTGTTTCACTCTGGTCTAAGTGAATAGTTTAAATTATCAATACGCAAAACAATGCTATAAATGTTAGTGACATTCCAGAACTTTTGAAGTAAACCAATCAGGTATACAACAAACACGCCGCTTCTGCTAGGTTGTTGTATTTACTACAATATTTTGAATGTGTTAAGACATATTCCCCCTCTTCACCCCCATTTTCGTATATAATGTCACTAAATAAATGTCATATTCAATCGATCCAAAATCGTTCAAAACTCGAGTCAATTTTTATGCCGCATTTAGATTTGCCTTGTCCGTCCGTCAGTCCATCCATAAGTCCGTCCGTACCAAAAAGTTGTGTCGCCTGTAGCTCCAAAAGCACTGAAGCTAGAGTCAAGAAACTTTACAGGAATGTTGATCATCATGTGAAGTTTTGCACCTGGGGTTTCCGGTATAGATTTATTCGGAATTGTTAGAGTTATGGCCCCTTACATACTCAAAATTTGCAATTTTCAACTTGTGTCGCCTATAACTGCAAAAGCGCTGGAGCTAGAATCACCCAGTTCTGAGCAGGTTTGACATACTGTGTCTGACTGAAGCAAATGTTTATGAGAATCAAGTACAGTACCATCAACGTGGAGCTTGACATGTTTGCCTATGTCACGGGAAGACAACTGCCATGGTTTGTTGTTCTACACACGAGATAAGTTGCCAGTGACAACTTCCAGTGTTTCACATCAACCTCATATGGAACAAGTGTTAGTTACCACCTCATCAGAGCTCTGTCCAAGGTCATTTTGTCTTCTCTATAGATCTCCATCCTCGAACATAACTGACTTTATTAATAATCTAACACATATTGCAGACCAAATTTCTCCAGATGTACTGCTTGGAGATTTCAACTTAGCTTTTAATTCTACAAATTATACAAGACTGTCACAGAAATTGAATAACTATTCCTAGTGTGTGCAGCTGCCAACTCACAGAGGTGGTTCTACGCTTGATCTTGTCTACATACAGAATAATATTCTACAATCCAGATTATCATGCCTGTCAACCTACTTCTCAGACCACAGCATTGTTGCCCTACAGTTTGATACCTAAACAATTTTCCTTCTTCTTAGTGAGTTTAACGCTGTTCCAATGGTCAGATTGCAGACTCAGTTTGATTGAGCCTGTTCATGCACATTTATGGAAAATGCAAGTTACCGTCTACGCCCGTTAGCACCAGCTTAAGCAGAATTCAACATTTAAGTATGGAAATGGTGAAATTTTGTTCCAACAATTTGCTTAAAATTATTTGCTATTTAGATGACAATGGACATTTTATAAACAGCCTGACTAACAGAACATATAACTTAGGAACTTAGTACAAATTAGACATGAAAACACCTATTTACCATCTGCAAACTCCAAGAATGTCCAAGTATGCATACAAAATTGTGAAGGATAATATTTATCCATTGGTCACGGTGTTGGAGACAGTATTTTGAGTCTTCACACCACAACAGGTTTCTTATAGTTGTCACTTTGTTAAACCAGTCTTATTAATGATTCAGCGTGTGTGACTATCTCGTGGCCATATTGCTAGCTATATGAGTAGCTAGGTTGAGTGGGTGCATCTGTGTCCTATGGACACATTCCTAGTTTGAAAATAAGTCATTAGGCAATTATGTTGTGAATGAGTAAGAAACTTTTTGCAGAAACTCTTTTTACCAAAGTAACATCTTAAATGTTAGATTAGTATGACGTGAAAGCAAACTCAGATTCAAATTCAGCTATTATGTTTATATTTGATCTGACATTGTCAGATCCAAAATCCATACTTGAACAAAAAGGCGTCGGTCAGTAAAACCTGATTTAATATTTATACATTATAAATCATAAAAAGCATAGAAAAACGAAAAGAATCGGACATATAGGTCCCTTGAAAGTTATTATCTATGATGTTATTCCATTGAGTTGATGCTGTTGTTTTGCAAATAAATCATAGTATTCATCTAGTAAATGAAAATGGCGCTGGTATATTTTTCACATTTTATCAAATCTAACAAACATGAAACACTTCTTGCTTAAGATATGTTGTCATGTTTCAAAGAAGTCTGAACTAAGACATTCGAATTACATAAAATTTAATCAGATTGCATCTGTTTACCTTATTTGCTAGTGTGACCTTCTGTATTTTAAAGAAAAGAAAAGCACATGCACTTTCTATGTAAACTAAATTAAATAACTGTTTTTAAGCTAGGTTTAGCTCGTTCATTCTCTTAATTCAATCAGGAAAAGGGAGATAATGGTTTCTACTCATAATTGTATTAAGTGATCATAGTTTTCGGAGGAGATCACTTTTGCATCTTTTATTGGATAAGATGATCTTACCAAGAACAAAAGTTTGTTCAAATACTCATGTTGTACAAAAGTAATTCAATTACCTTTTTCAATCGATTGTTTTTTCCTATGTTCTAAATCAGATTTGGCAACCTTAAGTGATACGTCTGTGCTTTGTATTTTGTCAATTGTCAAGAAAACTTTTACACGAAACTTTCAAGACAAGATTTGCTTCTGAAATCGAAATAGGTTCAATGCACTTATTATTATTTGCATTTGTTAATATATAAAACTCACTGGCAAAAAAGAAAAAAAAACAGTACAAAAAACAACAAAAAACAAAGAAACAAATAAACAAAGAAGAAAAATACCACTTATTCTATTGTTTCACTTTGATGCATTTGTAGTTTTTATGTCTTTAATCTTAAAACACTTTATTTTTTAACCTTTGGCAACTTTGTAATAGACAAAAATCAGAACACTTTAATGAAGTTCGTGTTTATTTAATAGACAGCATCCGGTAGAAATCAAAGGTTGTCAGATGTTAATTAAAGAGAAAACCATTACGGATTCAAAACATACAATCAGAGTGTGTCTTGAATATTCTTTCGAAGAGACACCAAAGTTGACAAATCTCCTTGAACATAAAATTGAACAATCGATCAAACTGCCATGTGTTTTGTCAATCAGGCATCGACAAAAACATGTCAGCATAAACAGAGTTAAGAGGAAACTTCTTTCCTTTAAAAATATTTGTCGTTAAATAATTTTTAGCGCGTCGTTGAAATCGTTAGCAAGACGAAAATAGAATTTTCTAATTTTCCGATTATTGTGTTGCTTGAAGTGAATATATCAGATAAAACAGTCATGTCCAACCATTTAATTTCATTGAAAATTATGTGTCTGAATATACTAGTATATAATTTATTATAAGTAATACTTAAAAAGACAAACCCTAAAATCAACGAACGATATACTGCATTTATATTTTACTGGTTCATCATTAACTAAACGAAAAAGAAAACAAAAACGTTCAAGAACATGTAGACATTCAGAGTGTGTGTGTAGAACTATTTCTATCCACCAAAGTAGTAGTAGTAGTAATAATGGTTCAATAGCTTTTACATTACATGATTCTAAAGGAAATAGAATGATCTGGCCTCTTTGACTTAAAATCTTTTTTCTGTTATCTACGGTTGTAATTCTATCATTCGCCTCTCGTTTCCCCATCCTTCATTAATGTTTTCGTGACAGTGATCTTGTACAACAGCACACAGTCTTTGACTACCCTCAAAACATGTGTTCCTTGTGCATTTATTGAAAAGCCGTCCAGGACATAACAGAGGAAATATTACTAAATAGGCTAGCTTATTTTGTTTCGGTTTTTCACGTTGTCTCTGAAAAATTTAGCAAATAATTTCACTAAAAGAAAAGGGGAAGATGGGTTGGGGTGTGGGGGGGGGGGAGAGATCAAAGCAAAGAAAAAAAGAACATCTAGTCCTGTGTAAAACGCTTTTCCATTTGAAAAGAAAAACAACGTGAGCATCAGAATTAGATATAAAAGAAATTGGAGTCATGACGATAAATCAGCACTAGGCTAAATTAATTTGCAATCATTATTAGCAATTCACAGAGGCGAGCACAGGGTAATTGATTAAACTTAATGCTTGACACGTTCATCTGATTTTTAGCGAACTGAATCATTCAGATTCAGAAAAAGTGATTCGCTTAAATAATTTTTGACGTTCCTCGGTGGAAGAACAGATATTTGTTAAATGAATCTTGCTTTGTATTTGATCCGACAACATTTCGGTTGTTTTCTTTTCATCCCTCTACTCTGAAACACTTACATTGTTGAGACAATTCCTTTTTTACTGTTTTATTTTGGCTGCATTTTTTTTACATCTTGTACAGTATGATGAGGTATTCTGAGACTCATATTAAATTCAGAAATACTTTGATGGACATAAAGAGGTTTTGGGTGAAAAGATTGAACTAAATCATGATATTTGCAAGATTAATGATAAATAAATTTCAAAATAGCATATCTCAAAATAGACAAAGTTCAAATAAAGTCGCTTATCCTGTAATCTTGAAGTCGTTATGTTTTTGTATCTTTGCGATATTATTATTTAAGCTAAAACAAAATAATTTGAATACAGATAACTGTGACAGTGTTCTTTCAAAAATACTGCGCAAGTGTTTAAACTAGAGGAAAAGTATTTCGTAATCTCAAATGTTCCAAAGAGTTGCTAAATCGATTCTATGTTAGTACGCTCAGTAGCTATAAAGCCAAAGTTGTTTTTATCCCAAATAATATATCCAATCACAATGTATGTATATGTGTGTATATATATATTTATAACCCTTCCAGATTTTTTTTTCTCCTTTTTGATTGGATATTGATCCGCCGAAAGAAATTGATATAACCGAGCCAGACAGGTAATAAAAACATTAAATTTCCCCTTTGGGTACCCCACGTTGTAAACAACATGCGCTGTGACGATGCGCGTGCAGTTCGATGTTGTAAAGTGTAAATTCCAATACACAAGCACTTTTTTAACTGTCAAATAAAACATATTTACCAAAATAGAGTGATGATAAATATTCTCGTCAGTATTTGAAACAAATATGACCTCGTCAAACTTTGATATTAATTACAAAAAAAGGGTCTTCAACAGACTACTCCTTTTCTTTTGTTTACATTCGTTAGGTACGAAAGCAAATACTTCATGTAGATCTACAGACGTCATTTTAAAGGGGTATCCTAAAGGGAATCTTATTTCGACGTTTCAAACAGCAATGATTTATTTTAAAATCGTCTTACTCGGCAGGGGAAGGGTAATAAATTTATTATTTGGGTTTTTGAGTGATATATTTGGATGTATTAATAACACACACACACACGCACACACACACACACACACACACACACACACACATATATATATATATATATATATATATATATATATATATATATATATATATATATATATATATATATATATTGTCTGGTTAAAAATTCCTATTGATTAATTCATGATCTACCTTAAGAATTGTTTGTCTACTGTAGTCGAAAATTTGACAAGGCCCACTTAGATACGGACGATATTTATGTATTTATGAACTATGTAATTTTTGGGTACCATTTGACGCTAATGTAATACGATAATTGATATCTGATATCTTGGGACATTTTGGGTTGTATTTGTTCTCACAGACATCTGCTATTTTGTAGAAAGTAGATTGAAACATTGCAAGTTGTGAAAACATTAAGAGACTATTGTGATTTGATTAATTCTAAACTAAAGTTAAATTAAAAACACAATAAAAAAAACGAAAATAAATAAAACTAATTCAGCGACAATAGATCTACCACATTTTATTAACTTTGATTTATTATCTTATATATTTGTTGATAAATATCTGTCTGTCTTTAATGTTATAACCAGGAGAATAAAGAGGGGAAAAACAACAACAAAGTTTTTTTATTATCATTGATATATTACCATACTTAAAAACATCAATTTAGTCAAAATATTATGCTATAAAAATACTTTCAGAAGCTTTAATTACACAAATGAAATATTTGACAGTCTTAGATTTTCCAACTGACTAAACAGTCCTGCATCACGTTTTTTTCTTTTACCTTTTTTCCCTTTCTACCAGAGATACCTACGTTTAAAGAAGAAGTCTGAAACGACACCCCTGGCACCGTATTTGACCGATGACATCGGAAAAAGGGTAGTCAGACATCTGTTAACATGAACTGAATTGTTCATCATCTTGAAATGCAAAGCTTTAGTGCAATGTTAATAGCTAGAACATTGCCTTTATAAAAATGCCTAATTTTGTGATATACAGTGAATAGGTATAAATATGTTACAGTAGAAAATGTTACAAAAATAGCCAAATATGTAAAATACTATAATACGAAATAGTATATGTGACGTCATTTAAAGAATATAACATTTTCCGCATCATGTCCCCACACAACACAATCGTGAATCTATTAGCTTTATGCAGGAAGCTGGAATTTTCAGACATTAATCCTTTGATATCAGTGGTTCAAAATAAATAAAAAAGTCAGCTTATTGACGAATGTCATTTTCGCGTGTTTTGGGTCATTAAGAAATAAACAATTTTATTCGCAGAAAAGTGACATTGTATTATACACACAGTTCTACCAAAACATCTGATTGCTATCATTTTTTGTATTACGAGCAATGCAGATTGCACATCAACGCAGTCATCATTTGCTCCTCAGCTATATATCTTAAATTGACAGCATTTAACTGATAGATAAATGTTGACAAACTGATTAATGTTACTGCCTAAAGTTTATAAAGGGCAAGTCTGCTTTAAAAATATAAAAAGAATGGTCAATGGCATCTTAATCCTCTTTTACAGATAATTCTGTGAAAAGCGTGTCTAAAATCCCGGTTGAAGACAGTGTATATTATTGGATTTAAGGCTGAATTGCAATAGCCAGCCCAGAAGACCACAGTGAAAACAATTTCGCCCACACAATAACAGAATGACGTAATAATGTACAATGTGAAGAAGGGGCACCAACATAAAATAAAAGCTGCCATCACTAAACCAAGTACAATTGTCGCTCTACGTTCGCGAGCTTTGGCTATTTTCCGTTTGTGTCGTTCGTGTTCCCGTAATGACGCCGCACGCCAACCTTTGGAACTTTTATTCCCGTTTGAACGGTGCCTTTTCTTTGTAAACTTTTCGCTGATTTTTTGCATGCTGATTCGCCTTGTCTCTGATTTAAATACTTGTGCTTGTGGTTGTTTGTTATTTGTACTTTCGCAGTTGTGTGGATCGTTACTGTTTCTCAACTTTTCAGAAAGGTTAGAATCTTGCCTTGGCATATTAGCTTCTGTCAAATCGTAAAAGTCATCTTGCTCTGAAGAATTTGAGTTATATGTAGATCTATCAAGATCATTATTATGGCGTATGTTATTATCACCTTGGCAAGTATTTACTCTTACTGCCCTGTATTCTGTCTCTTTCACACTTTCTAACACAGGCTTCTTCATCACAGCTAAGCGTTCATTTTCCGGATTTATTCGACTGTTTTGAATGGTACTTTCTGTGTTGCTTGAAGGAAAATCTGTATTTATTTCGTCTTTTAAATCGACTTTTAGATGTTTGTTCTTCTTCTTGATATTTTTCCTCGCAAGTTGTCGTGCAGCGCGGAATATCTTAAAGTACACAAAAACCATTATCACGCAAGGAATATAAAATGAACCCATTGTTGAATACAATACGTACCCAATATCGTCACTCAAAAGGCACAGTGGATAATCTGTCACGGGTAACGGATTCTTCCAGCCAATTAACGGCGGCACGCAAATGATGGCCGATAAAAACCAAACTGCCGCTATCATTAAGGCAGCTTTCTTTGGTGTACGGGTTCGTGAGTAAGTTATTGCACGAGTAATGGACCAGTATCTGTCAAGGCTTATTAAGCAAATACTCAGAATTGATGCTGTACATAGTAAAACATCTATCGCCTTCCAAAGGTCGCACCACACTTTTCCGAAATACCAGTATCCCATCATTTCATTAGCGAGAGAGAAAGGCATTATCACAAGTCCTAATAGAAAGTCAGCTACAGCGAGCGAAGCAATGAACCAGTTTTGCGTCGTCTTAAGATTCTTATCTGTGAAAATGGCAACCACAACGAGAAGGTTTCCAAAAACTATCACAAACATTATAACTGATAAAAGTATAGATGTCAAAATGATATGTGGGACACTGTAGCCTTTGGGGATGTACCCGGAATTAGTTCCGTCCGTCTCGTTCAATTCAATCATTCTTGTAGTA
This sequence comes from Cyclina sinensis, assembly GCA_012932295.1. Classification (NCBI taxonomy): domain Eukaryota; kingdom Metazoa; phylum Mollusca; class Bivalvia; order Venerida; family Veneridae; genus Cyclina; species Cyclina sinensis. The sequence goes on from JAAONU010000016.1 coordinate 31,465,842, forward strand.
ACGTTTTTAATTGTAAAATTATTTAATTCATCAAAGCTGTTCAAGTCTTTAAATGGCGCTGGTATCGATGTACCCACCATATTGTTCTCTTCCTGTTCTCTTCCTCCTTGTAAGCTGATCCCGATACTTTATACAGCATTTTAAAAAGATGCTCACAGCATCTGAAGCAAAATAAAACTAAACAACTTCTAAATACATTATTAACTACAAGGTCAAGGTAAAATGTACCCATCATTGTTCTTCAAATGTCCTGCTAGCTAATCCAAATATATATTGAAATAAAATAACGCTTTCCAGTGTCCATATATCCTTCGAATATACTTTGTTTCCTCATTCCTTGACACTTCCGCTTTCTCAGAAAAAAAACCAGGAAATACTACATGGAACATAAAATTTATTAATAGTCTTTTGTTTTTCTTTTCAATCAAAAAGGTTCAACTGTCTTTGACCGTTATCATATAATTTTCTTTCTCGTAAATGAAAATGAACTTCGGAAGATTTATTGGAAAAGTCGCTTTGTGTCACTTACTTGGACATTAATCGTTTAGATATACAGAAACCCAGACAAATATATCTAACTCATTTGCAGATTTCTGTGTGCCTTTTTCATCGAGATTGAAAGACGCACTTCAAATAGTTTCTTGTATGGGAATATTCCTTCTTTAGTAGCAAGAATTAGATTGATCCTAGTAAGTGACGCCATATCGAAAAAAGAATCAATGTAAATCTCTTCAAAAAGTGGTAACAAAATTCTCTTTTGAATTAAAATAAAAGTCTAGGTGGAAATTTTCTGATATTTCAATAGTTATTTCTCTAAGACTTTTTAGTAGATTTGAAGCAATGGCAACATACACAAGAACAATATTCGAATTATCAAGCGCCGACATGTGCATCAATAAAACGGCGTCATAGAAATATCTTCAGATCATTCTTTGAGAGACTTCGTCTGAAAATACAAGAGAAAAACGTGTATCAATTAATATTATATGGAGAATGTTTTTTGAACAAGCTGCATTTGAATTTCTATTGGCATATTTCATTTTCAAACTAAACAATTGCATAAAAATGACCCCATTTTCCTGTGTATTTGTCAGACGAGTAGATTATACTGGCAACGTGCTCAGAAAAAGCAGTGCTTCAGGAGATTGACATACACATTGTATTTCAACATCTACATCATAGATCTCCTGGAAACGTGTTCTTGTGTGTGTGTGCGTGTGTGTGTGTGTGTGTGTGTGTCCATGTTCATTGTAAGAGTATGAACGAAACTCTAAATGAATCACAAGTTTACATTTATTGTGAACTTTCTGTTAATTAAATAATGAACAAATGTAAACTTTCTGTTAATTAAATAATGAACAAATGTAAACTTTCTGTTAATTAAATAATTAACTATCAATGTAAAACGTTTTCCAGTAGTAAATGCCACCAATTAAAAGAAGTTAGAATTATCTACGTCGTAAGGACTTATGAATTGATAAGCTAAATACGTACATTCTAACACTTTTTATCTCACATTATGGCGTGCTTTAACTGTTACATTTATTTTTGAATGTAGCTTTCCTCTCACAAGAAGACAAACTGTTCACGAAACATATATACCAGAAGGAGCAATAAGAGTTGCCAGACATTAACATTGGTATTTTGTAGCTAATTCAAATCGAAATATTTTACCTCTTATAATTTTTATATTCTATTTTCATTTTGTGTCTGATCATCAATCGTTATGATACAAAGAAGAGACTACAAATATATAATTGTGCATGATTGTGTTAAAATGTCTATTTTTTTCGGGAAAAGGACTTTCTCTCCAAATAAACGTTTATTTTTACTTGATTTGCTTTTATTGATATGAAAAATAGAAACAATCTTTAATTGCTCCTAAGCTCTCGTTGAACAGTTTTTATAAAGACATGTTTTTATAAAAGGAAAAAGTCATGCAAATCAGAATAAATTTGAAATAGTTTACAACAGAAATATTATAGTGTTTTTCTTTTTCTTTTGTTATTATTTTGTCTGAGTGCAATTTGTTTAGAAAACATATGTATCCCATAGAAAATGTTCGGTCTCTTAAAATACAAGTAAACCTAAGGAATCAATATGAAGTGAGGAAGACTGAAAACATAACTTCCGAGGCCATAGAAGGCTTTGAAATCAGTTCACTAACTACTGTTACCAGCTGACCACATCAAAGTCTATAAATAACAGTCTGACACATAGCCACAGCATAGGACACTTAAAATGTCTTTGCAAAGTGCGTTTTGTCTGGAGGTAATGATAAATAGGCGCTATTTACAAAAATTTAATTAAATATTTTTTTATGTTTATGCGAAAAGAGTCTGGTTTATCTTGGTCACATATAAACATCACATTTACCTTTACATGTTTTGTTTGATTATTAAAAAAAATCTTATTTTCTCTGTATTAGAAAATTATGTTATTTTTGTCACCGCGGTTTTCAAAGTGATTTGTACATATTTTATCGTCAATTTGATACGCACTTTTAGAACAATAGTTGATATTGCTACATTATTTCATATTAAGTGTCTATCAGACTTTTGTCATTTTCTATTTTTATTATATCTTTCCTGGACGTAAGTGGGTAATACACGAATAAAAGGAACGAAAAAACACTATACATAAATTAATGCTTTGTTTGCCTACACCCACGGTGGCACAGATGTCACATGCACAACTTTTGTTTTGAATTTTACTTTTCTTTCTTTTTTTAATCTCGTACCCTAGAGATATTGACTCGAGGGAACGACTAAGTATCTCGTTGGAACGAGTTACTAAGTTGTGGGAACGAGATAAAAAAAGAGAAGAGCTAATCTGAAAAAAGGATTGCATTTGAAAAGAAAAGGTAGCGCGATAAAAAAGAATCGTGATATAAAAAAAGAACCGAGCATGTTAGCTATGCCAAGGGAACGACCTACTAACTAGTGGGACCGAGTTAGCTATGTCGTGGGAACGAGATAGCAAGATAGTGTTATTCTATTTTTTTCAAGCAATACTTTTTTTAAAATTGCACTTCTCTTTTTTATCTCGTTCCCACGAGATACTAACTCGAAGAAAAAAGTTAGTATCTCGTGGGAACGAGATTTTAAGACGTTTCCACGACATAGCTAACTCGTTCCCACGATGAGTAAGTCGTTCCCGCGACATAGCTAACACACACTGCTCCTTTTTTGTAACAGGATTCTTTTTTATTGTGCTAATCTATTTTTCGAATAAAATACCTTTTTTATCAGATTAGCACTTCTCTTTTTTCATCTCGTTCCCACAACTAAGTAACTCGTTCCAACGAGATACTAAGTCGTTCCCTCGAGTTAGTATAAACGAGATAAAAAAGAGAAATTGAATTTTTAAAAAAAATGAGTTGTGCATCTCATCTCTGTATCCTCGTATACACCTCTTCTGGGTTTCGATCTTTATTTTTATATAATTATATTGACAGTGTTCTGAATGGAAGTTAGACATCTAAATAAATTTTCACTCTTTTTTCCAAATTTTTGGGCACTTGTCAAATTATTATTCAAAAAATACTTTATCTAAGAAAAGTTTTAGAATTATATTTCAACAAATTCAAATTTATATATTATTTATTTATTTGTGGGTTTATTTATTTATTTTCGTTTATTTCTAACTTTTATTTATTAACGTTTATTTATTAAAAAGGTTTATTTACTTACTTATTTTTATAATTATTCATTTATTACCTTTCTTTTTATTAGTATATTTTTTAATCTATTTTTCTCACAAGTTCTATTAACAGCTCAATAATGACAGAAAATCAGTCAAAGTCATTTCAAGACTGTTAAATTAAGTCATTTTAAAAATCAATATAAAAATAGCACTTGTACAAACCAGCAGATTTCTGTTCTGTCATTTCTATTAGAATTACTTCGTAAATCTCATAACTATGCATTATAAGGTATAATATATTCCGTATAATCTAAAATATTTTAAATCCCAAACAGAGCAGTCAGAAGAATGAAGTACTGAGTAAATATTCCAAATATATATACAGCCTTGTCAAGCATGTCGCTTAAATCCCGCAAATACACTGTGTAACGTGAAAACAGACGAGGCAAGTGACAGATTCTACAGCAGAGAATACGGACAGAACTTCCGATAAAACCGATCAATCTTCTAGTATCGCAGTTTCAGTCCGTCAGCAGTTACAAAATACGCATCCGTGTGTGTGCTTCTGATAGTACATTCAATAATGATCAGGTTGATCTTACTTAAGTGCTACTCAATTATACATTTATTACTGAGGTGTAGACTTATAGCTATTATTTCTTTCTTCGTTCATTCGTCTGCAAGTTACTCTCACCATCAGTCACTTATAGGTTATATATCGGTCTGTATTCTATATTATGAATTTTTACACAAATTAATGTAGACTCACAACTGTACTGAGCATTTTAACGAAAATGAAACTTTCTGTAATACAATTCCACATTCTATAAAAGACATCACCTAATTGAGAATTCTACACTTGAATATATCAATGACATTTGTTAATTAGAAAAAAAAGAACCACAAAATTATTGTGTAACGGGATATTTACGATCGCACGATTTCTTCGCTTACAGTAAACTTTAAGGGTATATTTCTTTCGTAAGACAGCTGTTATCGACGAACCTTACTGACACAGTAAATTGCTTCTCTGCAGAAGTTTCATTATTTAGCTCGACATGCGTTTAAATTTAAATAGATACCGGTAAGCGGTCTGAATTCGTCTTTAGATACGATAATGGAGAAGTTTTATGGGCATTGGTACAAAACACTATATTCCTGTACAGAAGTACTATAACAATTTTCTTCGAACTGAAAAAAATGAGTTTCTCGTTTGGAATGCGACATCGGTTTCAGGACCTTTTGTAACTAAACTTGGAAATACGTTTTCAATTATCTGAAAATGTAATAATCCGAAAATTATAAACTTTTAATTGTTAAACATGAACTACGATAACCTGTCGAATGTAGAAATACAAGAATTATAGACAGAGCCAGTACTGTCGATACAGCACAGGTCTGATGACCAATGTCCGTGTAACAATCTCTAATATGGTTATCTGGAGTGCCGGTTTAACTCTTTTCTCGTGTTTTCAGACTAATCTATCAAACTGTTCATTAATGGTAGATGTTCCTGTGACAATAGACCAGCCTTCTTCCATAACTTTCATACTTGCTTGTCGTGATTCATGATTATTAAATGCAAGATTGATGAATCTTCACAGGAGAACTCAAAATTAAATTGCGAATAAGGACTGATGCTGTGGAGGCTACTAGCCGTAAATATCAGTTATTTAAAATCAATTAAAGCATATAGCATTTAAGTATGCTTCACATTTAGGTCGCTATATTCAAACGTATAGCATGTTACAAAAATAACAGCGTGACGTCAATTAGTTGCTTAACGGAAATTCGATTTGGTTTACATCAGATACAACACTACTTACAACATTTACAATTTTATTATGTTATTTCAAACCTCAGATTCATGACTCGATATATATACATTATCTAGAAAAAAATATGATTATTTGACATTCCAAATTTCACTCACGGCTCAAGCATTTTCTTCGAACAGTTTTAAAGACATATTAGTTTTATACTCAAGCGTTGCTAGAATGGGTATGCAATTACTGTATCGAGGTAACTAATTATACGCCCTTTTTGTAACAGATGGTTCATTTGTGTTTCTTGAATAATTAGTAAGGACTCGATAGATTTCTAGGCATATCACTTCCGAGAAAAGAAAAAAACAAATAACGGAATTTGCATCATTTGCATCATCAAATATGCAAGCATTTGCATAATTATAAATAAAGATCCAGCGTGTTTAGCAACTGAAACTACATAATTATATTTTGAAAAGTAATTTCAATATCGATTAATTTCACGGAACATTTTTTTTATGATGACACGCTTAGAATTCATAGTTACCAAACATTCCAGAATAAAAATGATTTTTAATAAGTTGTAATTTTTCGTACAGGTTAATTAAGGACAAAATGCCTTTAAAAGTTTTCATATCAAAGGCAAAAATGCTCAAAAATGATGTTTTATTTATAATTCATCACAAAGTATTTTTAGATTAAAAATAAAAATGAATTATCCTACTTGAAGTGTTGTAATCTGAAGCAAAATCACCGGTATTTATCATAATTAATTGTGTCACAGAAAGACATTTACTTTGTATCCATATAAGTGAGTTCTTATATGATTCTTTAATAACTTCAACATGTTCAAGGAGCAAGTTTGCACAATTAAATCCATTATGTTGTGCTTTTACAGCAAAATGTAATGCCATTCATTTCACACAAAACCATCTCCTATGTTTTGCAAATAATTCCAGGATCGACAAAGTGTTTTAAAACTTCATTTCCTTTTATCTTTTTGCATCCACATATTTCTTAAAATTCTATGTTCTCATTACGAATTAAACGTTTCTATTCTTCAAATGTTGTTCCATTGTAATAAATGAAATTTATTGCAGGGAAGTTTATTTTAATTGATGATGCAGCTAGTTTGCTTGGCAAGGCTTTAGTGGTACTTTTTTGTCAATTTGCATTAATCAAACAGCTCAAGATTTGCTTACAGTCATCATGGGTACGGGTTTTGTGAAAACAAATGACATGGCCTGATCATGGTGTTTTAAAGGAATGAAATGAGCCCAACTAAATGCTTCCTCAATGTACATGAAGATACCACACTGAGGTTATGGTAAGGTAAATGAAAGACAATACATATATATCTGTAATTCAGCTACCTAAACACAATACTTTCTTTGTTCTGTATTTTATATGGTATTTTGCATTCTCTTTTATATCTTTAAGAGCTAATGGATTTCTACTTATCTCAGTGTTATCTGATGTCATGTCACTTTTATATCACAGTTTTGAATTAAATAGAAGACAGAAAGTAAATACGGATGGAATACGCTATCCCCACTATCACTAGAGAGAAAAAAATGATATTAAACAAAAAAGAACGCCACATTCCAAACATTTTTTATTATTTAGTTGAAGCAATTTTCATGAAAACTTTGTTTTTGTCCTCAGTTGATCAATTCAAGCTAATTTGAGAAATCATTCTGATAAAATTTGCGATTCTCTCACAACTTAATTGGTCTTTGCTGAAAATTGAGTTCCTTGAATGTGTTTGCATCGAAGTCACATTATTCAAGATTAGATTTCACAAAAAATGACAGTCTTCGTTCCTGAGCATTTAAACAGCACTACCTTATTGCCTGCACTTTTACCTTCAAATTGTGTCATCATTTTGAATAAATTAGTAATTTTTCAGTGCTCGCCTTAATTTTGAAGCATATATGGTAACAGTTGCAAAAACATTTTATGAAAATTACACGTAAATGTTCTAAGAAAGTTTGTTATATGTATGTAAAAATGAGCTGAAAGTTTAATCTTGTAAGTAGTTGCAGGTCCCTGTTATTAAAACATGACTTCATATATCAACTGAACACACACACACACACACACACACACACACGCACACAGATATATATATATATATATATATATATAAATGCAAAACATTTTTTTCAATTTTGCATTCTACTCACGATTAGCAGTAAGAAATATAAATGTACGTGAAAGTAAAGATTTTGTCAAAACTGAAAAATATTATTTTGCAAACATTCATTTTCTATAGAAGTTTATTCAATGAAAAAAAGAAACATAGTATTCTGGCATGTACGCAATAAGCAGTGAGAAACAGCCGTGATCACGTACACAAATGTAAATAAAATGACTTTGTCACATCTTGCAATATTAAGGTTTGCAAAACTCCCCCTACACTTTCATTTTACAATATTTCGATATTACTCATCAAGTTGTAACGTTGAAATTTGTCCTTGATATATTTAGAAAAAAACACAGAATGACAAATTAAATTTTCTCCTAGCATGTTCTTCACGGAATTAATCTATCATATGCTTTTTTTGGAAGTGACATAAAACATATATGTATTCAGCTATCTCATATTTTATTCAGTCTTCACTTTGGAAAGTTATAACCAACTATATGAATATATGTAGTTTTTTTTTCGTTTTTTTTTTTGCTTGGCATACCTTGATTTTATCATCGTTTAACTTTGTCAATTCTTATTCTGTTAACACTGATATTTAGGACTGGTATCCTATGATAGGGGTTATATATGTTTTCCTTCTGTCTCACTCAGCATAACTTGCTAAAAGATCATCAAAACTTGATGTTTCGCAAACATTATATTATTTTATTATTTTGTTTTTATATCGTTAACAGATACGATCAATCATATAATGTTATTCAATATTACGGATTTTTTTACTACTTTAAAACACCGAAATTACCGAAATTAAATTAAATTGCTAACTTGTACGGCTAATTTTAGTAACTTATTTTATTTCATTTCACATAGAAATCATTTCATTTTAGAACATAACTAAATTTTATAAACAATTATTATTTTAAGAATGAATATTTATTTTACCAAATATTTATCTGAGATTGAATGAATAAACATTTTCAATTGAACAAATATTGAAAAATTATTATATGACCTATACATAGACTGCGATTCCATTGGTTCAAAGCGCAGTCGGCGACCCACAATATATCGTTATATTCCTGCATTCTGGGTTTTTCCCATGTTATATTTTAGGTCTAAAAATAGATTGTTGTTGATACTCGTAGTAGTGCTGTCTGGTGCCCGGCACTCAGTTAACAAAATTACTCTAATGCCGGGAAATAAACAAAATACATCCTGGAACTTAGACTTTTTCTAAGAAATGGCGTCTGGTGCTTTTTTTTTTTTTTTTTTTTTTGATGTTATATTGGATTTCAAAATCACCTATCAGACTTCTGAGTATTATTTTAATGTGAGAATGAGTATAAAAAGTCCTACAAAAAATAACACATTGTAATGAATGTAAAATCAGTCTGGAAGAAATCCTAGTAGAAACAATTGTATGTAGTCATATAATAAAACAGTTATTGACTATGATGTGATATTCACCGGCCAAATGTTATATTGACCTCGGCTTCGCCTCAGTCAATATAACATTTTGCCGGTGAATATCACATCATATTCAATGGCACACTAGTCAATAATTGTATAATACCATTTAAAACAAGAACAAGTTTTATTAACAACGATAAGTAATGATTAACAGACATACTTTTTTTCTTATCATGTTCATATTTTATGTTTTATTGTTTGTATGACTGAATATTATATTATCATAATTTATGTGTACATGGATGAGACTCAAATAAAATAAATTACTATATTATTAGAGTATAAATATATTTGACATTGAATATTGCAACGTTTGTCATGCCATATAGGTAGCTATAACTCAGATAAAAAAAATAATCCTGCATCCTACATGCATAAATGCAAACCCCATCTTGCCGGATCACCAGGTTCGTATCTAAACCACCTTGCAAATACTATAAATTTAATTCATTCTTTCTAAATATCACTAAAAGAAGAACAAGGGAACAAATATTTGTCTCAAGTAGTCTGCCAAAAGTAAATTTTGACCTGAATGAATTACAGTTACCTAAACTAAAGATTTCTTTACAAGATTGTTTCTCTTTTTTTTTTCGTGTTTTAGATGGAAACCGTGAATAATCCAGTTCCCACTGAACTATTTTTAATTTTTTGATCACCTGTTCCAGCTAAATTTAGCCCTTCTCTTTGGGATTGTTTTGCATTTTTACACGATTCAGTTTGCATATAATCACTCTGTTATTCGTTTAGAAGTATTGTAGAACAAATTGTTTGTACTCTCTGCATCAGCAGGCTTTATTTGATAAAGTTCCTTTTCTGTTAAAGTCAGTCAAGGGCTTAAATGCATGATTTGAATTCAGTTGTCATATTGCATGAAATGTTGAAAACGTCACACTCTAATACATTTAAATATAAATAGGATATTTATACGGAAATATTAATTGCAGTCACTGAATGATGCAAACAGGGTCATTGGTATTAACACAAACTTTCACCTGGAAAACAAACAAACAATCTTAGAAAGGACTATTTTCCCGCTGTTGTAGTGCAGTTTTCTTATTTAACAACATACACAGTAAAACCTTGGTACTTTCTGGATTTCTTACTAATCTGAATGTTTAATCTCGGAGAGAATTGCTTGTAAAATTGTTTCACCTTGAGATTATCGGATTATGTGTAGAATTATACTCACTGTTGTAAAAAATGCTATTTATCCATATATAAGCGAAGTTCTAAATGTCAATCTTGCAAAATTCATGAAATATTTTACTGATTTTCTGTCTTTGTTTCTAAATAGGTTACAACTCTTTTTGCATCTAGCGAAATGAACGCGAGAAGCTATGAACGCAAGAAGCTATAAGCGCTCATGCAGTTTAATTAATTCTTCAATTTGTCTAAATGTAATGATAGCTTCGGTAAAAATGGAATCCCCAAAAAAGTGTTTTATGGCATATTTGTTTGATTGATTACGATTTCAATGAAGGGTGAATGAAATGTTTAAATGAGTATCACACGAAAGCTTGAATTAAGACATTCACGTTAAAAGATTGCAACAAAAATACACTTCAATCAGTGAAACGTCTGCAGGTTGGCTGTTATATACAGACGTTGTCAAAGATGTACAACGGAAAAAGATTTGTTGCAAAATGTCAAGCCTTTTGTGTGTCCGTCTTCTGACCCCAGCTAAATAAGAATACATGATTGTAAAAAAGATCTGTCTGTAAGTGATGTCTGAAAAGGTTAATAAAGTTTTAATTAGAAATAATAAATCCATGGTTTAAGTACGTGTTCTCGTTATTTCGCCAGAAAGTAAAGAATATTCATTTTGTCTAATTGTGTTTTATGACCGTTTTGTAACTTTTGACATTAAACTAGGACTGATGCTTGAGTGGAGTTGCTTTAAGTACTACACACAAAGGCATTTCCACAGACTGCATTGATTTTGTCATTTTAACCTATAGTGTGCAGTATTGTAGCTGTACACACTTTGTTGCAGACAATATCATTTTGGAGGCATTTGTCGCTTCCAGTCTCATCTCTTTTTAAATAGTAAAATTCATGATTTTTACCGATTATATAATCGGTTCTTTTCTACTATGAAATGCTTGTAAACTCTTGAAATAAAGGAAACTTCAATTACTCAAGTATAAATAGCTCTCAAAGACCGAAATAACTCGAAGTCGCACTTCATTTGCCAGGGATAACTTTAATTTAACAATACGATAACTTAAAGACCAAATGTTGCTCTGTCTGTTTTTCTGTTCATTCGAAATTTGCTTGTAGCAGCTAGAATCTCAATGAAAAAAGACACCTTTTTTCGCTATCAAATTGGAATTGAACTGTATGTTACTAACTTTCAGCATTTCATAAAGAGCTAAATAATTCTTTTAATTATTGACAATTGATTGAGACTTTGGAAAAGTAGCATATTTTATCGTCTCCGTGCTAAGTGGTTAAGGCGTCCGTTTACGGAAATGGCAGGTCGAAGTCGAGTCACTTCAGGGGCTTGTTCCGATGCTGCCGGTTGGTGAGCCACCAGCTAGTTAAAGAATGGTTACCAATTGCCTGTCCGCTTGGTGTGTCTTATAAGCCCGGGAGGCTGGCCCTTTCAGCACGGGTGACGTTTTAATAAACAAGCTCTTTACTTTACTTTATTATATATCTAAGATCTTACCTGTTAAACAAACAAATGTAAAGGTAAAGTGACTGTCAACAGAGTCAAAAATAACTTATATTATTAAAACGGAGAGCGGTTATTGCGAAAAAAATACAAAAGCAGACAAATAGTATAAATATGAAAAATGTTGATAGTTTCGATAACTCGACGACCAGTCTATTGTTTTAGGACTTTACTCGATCATTCTTTTTCTCGTTCCCTTCTGACTTCCAGTTATCGAAGTTTTACTGTACCATTTTATATGCTTTGTGTTTACTAGCAAAACTTTCAGATTATGTCAGAAACATCGTTGATGTATTCATCTCAATATATTTGACTGGTTGCTTATTTCTTGAACAAAATCTGAAAAGTAACATGTTTTATGTGGCCAAAAAGAATAAGACATCAAAACAACTGATTCTTAGTTGTAAGATTTACAGATTCATCCGCGTTTCCACATGCTATTTCAGGTCTTGCACGGATCTCTAAACATAACAAATTGGATGCTCGCTGATTTAGTACTTACTTGATCTCCTTCTTCTAAAAAAGCAATACTTTCCTCCACTTAAAGACAAAGCATTAAAAATCTATTCGTTTCAGTGCCACAGTGTCTTATTTTAATAAACGGGAGATTTGAAACGTTCTCGGATATTCGTGGAGAGAGAGAGAGAGAGAGAGAGAGCTGAATGTTGAGTATGTAGTAACTAAATCTAGGTTACCATAACAAATTTGTGACTTACTCTACTAGCTTAAGAATGCACAAGAAAAAAGGGGACTAATTTAAATCAATGTTTACATCAGCTTCGTAATGTAATCCGAAAGTTTTTTATTGTTCATTAATTTGCTGAACGATAAAGCAGTAGTTTAACTTTAAAACGGTTGCCCAGATTTCACCTCTCCTACATAAAGATCCAGAAACTACTGTGTCTCTGACATTTGATCAACTTCATCTTTCTTCAATCACTTAAAATTTAAAAAACAACTTTTTGTTGTCCTTTAATCAGGCGATATATATAGGCATTATGAGTATTATAAATTAAATAAGAAATTGAATCAGTCCTTAACAATTAACTAACTAGACTCAGAGAATTTATTGAACTCATATTGACTCAAAGGTACAAGCTTTCAGTTGACTAGCTGTTATGTAAAAGATGTCAATTAAGATTTTTTTTTTTGCAACTAATTCATGTACTAGTAACTTTCATTGGCCGGAATGCCCTAAACATGGAATATGATTAAATAGCAGACAACAGACGCTTAATTCCACTTGGTTTATCTTTAGCTTATAAAATATATGTAAAACAGTCAGTAGACTGGTTTCAGACCCAGCAATTTATGCTATTCCCTAGTAATGTTAAGCTAAATGACTATTTAGTCCTTTCGAACTACAAATTAATCTTCTCTTGACTGGAAATGCCTGCAGAGGAAACATTTGTTATTAGAGAGGTAAAACATTCAATATAAAATACAATAACATAACTAGAGAAGAATCTTATAGCCTTCAGTCAGGCTAAGCAAAGAGAAACCTAAAAATGAGTTAAATGATGTGAAGAAAACTTTAGTATATTAATATAAGTGAAATATTAGTAATTTTCTATACACTTAAAGAAACCGTTCTCTGACATAACAAATGGACATACTGGTTTGAAATTAGTATATATAATCTATTAGTAATAGTAATATAATAATAATATTTAAATAAGAAATTAGTATATAAATCTACATTTAGATCTGTGTCTGCACGTCTGTGTCTAACATCTTAAAACATGTTACAAAACGTAGAACCTTGAAGTACAAGTATCAGTAACAGATATGATGTGTTAAATGCAAGATCGGGAGCCACTAAAAGCCTTCAGAGTCAAATCAGAACTTTTCTATCATTATGTCTGTCCCAAGATATATCTGTTTTTCAAATTCGCGTGTTTTTGCTAACAATTTGTATGGGATTCTGTTATCCAGTCATCTGAGCAACAACAAGTCCAGTGTAATTAATGATACCATCGTAACCACAATTCGCAGGGAAGAAAGTAATAGATTTAACGAGCTATCTACCATAATAACACCCACTGAAAACAAGGGAAATTAAAATGGTCTCGTTTGAATGTCATACGTTAATATAGTGTGGTTTTGCGTGTGATCAGATATTTAAGAAATGAGTGATGAGTGTCTGATTCTCATAAACGCTGAAACATTGAATTTTGGCTTCGCATTCAAACCATAAATAGTATTTAAAATAATGTTAAGAGTCAAATGAAGTATTTTCCGTCGCTCATTTTTTTGTCTTGATCATTTAAGCACATAAAATGAAATATCTGAATCGGAACGAAAATTTCTGTATTATGCTGATCTTTTGGTTTACATATCTGTAAAAAAAATACTTATTTTTCATTTCTTTTTTGGTCCTGAGTAGGTTCCCAGTTCTGCAATGCTTAATAGAACCAGTTTAATACAACAAAATATAATTATCAATTTTGAGTATGTTAAAGTACACAGGCAGGCATGCCTTATGAAATTGATAACAAATGATGACACAAATATGCAACTCAAGTGACATGACCAAAAAATGTTTTGAAACTGTTATTGTTAAATATGGTGGCTATATTTAACGGGAGTATATTGGTATCATTGCATAGGTTTTTTGTTTGTTTTTGTTATATCTTAAATAATTATGATTTTCTATAAATTGAAGTAAGAATATGATCCTGAGACCTTTTAGTACACACGGGAATCAAAATGAGACAATAGGTGTGCTTCAGTTGCCTTATTATCGAATTTTGTTGTTACAGATCTTAAGATTAAAGAGGCTGTACTCCAGATTTGATATAAAACATTTTTTTACTTAAATTAAATATCTAGATGCCGTGAGATTATAACAACATGATATTTTACTTTAAAACTGATTAAAAAAGTCAAAATAGAACAAAAAAAATATATTTGCTCCAGCCGGATTTGAACTCTGGACCCTCATGTTAACAAAATATTAACAACGCTTTTACTGTCACCACTATCACCTCATGTGAAATAACTATTGTTTACTTTAAATCTTATACAATATAGTTATACCGTCGCGTTACGGTATAGCACTATGAAAGGGAAAAACTCAATTTATAATGTGAATACCTGACTTATTTTTTGTCAGTTAGTCAGTTTTTTAAGCATTAGTCATAAATATCACAAGAAATTTATAATAAAAGAAAACTTTCTTTTTTGTGTCATCTGGAGCACAGCCCCTTTAAAACTGGGCATATTTCTGTTTCAGATGCGGTCTCGGTATAATCCAAGTAATAACACACTGCCTTTTAAGCGTTCAGTTTCTATGAAGACAAATTTAAATTGGTCAGATGTAGAACATATGATTAGTATTGTGTATATCTTGAAGAAGGTTGTCTAGTGTAGTAGACTATGTAAAAGGAAACCTTATTTTGTACGTTTAAGCTTAAGGAAAGAAATCAATTCAATGTTGATCTTAAATGAAGTTGTTCTTTACTTAAGGCACGAATCGTGTAACCGAATAACAAATTAAGTTAAATCACAGCAGTTAATGCTTTTGATCAAAACTGCGAACAGAAACAAACGAATATTGTAATAGAACTTTAACAGAAAAAAATATTACTTGATTTAACTTACTTTCCAAATCTTGCAAAACGGCGCTTTATGATGTTTACATCAATGTATCAATGAATAACATATTTTTTTATTTATTTATCTTTTTTTTTTTTTTTTTTTTTTGGGGGGGGGGGGTATAACTAGTGTTATAACACAGTGCTAAAGCTGTGTTGAATTGAAGGAAGTTTTCAATAATCATTAATGCATCTCTTGGATGGAATGTAACCTGCTTAAAAGCGTTTGTGCAGTTGAAACCCTCTGTTTTTTTCCTTAACTAGAGATAATATTTAATCAAAAGTTTCTTTAATTAGTATTTGTTTCTATATAAATTAGCAATCAGTGAATCTTGATGTTCTGTAAATTTCTCATCTGCGCTGCTTATTTTATTTTCTTGAAAAACCTTTCCAATTGCTCATGTAAAAATGGTGAAATCATCTCAGCGAATGAAAGTAGGACTTTTAGAAAACGATTTGACTGACCTGTTTATTCTAAAGTTTGCATACTGATGCAGTCAAATGACTTTATTTAAATTGTTATTAAGTAACATATACATCAAGTTATAAAAAAATTCAATCGAGGTGAATTTGATAAAACTTTCAAAGATTGCGTCAACAGCTAGAAGTCCCATTTACGTATAGTAAAATTATCTTTGACAGCTATGACAAAAACTTTATCCAAATATTAAATAGTAATCGATAACACAGAGAAGATCTATTACTTAGACGATCTCTTAATAGCAGAGCATCAATTGATTTTTTTGTCTGCTTCTATGATTTGCAACTGTAAGTTATTTCTGGTGGAATAGTGTTATTTATGGCCAATCTTGTATATTTCATCTCCAGTTTCAAGGTTTTATAAAATAAAAGATAAATTCGTCAATTCGATCTTGCAAATGCCAAAGAGTCTTTCATTGAAAAGCTGAGAACTGAATCAGATGCCAGTTCAATGAAATTTGTAAATAGATAAATAAAAAATAAAATCATTCAAGATATATCGTAACTATTACGTGGATGCATATTTATTCAAAGTTCAGTAACATCTTTACATACATCAATAAATATGAAGAAAAATCAATGGATGATGTGACATGACTTGACTGTAAGGAAATGCAACATTTATTATATATGTGCTTACAAAATTATCTCACATACATTCATTTGTATGTTCAAATTTTATAGGGTTTGACCTCAAGTCAGTTCTTACTGTGCAAATTATATGGTTTACCTATTTATTTAGAGCACTTGATTAGAGAATACCGAAACGAAGGCACTATATGAAAAAAAGGTTTCATCTGTAACAACATCCCCTGATACACCGGAAATTGTTTCATTTAACTGACATAAATTTTATCATTTAGAACGATATTGCGTGTGACAATATACTTCATAAAGTGTTGATAATTGCAGGTCCTACTTTATACAAAACATCTGAAAAAGTAGAGCTAGTTTTCTACTAGTTGGATCAGGTATGGTTGTTATGTAGAGGATTTTTAAAAATCCATAACAGCTTCGAGGTCATAGAGAAATAATTGCAGTTGTTTAAACTATATCATTATTATTATTTGGAAGAAAAATATAGAGTGCAAGTGATTTTCATGATGATTTTTTTTTTAATTTTGAAAAGTTTAAAACATCGTTACATTTTTGCAATTTTTCATTTCTATCCCATAAAGGTGGCATTCGCTATCAAATTGACCTCACAATCCAAATATATATTAATGCAAATCTATTTTTTTACATAGTTACCATGTTTTATACTCTGGTTTTGTAATAAAAATCATGTACTGTGTATACTTTTATGAAAGAAAATGTTAAAATCAATTTTATTTGAAATATACAAAAAAGTATGTCATTCAGTATGGAGAAGATACTAGATGGGTTCTAAGTCAAAGTGGTAAAAATCAAGTCATCTATATTATTTCAGCATGTTACAGTTATTATATTGATAGAAAGTTGCAGAAAAAATTGTCTAAATCAACAATAGATAAAGGATGGAAGAATGTCGTCCAAAAATCATCAGTTGAGTTGTACCTTCAAGTTTCGTTAGAAGCAGTTTGTGTCTGCCTTTAAGCATGCACTTTTAATGCATTTGTATTTTTTTAGATGTTTTGTAAATATCAGAAAGATTCGTAATAAAGACACATTACACATATTGATTTAGGTCACCTGTACTATCCTATTTCAAGACATACCTTTTTGCATATACATTGTATTCAAAGTAAAATAACTGATATGGTTTCAATAATGTTACCAGCAAATGCTTCCTGAATATAAACAATTGTAAGGCATACATACTGTGTTGAAGTGCAAATGTTCCTGAAGTCGCCTGGAGTAATCCTATTGTTTCATTTTCAAAATTGCTTCTTTTTTTTCTCGTGTTCTTAATGAATTTCGCTGTAAAGAAAATAATCACATATTCTTTAATTCCGTACTGCAATTTCCTCTCAGGTATATCTAAAATAAATAAAATTTACCGTTATTTTGTACGAAATTCAATTTTAGGTATCTATCTAATTGCAAGCTTTTCTGCACTTAATAGAGGAACTAGTGAGATCTAAGTAATTCCATTTTAAAGACTGACCTTTATGTAAGTGAAATTTAGGTTTCTTAAAAAAATGTAAATGCAAACCGTTTCTTTTTTGTTTTAGGCCCAAATCAATTAGGTAATGTTTTAATATATTACCCTGCAATTTAATATATTTATTATTTCTATTTTGCCTACACTGTTTTATATCATGACTAAAGAATAAAGTGTCATAACTTCAGAATTGAAATATCATACCCTGTTACTTATGTAATTAGTTACATACTGAATAATTCACCGGGTCATTTAGATTTTTTTTAGTTTTTTTTATACATATATAAAACAGGATGTATCCTTAAAAGGGAAATATGGCGTTAATTGTGATTAAGAAATGGAGAATGTGTTTTACAACATTGTCGATTGTATTGTACAGATATTTATATACGTTCAGCCAGAAAAAAAAACATTCATCTATGAAAAGGATTTTGATAAAACAACACTATAATTGAAGAAGAAACCGTAATTTAATCAGGGTTTCGTATATATGATTAGAAGCATATATTTCAGCTTTTTGTGAACTCACAAAACAATGGCCCGTACTTTTTTTACTAAGTATATGAATTTCTACCAAAAATGTCGTGCAAATATTCATTCGGCATCATTCCCAAATAGGTCAAAAGAGAGGTATGACAGCTACGTAGACAAAAAAAAGATCCCAGTAAAGACAATGTATAACAGACGTCATTTTGATGTAGAACGGATAGGTTATTTGAAGTTGTTGTCATCGTTGATTACTTTGAATGTAAAAAGTTTTACCGAGAATTCCTTAATGACCCCTTTTACTGATGTAGACAGGCTCGAAAATCAGGAAACATAATGCTATTTCAATTTCCAAATACAGACAAAATGTTTAAGTTACAAAAAGGAATGCTCTTGGCCAGTTAAAGATTGTTTCTATCAAATCATTTGGCTGTCACTGGGTATCATTCGAATAACACGTGCATTATTTTCCTGAAGTTTCTTGGTTGGATATATTAAATGCAACTGCATTACGTGATTGCTATTTTTTCTAACGAGGTATTGATGAATCATTGTTAAACTTTACGCATGAAACGTTTATTTTTTCTTCAACATTTTTTGTCTGTAATTTCCTGGCCAAATGTTAGCCTTTGTTCCTGTATCTAAATATTGTAAATTGAATCTGTTTGATTTAATACTCACAAGATCATTTTTCTCGAAAGAAAGCAATAAATATACTGAAAAGGGGGAAATTAAACATTACCTCATTTATTTGTCTTAATTTAACGGAAATTGCTCGCGTTTGTGGATATTTATGAAGAGAGGACAGATGAAATTCAAGATTGTATTACAAAAAAGGGTACGAAAAATCGTGTCGTCACTTGCGACATTATGTCATTCAGTCTTCAAGAAATGGTTTTGAATCGAAATGCAACATATCATCTTAACCTCTGCACCTTTTGTTAATAGCCCTTAATGTTTAACATACGACTAAGTCTGATTCAGTGTTACCCAACTGATATTGAAAGAATACATAAAAACTCCCCCAATTTCAGCAAAAGCTGACATATTTGCACTATTATTAAACAACTAGAAATCAGAGTAGTTTAGAAACTGTCACGTCTGGAAATTTGTTTGAAATAGAAGATAACTAGATCTCCTTAAATACGAAGCTTAAAGCATAGAGAGCTTTTTTAATACATTGAAAGCAGGACAGAAAAATATCGATTTTATTCTACATACAAATCATGTAATTGAATTATAATACTCTATGCTTTTTATTCAGAAATACATTGCGAAATTTTAAAATGCTCAATCGGCACATATTTAATACATCATACATTATACAATGTTTCTTTATATAAACCTTACAAAACATTAGGTTTTTCATCGGAGACATGTTTCTTTAATCTTGTCTGAGCATAAGTTTTATCAGAAGGTTTAGTTTAGACTAATTTATTTTACATCGATTGCGATACAAGTTCTTACAACTTATGATCATCACGCTCGATGACTGCTTCCTGGGTTGCATACCACTAATCGCACAGTGTGGAGGAATGTGAAGATCGTGATAGAATCTCGCCTCTGACGGGATTCGAACCTGCGACCTCCGGATCAGGAGTCCTGCGCTCTATCCCTGGACCACGGTGCCTCCTCTCAGAAGGTTTGGTCTAACAAGCACAAACTGGATGAATACCTTTTTTTAAATAACTTTAAATTTATACAAAAAGCGTGTTCCCAAGTATTTCAACAAGAGAATCATGAGTGTAGATAAAGTAAGCATGTAAGTATTTAAAACTACAATGCTGAATTCTTTGAGTCAGTTTTTAAAGTTTAGGAAAAAAACGTAAGTGGGATTAATAGTCAGAATCTTGGTCAATATAAAACGCAATTTAACGAAAGAGGACGGTTTATACTATTTAATACTTTCCTGACATCTCTGAGCCTCTTGGAATCGTTTCAGAGTTTTTGAAGTTTTTAAAACATAAAAAGAACAAGCCTTTGAAAATATGGGGCAAATATTATGGTTATCAAAATAAGTCAAAAACATTTATTTGATAACAGTTTGCCATTGACCAGTTAATGACATTGATATTGTATTAAAAAATAAGATGCTTTTAACTAAACACGTCGGATTAAAGGGCATTAATACCAAGTTCGACGCCAGACATTTCTAATAACTGTTCTTCCAGAGGTCAAAAGTTTAGCAAAGATAAGCAGTGCATGACGTCAAAGGCGCTGTATTAATTGAAAAGCTATCATTCTATAAATAACATTGTTTTCAACTTCTCAACTTTCGTAAGATAGGCAGAATTTTATTGTAACACGTTGTTATTGGTTTGACTTGTTTAATTTTCAGTTTTTAAATGGAGTCGCAATGGTATGTTTACGCCAGGAAGCCGCTTGCCATTGTTATCGATTCTAGGAAATATAACTCTAAGTAATATTAATCCCTCAGTCTATGTCTTAAACAAATGTCTTAACATTAACACAAAGTAACGCAATAGTTTCAGTTGATGAAACGTTAATAATAGCATAACAATATACAGTATATGTAATCCGCAAACAAATTTTAAGCTGGTTTTCAATTTGCGAAAACAGCATGGCAATTATTTTGAACTATATTCAAAAAGAAATTTCTGAAGTGTAAGTAAATATTCTATAAGAAAATAACCGCAAACTGAAGCCGTGTTTTTTTATCATATCGTATGTATGCGTTGCTCGTAACTTTCTCAATATAGTATTCTGCTTGATATCAAAGTTATATTCTTATACTTAATTGGCTGTTAAAGCAGTATTTTTTTCGCATTTTCACACCGCCAGGTTCAACACCTCATTGTAGAAATCAGCCCCCGTAATGTACACTGTTTTTTCTAAATAAAAGCTTACAAACTTCTGAAAGTACATACATGTGCAACGCATATAATTCATTTTCATGTACTTTAGTTCCTTCTTTCAAATAAATAAAAAAGACAACTTTGGTGGTTTTCGTATACAAACGTTTAAAATTTGTCTTGTACCAAGTCTTTCGGAATAAACAACATTTATTCTTTCTGTAAGAATTCTTTCCCAGCACACGTATTAACCGTTCCGATCTATAAACGTTTTATGGGACGATTGATCTAAAGAGGAGTGTATTCAATATGTTCAGTAACACATTGACATTCATTATTTGCTAGTGAAAGAAGATGACATAGTTTAAATAAGTTCGTTTAACTGCGTAACAATTTCGCAAACTAATCTGTCAAACGGAAAATTCTTGCGGACATTTCTATAGGAAGTAGCAGCCTACTGAAAGACTCTATATTGACAAGTTTCATATTGACAAGTCAATATTCAATTCTATGTGCTGACTCGATACTGTCACTGCAGGACGTCCGCCGTAAGCTTTTTAATAAGTTCGAGCTTAACTTATGAAACAATTTCCTTTGACGCAAACCATGGTAAAGAAATATGTGAGTATTCATTTTGTCATTTTCATATCATATTGCTCGTTGCTAAAGTATCTGAATGCAAATTAAATCTCAAATAACTCGCGATTTTTACTATAATTTTAATATGTAATTGAAATAATTATTTACTTGGCATTTCATTTTCCGGTGTCAAATATTCCTCAAAATGAGGTAAATATTTTAACAAAATTGTGAAATTTAACTTAAAGCGTTCCCATTAATTCTTTGTCGAAGCGGGTGACATCGTGAGAGCATTGTTCAACCAATTTCATATGCACAGTGTAACATTATGGTAAAGCAAATTAAAAAAAAACGCTAACAATTTGCTTTGTGCGATTCATTCTATGGATGTTGACAAAACCAGACTCAGAAAATGTTCTGCTGGACGTTCGAATTTAACGAATTGTTTACGCAACTCTTCAGTGCAGGTAAAAATTATTGGCGATAGTTTATATATTTTGTTACTGGCATTTATATTAAAACGTCAAGCTTTTTATCCTGATACTTATTTTATTTTATTTAAAAATATTATAGTGTATTTAAAAAATGTTGCATTGCCATTAATTCAGTTTGAAATAAGTTAGTCAAATGATCATGTTTTTGTAACCACCTGAATCATAGATTAGTCTATCAAGTCGTTAGCTGAAACAAATGAAATTTATGTAAGTTTGAACGGTTTCATAATTATTAAAGTACTGTTTGGGTATTGGATATGTGCACTACATAAAGTTATTTGATAATCTGTATGTTTACTTACATTTTACGTCTTCTGCTATAACACAACCTTAGCTAGTTGAACTTTTCTTCCTTGTCCAGTTGAAGAGATCCGGTAAGAATGTTAACAATTAATTTTGCGGGGCAAATAAGAAAAAAAAGTGAATCAAAGTTGAACATTTAAGTAATTTGTCATGCTATTAGGTTATTCACCTGCTGATTAATTAATCTTTAGAGATCGGATGATGACCATTTATCTGTACATCGAGAGATTGCTGAACTTTATATTATTACCATACCCAAAATAAAATCTAAATCTACATCTAAACTGTTAATTTGCCAGTAATAGATATACCATGTAGGCTTATTATTCTAAGTAATATGCGAAATAAGCTACAGGAGTTTTAATTAAGATTAAATGTATCATTCGTACAAAATTAAAAAAAAAAGTCGGCAAGAATGCGTTGATAAGTCAATCGTTGGCTCAATAAAAAACAGTATTGTTAAAAAAAGCTACCTATAAGTATTCGTGATAATAACTGACTGTTATAATTCATATTTTCTTGTATATTTTGCACATTGTCTAGCCAATATAACTGAGTTCTACGTATAGCTGCTGTTAAAGTCCTTCTGATGCTGCTTAAACTACAAAGGTTGCTTTAAAAATATAGGACAACATGTATACACTGAGTTCCATTTTTATTGTATGTGTGATGGTTGTCAGCCATATCATATCTACTTTTTAATGAATTGCAAGCTTAATCAGTTCGGTTTTAATGATGCTTGTATTTTGCCAGTAAACGTGCAAAACACAAATGTATGTATGCGTTCAATGTTGTTCTCTTTTCAAAGCCTCTGCTTCACTTAAAAGGTAAAAGATTGAATACTTTCACACTGGAAGTGTAGTTATTGAATGAGAAAGTCTGTGAAATAGTGTTGATCGAATTCATTTAGTCACTATTTTTTTTTCTAAGATTAGCAGAACATTTCTTAGATTTTTTCTTTACATGTCGATACCTTATCATGTGGGCCTGTTAATAATCTGTGTAATAGACTTATGCACGGGTAATATATCTTATAACTACTGACTGTCTTGAATGTGAACAATATATTAACTGATTTAGTGCTTTGTCAGTGATATCTCTTTATGAAGCTGTAGTTAATGTAGCTATTAAACTATGCATGTCAAAACAGTTTGGGTCATTTAATTTTCAGTTTAGCTATAGAAAAGCTTTGGTTGTCTGCTTTTGTAAAATAGTTCATAGCTAGGCCAGGAAGGAGGTTACCTCTGTCTATCGTTCCTATGAAAAACAAAATTACATATTAACCAGTTACGAAGTTTAACTATATAAGACTTCATTCTGGCATAATATGTACGTCGTCATTCTGTAACTTCTACGTTTATTTAATACTTAAGTCTCTTTTAGATCAATTTATCAATATGATTTTTTTTAAAAAGAAGAAACAAATACGTGATTTCCGATAAAAATAAAGAGGAGTTGTGTATATAAAGAAAAAACAGAACAGTGCTTTCTTAAACAGAATAGGTTCTAACTTTCTAATTTTTTTCTCATTACCGAGACGATTTCAGTGCAAACGTAACTGAACGAATGATTGATATTTCCAGGACGTCACGTAATCAATACGGCATATTGCTCATTTGTAGATATCAACTGATATACAGTGTTTTGCTAATCTTTCAGCAGACGACTTCTTTATCTATGAATAGGCTTGTAATACACAAATGTCTGTAACGCACGTGTATCAGACAATCTTGCTTTACATATAAGAGCAGGTCTAGTAGAATAAGAGAATACCGATGGATATTTGCCAAATATCTCCATCTTCCAAAACGTTCTGTTTTACTGTTTCAGATATATTGTCGAATGAATCTCTCAGTAGAAACTTTAAGTAAAGGTGTTTGTCAACTGAATAGAATAAAAAATAAATAATTATTAAAAGATACATTTTCTAATCGTATTTGCGGTAAAGAATATATGTTGAAAGCTTTTACTAATTTAAGGAAATTCAATGTTATGGTCCCGCACTTTGTAAAATACGAAAGATGATTCCGATAATGAAATACCTACAGCATATTTTACCTCTGAAATTTTACGAATTTATTCCATTGTGGAGTAGCGTGAAGTTTTTACCTATAATGAACGTCTTTTCTAAAAGGTTAATTTGAGAGTAAAATGACACTATGTTGGTTCCTGTTTTTTTTTCACTTGGTCTGTATATATAATTGTAGATTGCCTTTATCCAATACCCTAACATTGGTCTTGGCATTTTCCTTACCTGTTAGACTACGACTATAATCGCAGTAAAGACGACACATTTCATTGCTTTCCATATTTTTATCGTCATGTTTCTCTGACTAACTTCATGTTTAATCTCTTTTAGTTACCGAACAGTTACCGTCACCGGCAAGAGACGACATTGCAATTTTGCTCCTGTTAAGTATTATAATTGATTTTGAAACGTTCAGTAAAAGGCAGTTTCACACTACGTTTCATTTTGAACCGACTCTGAAATGAATTCTTAGAACATTGCAATTGTTCTAATACATAATGATTTTATGTACGAATTGGTTTTTATTTCAAGTTAATTTCAACATATCAACTTCTTGTAATACGCTCATCACATTTATAATTACGCAGTAGCTTAGAACGCCTCGGTTGTCTTGTGTTAGGAACCAATATATTATGAAGTTTACCGCATTCATCAGGAGTCACGCTCACGTTATGTTCTGTCAAATACATCTAATGTTCGGTGATTCAATCATTCTGTCCAGTTGAGAATGACCAGCTTATTACAGTTATGTTGTGTATAGAAGTTATGATGTTGGGTTAAAAGAAGGTGTTACTAGGTTATCTCAAACTTATATTCGGTTTGTTTCTGTTGATACTCAGACAGAACCTAATAAGTAGGACGCAACCCATAATGAAAACAGTAGACATAATAATACAAACAAGCATTGTGTGCACTCTTCTTGTTCAAATATTGACTAAAAAAGTGTTTCTTAACACTACTCCAAGTAAGGAAAAAGTTCAAAACATTTATTTAAATCTATATAATTCATTATGTTACTCAAAACATCAACACTACTTTTCGATTGTAACAATGGAAATGTCAAACTCAACTGCTTCAACAGCCACACAACTATTTTTCGTAGTTCTAAACAATACAAGGTAAGAGTTACAAATACAAGATAGACAACATATCTTACTTATCATCAAGAAGCTAATTGTTCGAAACTGATACTTCTAAGGTAGCTGTTTAATATGTTTTCAGTCGGTATCTTAGTTGTGGTGTGCAGATAAATCTTCTAGTATTACAGAACAAGCTTTTTTTACTAATTTAAATGTTTAAAGGGTAATAAACGAGTTCAGATCTACAATAAATATTCGATTCTTTGCTTCTGAGAAAAAGAAAGAAAAGGAAACCGAAATGATGCTCTGATGTATCTGAAATTCTCTTAGTATTCTGTTTTCAATTTATTTTCATATCAAAGATCAGCTATTCTTCATCCCTTTGAGCAAAACAAATTGAATATAATTGATTTAATACCCCAAAGATCTTTTTTCTCGAAAAGAAGCAATAAATCTAACATCTGAAAAAAAGTAAAAAAATAGCGTGTTTCAGTTTTTTACAAACTGGAGATTGTGCGTGTTATCCGATATTTATTGAGTGATAAGTTATATAAACTTCAACTTTGCGTTTGGGAAACGAAACAAAAAGAAAATAACGTCCTTCCAAAAACGTTGTCAAAGGACAAACAAAAGTTTTAATTATCTAGATTTTTTTAAAATAAAAGCAATCATTAAGGCATTTCTGAAAGATGCCACTTGATTAAAATATGCCTTTTCAAAGCAAATTTACATACTTTGCTTAAAGGCTCAAGTAAAAAAAGTTAAAACAAAGTTAAATTAAAAGTTTAAATGTGTACTCACACAGAGCTCATTACTATAAAAAGACAGTCGTTTTGCAAACAAAAGAAAGAAGTTGCCCCCACCCCCATCTTCCAAAAAAATATAATCTCTGATTAAATTGATCGTTCTTATTCAGAGATAAATTATGAAAAATTAACAAGTCATCATTTTACACTCTGAATTCAGAAAGCCAGAAAAGCACTGATATTTGTTCCATCTTGCTTGCTTGCAGAAGATTATTAATCTGATTTTAAATAACTTTACAAAAATCTCAAAACCAGAATATCATTGAACAACCAGACATAAGATGTCTTTGAATCAGTGGAAATGTCCCCCTCTCCTCCATAGCAAAATTCATCTGCAATTTATTCTATTATCAGTTATTTTTGCCTGATGAATTTGTCCTGAACATAAATATATCTAGACATTTAGTCTCTGGTGCTTCTCAAGGGTCTTAATGATCAGTCTGCGAACACGAGTTAACAGATAGAGCCAAGTCACATCAACATAAATCAAATAATTAATCGTTTTTATCTCCAACTGTAATTTGCCGTTAAACAGCATTTACCGACACAAATTACTAAAATACAAAGTAGCGCCTGGGAACCAAAAAGTCGTCCGAAAGTTTCGACGTAAAAGAAAACTGCCTTATTTTAATATTTTGATAACTTCCAAACGAAAAAACGGTTTCTGGAAATTTAATACACCTTTTCTAGCACAATAGTAAGTACTATGAACCACTGATTTACTAATAAATACCTTATTTATAAGAAAATCTCAAAAAACGGTTCATCAAAATTTCAACTGCAATTAGAATTTTGTTCCGAACTGATTTATATAAAGCACAAAAAGGTAATTACAGAAAAAATGATAAAATTCAGGCAATATAGGTGTGCGTGTTAAATTCAATGTATAATTGCAAATAGAATAATTTGTATTAATGTAATTTCCAAAAGTTATTAGTACTAATGAATATAAGGTTTTTATTTAACAGCGTTTTTTAGGGGCTTTTTGTTGTTATTGTTTTTGTTTTTTAGGGTGACATTTTTTTGCAGCTATACGTTTTTGTTTTGTTAATATTTATGTTTGTCAGGTAAAAAATCTCAATTTTTTTCTCTCTTATGTTGCTTGTTCTGCGTCCTTCTTCAAAGAAGCCGTATATTTAATATTACAAAGCTTGTTTTGACTAAATCGCTGTGCTACATATAAGTTTATTTTCAAGTGAAACAACAAGATTATTTTTACAGAAGTACCCTTTTGAAATTATATTGATATGTTACAGATGTAACATTGGTGAAAGTATACGTTTTCCCTTTTATGACGATGTTCCTTGTTATATGTTACAATCATACTTTTCATTATTTCTACACCTGATATTTAACATGTTATTACACGCCACCCTGGAGGCGGCGTGTATATTTGAATGCAGTAAGTAAAATTTCCATGGGGTGGCGTAACTCCTTTTAGACTGTAAACTTATTTAACAGTGTGTTCTTTGTAACAAGTGGTCTTTTGATTTAAGATCGCGAACCAGTCTAAATTTTACGGAAATAGCCGATATTAGACGAATGACTGCGATGTTATTTTAGTAAGGACGCGGCAGTCAAACATGTAGTTTCAAGCATGGAGTCGAATTAATTTTTTTCCGAATTTTTTTTCCGTACGTGAGCTGTAAAAAAGTAAGCAAATTTATATTTTATATATTACTATTGTAATAATCTACAAAAAATTTCCAACATATTCATGTTGCATATTCATCATAATTATGCCTTCATCAGTTTGTTTTTCTTTTTTATGTTCACTTGTTGATATTTATTTCTTCCCATTCATGCCTTCTCAACATCACTAGCCCTCTGTTATTACCCAAATGAATCTGATTATGCTTTTCCGATTTTACAACTGAATATTCCGCTATTTCCTTTCGTTCTCCAGTATTTTTAAAAATGAGATGATTCAAGACTCACAGTCAGGTAATATAAATGTGTACTCGAATTTTTTGTTGTAATATAGTTTGCCTCCCTTACTGTTTCAGTTTTCTCGTCTTTTCAGTTTAATTTATTTCTGAATGCTCTTCAGTCTGATTTTGCTTTCGCTGTGCAAGGTTTTGTTGGCATTTCTTTGTGGTAAAAATAATCAATATGACACCAACCGAACATGCTACGAGTATCAAAGACGTTTTCATATTTTTGAAAGACTC
The DNA here is from genome assembly GCA_012932295.1 of Cyclina sinensis. Taxonomy (NCBI): domain Eukaryota; kingdom Metazoa; phylum Mollusca; class Bivalvia; order Venerida; family Veneridae; genus Cyclina; species Cyclina sinensis. The sequence continues at coordinate 31,494,471 of JAAONU010000016.1, forward strand.
TTGGCCATCTCCCGACTGTAATCCGCGGTTATCCTTCTTTCTAATGGAATCACCACTTTCTGTTTTCCTATGATCTTTTCCAGTTTGATTGACACTGAATATGTATCTGGTATCCTTAGCAACAGCACCAAATGTATCTTTTAAACAAATTATAAATTTATCCTCATTCAATTTTACATCTACATATGTCAAACGTCTACCAGTTTCTATAACTTCAAAGGTTCTACCCCCATGGTTAAGTTCAGATTCATTCAGAGCCACCCGATAGCAAAGAAAAGACCATGACACATAAGCCTTGGAAGTTTTCTCCGCTCTTTGAAAAACAAGTTTTTTCCATGTTTTAGGTGCTACCAGACGCAACCTTTTTCCTCGCTTATTCAGGGGCTCTCCCCTATCTAAAAGTGGAAAGTCAGAAAATTCAAGTTGAATCAGAACTTTTTTTGTTGCAGTAGTATTCAAGTTTACATTTAACGTCTTTATAGTTGACGTAGTAACAATCCGGTGTACTAATTTCAAGAATCCCAGATAGTCATCTTGGCCTGTAACTAGTACAACAACAGAGTATTGGTTAATTTTTCCAGGACTGATGCAATTACACCATAGGCTGAAGAGGAAATCGTTTTTAGCAAAGTACTTATTTAATATTTGATGAATCGCAATAAAAATTGCTGATTCAAAATCAGTTGTATTAAGTCCAGTGGTTGGTTTAGGAAATAGGATATTTAAATGTAAAATGTAACTCAGTCCAAAGAGGCCGTCAAACAATGGAATGCAGTGGCCATCTTTTATGTAGAAGTTGTGTGGGCATATGACACGACGGCATATTTTCTGAAACAGAAAGAAAAAAATCTCACAATATAATAATCCACTGCAATGAAATGGACACATTGTAATTTGTCGTGGTTATGTTTCTATGACGTGCGCATTATTCCTCATTATTATTACCACTTAAGATAGTGGGGATTTTAATGTTTTCTTGTCAACCCTCGGTTAAGTTATCTGTTAAGAAACAAAGATAAAATGTAATGGTAACGAAGAAACGACAAGTACTTGTAAATAGGTTTAACAATGAAGCATTTCATAATTAAGTGTATTTCTTGATCCGACCATAAACCTAACAGAAATGCGGTCAATACTCATTCAAAATAATTGTAACCGTATAAACGCTTAGAATAAACACAAAAATACACCAAACAGAGACCCACTAAATGAATTACATGGTAGAAATTTACCCCAGTCACTTAACGCTAAGGGAAATATGGCCAAAGAAAATGTCAAAATTGGGAAGAAAATAAGCTTAAGCTTAGTAAAATCTATTTCTATACATTTCTGAACTTGAAAGCAAAATATAAAAGAGCCTACTGTGATGTCACAGAAAAAATATCAACTGAAAACGTTGATACACTCAATTTTCATTTACAATGTTTAAAGACGTTATAACATTCAAAATATTTTCAATCTTAAAACGTAGAGACTCAATTTTCACTTACATACCATGTTCAAAGACGTATCAATATTAAAATATTTTCGAAAGGAAAAAAAACTCTGCATAATGCCAATTAAACGTAAATAAATTTTTAAAACTAAATTTTGAACACAAAAACCAAGAACCAAAGAAAAAACTAGGCTCAAGAGGGGCTTAAAAAGGTCTCATATTGACACAAATTAATGGAATTGAGTACCGATCAGTTAGTAAGTACTACATTACACTCCCATTACTGCAAAATAAAGTTCCTTGTGACAGAAATTGTCTACACAGCTTGAGTCAGAATATAGAATAAAGAAGTGAAAGAAATAAAAATAATAGAACTTGAACACTGTACCTTTTCCTTATGAAAGATGAAACCATTTTGGCAATTCGTATTGCCAAACATATCAGGAAAAGAGCGGTTGATAAACATCTCTTTGGTAGTTTCCAAGGAATGCAAATCATACGTGTCGACTGGAAATATGATTGAATAGAATTTTGAGAAACTGAATGTGTAACACAGTTCTAGAAAAGTAACATCATTGCATATCATGCATGCAAGGTTTTTGTAGACCTCAAAACCAAGTATTCTATTTCTTTTGATAGGCCATGTGTAATTATTGCAGATGGCCTCCATCTCTGTACCCGCGTATTCATTTTTGCATGATTGGATATAACTGCTATCACTTTCACCATCGCATTCTTGAAGTTCCAGATTTGAAACTTTTATAGACCGTGTGCTTATATAGAATTCAATGTTGCACGACTGTTCAAGTTCTACATATTTCTCAGCAAGTTCCCGGGGACTGTCGGCGAGGTATACGAACAACCGAAAAAATCCAGTACAATTGAGTTTAATATTCCAAAGCTGGGCAGATTTTTGGGTGCCGTTGTTGCATTCAAAGCAGTGTTTGTTTTTATACACTCTGTTAGTAGACGTATCAATGACCGGGATATGGTCGCTCAAATTTTTAACGCTTTTGTAATCAAATTTGCTTTGACAAAAAGAGACTACAGTTCTGTCTGAATGGTTGTCTGGACAATCTGCTATCATTTTGTATCTTTTGTATGTTTTCTCATCCGTCAATGGTCCGTGCTGTACCTTCACACATTCTTTGTCATTTGCGGATTGCCTCGATTCTAAAATGATTGATTTTGGTAATTGTTTATAGAAATCTGGGCAACAAGTACCGCTTTCAACACATGTCTCGTTACACGAACACGGTGTGCAACATGGAATGCTAGTAGTATATTCCTTCTCAAAATCAATAACTGGATCGCGTGTTGTGCACAAAGACACGTATGGGCATAACCTGTTCTGTCTTTCAATCATATTTTGCACAATACCGTCTTCAAAATCTTTGACCGATTTTAGGTCAAGCAGGTCCAAAGCAATAGCACGGTGACATATTTGGAACAATACTAACGTCGCGTACAAAAATGACATATTTAATGATCTAATACAATCAGTCAGTAGTGTGTCAGTAAGAATTCTTCGTCTATTTTTGTCCATATATTTTAGCACTCATTACTTCTTTTATTTCCTCTCCATTTTCACACCCCCCATACGTTTATCGTAAGAGATCCAAAACTTTAAAAAAAACTCCAAAAGTAGTACTTTTACAGTTCTACTAACAATAAAATATGATTGTAATATAGGTACAAAGAGCTGAGAGCTTGAATAAAATCCTGATAAAATCCCACGCTCTTATTACAATCAAACCTTTTTACAAAGTAAGATCTGTTTCGACAAAGGTGTTTTGTCAATGCATTGAATATGTTTCATGTCCAATAATTAATTTTAGTTTGGACTGTTCTGTATTTGAAATGTAGGAATCCAAAGACGCACCTTGCTAGCTATTATGATATGCTTTTTTTAGATAATGGAATGGTGTTTAAAGACTGTTACGTATTCTCTGATATAGCAGTTTTTCATGGTAAGCTTTTCTATGCCACAACAATGAAGTCACTGCTGTATACATCAAAGGGTGCCGTTTTGGAGACAAAAATAACAGAAAGATAATCTGATTAGAAAAAAAATCATAACTGTCTTTCGAAACAAAAATCTAAAACATAGAAAAAAAGTAAGAGACAGAAATGCGTTTCTTGTAAGCTAAGGTAAATTTATAATTATATAAATAATTATTATATCTAAAAAATCAACTTTAGTATCTAGTAATTGAAGAATGAAATGCGTTTCTTGTAAGCTTAAGAAGACCTGTGATATTGTAATTTGTGTCATTTTGGTAAAGATGAAAACGCAGATTATATGCTTACTTTAAACACATTTTCTTATATTTTGTGAAAAAAAAAACTTATTAAATATTATAAGACTTTTTTCAGCGTTTATCTGATCTTTTAACGGCGTTTCAAACTATTATAACGTGTTTCAGAAGGTTATGAAACAAACAGTAGGAGGTAACCGTTATTTGAGAATCTGAGATTTCTGTAAACACCAGTAATACGATGTCTGTCACCTTCTCATGTTTGACGTAGCCTGGTAACTGAGTAGGCGTAATTATGATTTATGCGTCGCAAATATAGCACTTGTATTTTGCAACAGGACAGCGTACTGCATTTATATAGTAATGTTTTAAACAGAGCCGTTGAATATTAGGTAGATAAAATGTATGCATGTATTTACAGACGAATACCTTTTAAGTATCTGTAAGCACTAACAAAATTCTTTTTATTTGCCCCCAAATGGAGGCATATAGTTTTTGAACTTTCATTCCGTCAGTCCGTCCAAAACTTTAACATTGACCATAACTTCCTTATTAGTAAGTGGGTTTACTTCATACTTCGACACAACATCCCTTTGGACAAGGCCTTCCCACTGACCTATATTATTTGACCTCGACCCCTGAATGAACTTTACCTTGAAGATCCAGTTGTCCAGAAACTTTAACATTGATCATGACTTCTTTATTAGTAAGTGGATTTACTTCATACCTGGACACAGCACCCCTTCGGACAAGACTTTCCCACTGACCAATATTTATTTGACCTTGATCCCCTGAATGACCTTTACCTTGAAGATCCAATTGTCCAAAAACTTTAACATTGCCCATAACCTCCTTATTAGAAAGTCGATTTACTTCATACTTGGAAACAACACCCCTGTGGACAAGACCTTCCCACTGACCTATATTTATTTGACCTTGGCCTTTGAATGACTGGTCCTCAGCCAAAAGTCAAAACACCACTTAGGGGGCATTGTCATCTTACAGTGACAGTTCTTGTTTTGGTCATATGTTCCTCTTTACATAGTATTTTTTGTTTTCATTTTGTAATGCATAAACAAATAGAATAATGTGCAAGTTATCATTACATTATCTTTTCCTTATCATCCTAAAATGCAATCCCAGAAAATAAATGCATTTGGCATTTATAATTTATAGTTATCTGCTTGGCTTGGTTCCGCCTAATGCTACTGTTAGGATATTGACATTGATTATATCTCATACATAAATCTTGATTCCATGTTTCATTTGAGGTAATTCATTCAATTATTGAAATGCAACATACCGACAAATCTCGTGCATTCTATTTTCTATTCAATGCCATTATTTTCTGCACGTTTCTATTGAGCATATAAATTAAACTTAAAACCCGCAACATAGGATACCTTTCTATTAATCTGTAACTTACAAACTGGCAGAATGATCGAATGCAATTTAAGCATTGTTTTAAAAATATGCAATACTTTTTATGATGTTGATAAATGTATAGAATTTCCAGGAGTATTCTCACGTTGAAAACTACTTTTTATCAAGAGTTTACAAAAACAGTCTTTTTGCCGTTTTCAACTTAATCTTGATATTTTTTGTTCATGAAATACTTAGGCTTTAACCAAACTTTTTTTTCGGGAGCACACGAATAAGTGAACAGATTTTACTTAAGTCATTGCAGTTTAATGAAATTGAAATGAAAATAAAAGATAAAAACCACTGGCACAACTGCAATAAGTAAACGAAGACCATTGAGGTAATTTAGAATATGTTCAGTTTTCAGTAAAGGAGAGTCTGAACTTTGAAAAATGGCTGACAAGACAGTCAGATATACCTCTATATGCAAGAAAGCTATTGCATGTTATGTTCACGGCTCATAATTAAAAAAGTAGTCTAAAGTTTGCACAACCCCGAAGATTATTTTTAGAAAAAATATTACTTTGTTGTTCCATTACATTTTAGTTAAACATAGCCTAAAATGTGAGGCCTGTCAAAAGATCACTGTATGGTTTGAAATTATTTACAATTATTTTCATGGTTCAAATGACTCGCCGTTATATTTGGAACATCATGAAATTAAGTGGTGAGAAATTTTCTCGCAAAAACCGCAAGCAACCTGGACGAAGTTTTGCTGTCTTAAGTTGTAAGTTGTATACAAATTTCAAACATGGGGCGTGCTGGTTATTTTTAGTCAACATCCTAAGTTGTGACGAGTTAAGTGTATAAGACTGCACGCATAGTTTCCAAATACCAAGGCTTTTAATTTGCACTTTCGTTTTACTGCTGATCAAAAATAGTCAAAATTAGAAAAAAAAAATAATGCCGTTTTGATTCGAGATTGGTCTCTAGTTGAATGTTATACTGGCTTTGAAAGTTATTTTCAAATATAAGAAGATAAAGTTGTCAACTCCTTGATACCATAAGTAATTGTCTCTGTTTTTCTATCATCATTTTCGTCATTTCAATATCTTTCAAGTTACAGAATCGTTTAAGACACAGACGTACCTGTCCTCTATTTATTTAATAAAGCTGAAAGTAATTATATCTAAAATTGAATTTTGACACCCCTCCTTATTTATCGAAGTATACCGCCAGCGTAAGCCTTTAACAGTTGACAGCTCATTGATAGTTTAACTAAGTTCTTTGGGAAATTTCAGGGAAAACACATCGAACGTATTTTCAAGAGGTAATATGCAGTTTGCGTATCTTAAATGCATATTTGCTGATTGCCTTTTGCTACCATTTTGCAAAGTTTAAACCTGGAAACTTACTCTCTTCTTTGCTAAGCACTGAACGAATAGGTCAACTGCAGTGGAACACATGATAAATATTGAAACAACATAGTAAAAGGTCAGTTTTATGTATTTTCTTGTTCTTATTTCCTGTCTCGGGTCTGTTCTTTACAAAATTCTCACAAAAGTGTTTAAACAAACACATCTGGACGGTTTATTGCGCTGAAATGATTTAATTCAAATTAATATCAAGAAGGCAGTGATATCATTTAGATAATAAAATATGTTTTATAGTAGATAAAATAGTTGGACGATTACAAATTCAAGGTACCAATGTGTTTTAAATAATATATGTTACACTGTAAAAGAAACCTAATTTTATACGCGCGTCCGTCAGTCCGTCCGTCCGTTTGCATTTTTGTGTCTGCTCTTTATCTCTTAAACAGCTTCAAGCATTCGTAAACTTAAGTCAAATGTATATCTCACTGAGAGAACGTGCAAAACCAAAACTTTTAGTCCCAGCGCTTTAAGATCAAGGTCACAGAACAAAGTAAAAGATTTGAGTCACACAATCCCTGTCTGCTCTATATCTCATTAACCCCACTGCAGGATATTCATGAAAGTTTGTAAGATGGTTATCGTGTGCAGAACCCTCTCTCTCTCTTTCTCGAACCACTTGAAGGATACTTATAAATCTGTGGTCAAATTTTTCTGTCATTGTGACGATATGCAGAATCTACATTTCAGAAGCACCGCTTCAAAGTAAAAGTAAAAGATTTAACCAGTAAAAGTCCGCTCTTTATCACTTATACCCCTTGCAGTTTAGCCTTTAAGTTTGTTCAGCAACATTACAGGCACGCGTAAGGTGCACGATTTCAGATAAAAATTATTTTGGACAAATTGTCTGTCCGCTTTAGTAGTATAACAAATAGGGGTTCTGGCGCAATTCCCGATGGGAAGTTCGCCTGAACACCCTACTTGCTACACTACTCTACTCTACAAACTATATTGATATACACTACTCGCTTTCTATCTCTTCAGTCGGTTGAAGAATAATTTGCAAATCGTGCAAATCCCTCATTTCATAAGATTGGCTTTAAGGTCAAGGTACGTCACACTTAGCCAAATGAGTCAAATAATTTCTGTCAGCTCCATATCTTTTAATCCCGTATAGGATAGAAATGAAAATTAAGTCAAACGAATTTTTTCTTTATTGGAGAGACATATAGAACCAGCATTCTCAGTACCCTTTACTTGCATGATTTCGAATTATAAAGTTTTTGACAAAGGCCATTCAGTTCATTAGCTTTTTTCAAGTGTAAATTGCCCAGCCATCAGCACAGCTCTTGTTAACAGTTCACATTAGATTTGAAAAGAAAATGAATGATTACATCAAAGAAAAATGTTAAGCATATCTCCTAATTCTCTCAGTTATCAAAGAAATCATTTAAGTTTAAACTTTCTAATAAACAATGATTGTCGTCTGGATCAAATGTCACTCGGAATAAAGAGAAAGGGTAAAACAATAATTTTTTTGTCAACTGAAGAAAAATCTAAGATTTTTTAACAACTTGATTTGTGAATCACATGCACAATAATACTTTCGGCTAAAAATCATTAGTTGGAAGAAACAGATACGGTCTTTGTTCACAGGTTTGTTAGCCATTCTTACCAGTAAACGTGAACAAAAGTTCATTAGAGAGCAAATGTTATTCGCATCGTCTAAAAGTTGATTAAATTTGTCAAAAACATTTGGCAAAAATATTTCTATATGCATTCAATGGCCCATTATAAGATTTTGTGTGTTAACCTTTACTGACACTGAGTTCTTGATAGTTGTCAACATTTCATACCCTATTCCTATACCGTTGCTTTGACTAGTGCAAAGACATATTATGCAGTATCTCTTTCAGTGTTTGTAAGCATTGGAGTGTTCGCTTTTGTCGGCCATTTCTCTCAGATCTCACAAGAATGTAGTTCTGCTTGTCGTCAAAAATGATACAAGTCTCATAGGTATGCCAATGCTTTCAAGGGTGACTGAAGCTGTGGCTGCCAGCTTTTATTCTAATATCTGACAATTACACTAAGGTTTCCGGTATCCTTTGCTATGCACCAATTTAATCATATTCCTTACACAGTTTTTCATACACCACTACCTTCTCCTTTAAATCAAAATCACTTCCCCTGTTTTCGAGTGAGTTCACTAGCTCAATGCATGCACATTTTTTTTATTTTTGTGGTACGAGTTTGGTCGGATAGCCATTTATTGTAAAAGAACACTTTCTTAGTGTCTATATGCCTTATTTATTTGAACATTATATTAATAATTATTTTTCATTTTTTTTTTAATAGAAAATGAGCCGGTAAAACATGCAGTATAACATACTTTTAGTGTATTTAGCTGTTATTGCCCAGGTTATATAATTGAAACCTTTTTTGCCAAGAACACACCCAAATGTTCGTATGTTTTCGCCTGCCCATTTGCCAAATGTAATGTTTAACGTGTGGGCCTATTAAATCAGTACAGCAGGATTTAAAAAAAGTGAATATATTTTTTATGACTTTATTGTTTTCAGCTAAATCAAGCTTCCTACAAGAAAAGACATTTAAAACATTTATCACTTACAATATTTTCGAATCCTCATAAATACAAACGTCGTCTTTCTTTCTTCTGTATCGACTTTTACTTTTAACATTTCAACACTTGAACAAACCTTTCAAGACTAGACTGTGATACAAATAAAACATTGTTTGACTATAACAATAAACATTTATGATTATGGCGTTTCTGGAGTTTGAATAAATTTATTGTGTATAGGGAAAACTGTTTGCATTTGATATAATAAAAGATTGAATTTGAATTTCTTGATAAAAGATTTATGAGATTTAACTCTCTTGAGCATTAATATTTTAGATATTTACTTTACCAGCATTCATAAGGAAACATCAGCAAAATATTTTTGAACTATTATGAATAAATACTTAACCTTTATGTACTTTCTATCTTTTACTTTTCATATCTAAATATTGGTACTTTTTATTGGGTTTTAAAAGTTGTGTTTATATTTTGAACAAAACTAATGAGGTATTGAATTGAATATATGAGTCAATCAAGTTATTATGTAGGTCAAATTAATTTTCATTGTTGATAAATATATATGCTACTGGAATTCAATCTCGGCACACTGTTTGTAAATATCAAAGAAAGATGGGCACCATGGTAGCCTGGTTGATAGATGCTCTGAATACATCTACATTTCATGTTTTTTTTAACTGTTATGGGCTGATGATGCCGGTTTTCTGTTGAAAAAAAAATGTTGAAGAACAATGACCTCTTCATCAACAAGTTAAAATTAAGACCTAGAATTATTATTTCAGTCACTGGTCAAAAATCGTTAATTGTGAAAAGAAAACAAACGTATGAGGCAATCTTACTTGAAATAAGATTAATTGATAAAAAGCTATTTTCTAAAAGACTTACAACTGAAAGAGTTATTTACAGACCGATGATTTATCATAGAGAACGAGCAAAAACTAAGTGACAAATATATGGACGAGTGTCGATTTTTTTCTCTTCACATAGGCAAATGCAGAATACTTAATTAATTCTACAATCGTCAATTTGATTCCTTTAGATCTATAAGTCCTGTACTGTTCCGTGGTAAGGTACACATATCTCTCGCTTATTTCAAGATGTCGGAATTAAATGATAGTGGTCTACTGTATTTAGAAATCTTTGTAAATTTCAACTTTGAAGGCTTGTTTATTGCAATAAATTATACAGATACTGTCTTTCACTCTGTTTCATTCTTCTTACTTTCAGACAAATTATTGTTGTGTATAAACAGAACTAATGTCCTGTCCGTGTATACGTTAAAACGTTGATAATGTTTATTTTGTACTGAATTTTTGGCGCAGTTAGGTTAGCTATTGTTTGATTTACTTATCTGTTCGCGAATGGTTCAGCGTAATATACCTGTTTAATCACAATGAAATGTTGACCCTCACAAAAGTTGTTTATGATAGTGGTCAACGCAACGAAAATTTGTTGTTAAAAGATTCCTTTTCAGGTAAGTATTGGCTGAGTGTATTAGTTTCCTTCATCAAATAGTTTTTCATCAAAAGATTATTATATTCTTATCAGTTTAGTAAGGGCCACAAATGAATAGGAAAGATATGACTGTTTGTTGAAATAAATTTAAGGAGTGATAAATGTGCGAGGTCAATGCCAATAAGAAGTCGGAATTATACGTGTGTTTATGTATTTTCACAACAAAAGATGAACAAATACTATGCTATTGATGATTATTTATACTCATTTTGGAAAAAAATATTTTAAAAAAAGATTGTTCGACAATACGATGTAGTTTTAATGATCAACATTATTTTTTGTCCAATCACATTGGAGTATTTTTCAAATTTCTGCAAAAGTCTAACTTTGGTTAATGTGTACTTACTAAATTAAATTTACTCAATCAGGTCCGTCTAACCACGCGGTTCAGAGAGATGCTTTGTATTTAGTTGAAAAATAATGTTGATCATTAAATAGCGGCACGCCTGACCAATTTGTTTTTGTTAATGCATATTATTAAACACTAACCTATACTTATTGCATTGAAGGTTTTAACATTTAGCTGTATGTGTTTATTACGCGTAAAACATTAACAACCATTAATTTGTATCAAAGAGATGCGGCAATTAAGAAATGCTGATCCTATCATTGAGGTTATCAATAATGTCAGTGCTCACATATATGATTGAGAATTCCCTAGCATTATGATCGATGACTTAGTTAAGCTAAACATTTACGTTGTCAATCTCCAAGGCCCAAAACTATTATGTTCGAAATACAATAGATAGCTACCTGATTGAACCTGTCGGCATTAAGGAAGCTACAAAGAGAAAACAATCACGTTTCCCTTCAGAGATAAAATCACTTAAAAATTGCATATTTGTGTTTTAATAGTATAACAATACAATTAGTTTAATATATAAATAATAAGCTAATTTAAAGCCCAATTGATTAAGTATTTCCAATTTCCTTTAAAAATATTCTCTCGTCATTAAGTAGGTGGGATAAATTGGTACCATGTTTGTTATCGCATTTCGGTAATTCTCACTATTTTTAATGTAAATTTTTGTGGTTTATTGTCAGCAGTCTTTTGATTTTTATTACTTTGAATGATTACAATTTCTATTACAGTAACTGTACTAGTACATCAAAAAACCAGAAAAGTGGAAAATAACGTAAAACTGCTGTTTCAAGCATATACTTCCATAATTAAGAGTCGGACGTATATTACATTTAGTCTGATATAAGGTTAGGGTTATTATCTTCTTTTAGAAAATGTTTGGCCGCTGACAATGGTACTTTTTTAACATTATATACGTAAAGTAGGGTCCAAAATTGGCAAAAATACCTTCTCACAACTCTGGGTAGCTTACTTTGGTCTACTAACTCTGCCAGATAAGTCTTTTTGTATGCTGTTATTGCATGTCATTGTATAGCTGACATGTATAAAGACAACTTAGGAAACCTATTTTTGAACAGTGTAAAAACATAAAAACAATTTTATCCATACTGTCTTGTCACAGAAATCCATGTGAACTACGTTACCATTTTGAGCTAAACATTAAGAAATGGATACTTGCATGGATGAAAACTATGATCAGTCTCGAAGACACTCTAAACATGGAACAAGTACAGTATGAAATTATTTGTTCATATGTCGTAGATATTTTTTCAAAAATTCGCTCAAAATTGACCCTCTGTATTCTTACATAAATTGGTGAACTACGTTACCATACATTACTTCCATATTACGGTAAAAACAAAGGTATGCCAATTTCTCACCACATACATATAAGTAAACAGTGCTATATTAGAGCAAAAAGGTTTTACAGTGTTTCGTGCTTATTACGCCAGACAGACTAGAACATATGTTGTGAACTACGTTACTGTGAACTACGTTACTATCCAGAGAGCATTTTGCCTAATATTTAATCCTAGGACTAATTTTTCGAGGAGCAATACACACAGATACCGAATACTCATCACGATGTTCTGTCTAAACAATGATGGAGCGTCCCTTTTTTATTTCGTGAAGTAGGAACGACACAAATAATAATATTTTGACTAGTCATCGTTTTGTAAAAGATCGAGTAAGCTAACCAACTGATATATATTTACTTTATACATTTTCTAGTACTAATATTATGACTCTGTGATGTGTTATTGCTACATTATATGCAAATGTAGGTATAACACAAGGAGAGGATATACTGGATATGGTAACGTAGTTCACCAAATTCTAACGTAGTTCACTTAAATTTATTTTTGATCATAACTGTTTTTATCATTTCAGAAAATGGCAAAGGCACGCGCAGAGATACAAAAAGGCCTACCGTAAGCGACAGAAAGCCACAAAGGACGCATAATACATGAAAAAGAAGCCAAAACTATAGCATGGTGAACTACGTTACCACACACCAGTAGATTTTGTCCTAAAGTGTATTTCAGATTTTCATCTTCCAAATTGAAGTCTTCATTTATTTATAAAGTGAAGGCATAATACCTGTAATTAAATGTATTGTCATGTATTGAATGATTATTTTGCCATTTCAAAACTAAACTTCTACATAAAACATATAAAAAAGTGTGTAAAACAGATATTTTTTTTCGATAGACACATTTTAGAGTGAAAATATATAATGAAAACATATGTCCATGGTAAATTGGTTCTGTTAAACAGTTTTTGTATTGTTTCAATAAAGTTTAGAAAAAAGAATCATGTATTTATTGTTATTATAGTTGTCATACGGGTAAAAATAGATGTATCCACTCAATATATAACGTAGTTCACATAACGGAATTGGCATGTACAATGTTATTTAAAAAAAAAATTTTTTGCAAACATTTGCATTTTTTTACTGTTGACAAAGGCGGCAGCAAGGATTGTTCTCACAAAATCAACATAAAAATAACTGATTCAAACTGAAAAATATTTCAACAGATTTTCTCAAAATTTTTCCACTTTTCTGGGTTTTTTTATAGTTGTACGGACGTTTTGAAAAGTGTGCCTCTTTGCTTGATAGACATATGAAGTCTGGGGAGTTTATAAGTTAATACTTTCCATTTTCTCCTTAATCTCTAGTCTATATTTTGTCATTAAATAGTTTCTTAAAACAGATCAATTAACCGAGAGCTGAAAACGATCGTTGCAATCCCAATATCTTATTACAATAATCATAGCATGTTAGCACTGGCAAAATAATAAGAAATGCGCATATTAAAGTATGCAAGATAACATTTGAATCTCTACCTGAAACAGATTCCACAGATTTGTTAAACTGGTACAAATACATTTTTTGGAGCATGGACATTTCTATATTACTTTTTAAAACGATGTCAGGCATAAAACTGTATGAAGTTTAAATAACCCATAGTTTACATGTTCGTAACTATGTATTTAATATAATCATACTAAAAGATAAGTTCCTGAAACGAAGCCAAACTGTAAGATGTAAAGGATTTTGATGACATCACTGATTACAAGAAATTGGTAATAAACCATTCTATATGAGAATACGTGTATGGACGCTTCCGTCGATGAAGGCTTTTTAGAGTTTGATGATTAATGATGCTTACCATTTTCTCTGTAAAAATACACAAGCATTATAGAAAAAACTGTCAAATTGTTCCCATTCATAGAGAATCAACTTCTTATAAGCTATTATAAATATAACAAATGTTCCTTACTGTAAATACGGTTGAGGTATTGTCGCTGAATCCGAAAAAAATACATGATGAATTATTAAAAAATACAGAAAATGTAAAAACCTTTCGCGTAATTGATATTTTCTTTCCATTTATACAGACTTGATCTTACGTTGCCTGTCAAAACGTAACACAGCTGAAACCAATCACATCTTAAATTGATATCGAATGCAATAGATTTCCCTTTATCATCATAACAGAGTTGACTGTCCACTGCTGAAAGCTTCTGAGACTTACCGACTAATGTATGGTCCGCTATTCTGTAGATAAAACGTTGAAGTGAAAAGCATATGCATTGTTGTCGATTTTGTCTTGCGTCTATATGTCTCTCTGCATGTAGGTCAGATGTTGAATCTGCAGAAACCAAAACTGAAATGAATCGATACATTAAAAAAACACACAAGATGATAGCAATTTATAAAGACAAAATAAAATCTTCATCCTGGAATAACTCAAAACTGCATTCATAAACTACTGAAAATCGCTGAAGGTGTATCCATGAATTATTGTGAAATAATACATACAAAGTAAATATTTCTTTTTCAACGACTTAACAACTATGATTTTTTCGTTAGTTCATTTATATTAGATTAATATACTCAGCAAGACTTTGCGTGTCAGTTTTCCTATGACTGTCAGTGTTTTGTTATCATACTTCACTATAGACATAACTTCTAAGACTATGTAAGAAGAACGTAAATGATAAATAGAGGAGTGACCACGTAATCGTAAACTCCAGTGATCCATGGTTTCCGTCGCCGGTCTGTCTGAAAAAATATCTGATTAAACCATTCGGAAAATGTACATTAGTATTGATACTGTAACGTTACTGTAATGAAAGCTAGCATTTCTACCATAGCTTTGACCTTTGCAAAATATGAAATAACTATGCGACTAAAATAACCAACGCATGGTAAAATATAATCTATACTAATTATATTGATAATGGCACAAATATAATTTAAGTATGTTAGTAAAAGTCATAATTATTTTCAAATTAGTTATTTAGAGCGAGGATGCATATTTTATTGTATAACGAAAAATGGTAAGTTAATTACATTAAATTATCACTGCTGATGGTAGGTCGTGTAGATAACGCATAAGTGATAACCCTAAAGTAAACGAACTCTAGTTCCTGTTGAAAAGTATGGCCGTTTAATGACAGTGTGGATATTTTAATTATCCTTTTCCAGGGTTGTTGTCAAATAAAAAAAAAATATTACTAATTTAAAAGCTCAAAAGGATTAAAAATTGAAACAAAAATAGTATTTGCATATCAGTCAGGTAAGAAAGCGTAATTATTGCACAAATGAAAATGTGATTTTGTGTGAATAAAATTAATGTTGTCAGCTTAAGCAGTTAAGATTGCAATATATTACATTTAATCGGGATGGTATAGTTCAGAATTTTGAGTAAAGCATGTTGAAAGAGAATTAATTGTAAAAAGGCTTGTGTTGTCATTCGCCAGTCTCGACAACTAATGCAATCAACTAGGCAAAACTTAGTTTAATGGACAGTGATAATAAGGACATACTGAGTAACAGATTGTCTTTCATTTTTAAGCTTTTTCAGTGTTTTAGTGATATTCAGTCACCAGATGATGATCGTTTTAGCGCTCAACAGTTTTATTTATAGAAACGCTAACAAGGTTTAATTTAAGACGATTTTAAACTGCTTATATTTTATATATTTTTTTTTCTCACAAAACACTTCTCTACTATAGTTGGCTTTTATAACCTAACACCAAGTAAAACTGTTCAGCATCGCCATTTAGGTGAAATAAATTTAATTTATCATCATCCGTAAGCTAGATTTCTAAAAGACCAGCATTGTGCTTCTAAGCATAATACTACATCAAAGATTTCCAGATACACTGATGTGCTTACAGTACAGCACAATACTGGATTTTATCATATTTCACCATTTAAAAACTGGTTATATTAACCTCTGTACTGAAAATAATGTAATTTAGAAGTTAAGAGTTTTTGTTCTCGTACTTTTTAAATATTACCAACCATTCTTCTAGCATGTCTCTAAAAGAAGTAACTGAATGTTTATTATATCTAAAGAAAATTAAGTGTTTTATTCACATTTGCGTTTTAATAATAACCACTTACCAAAAATATGGCAACTATTAAGATGACCTTCATTCACGGTTAAATAACATAACCAAGTGTAATTGCCACACTGACTTTGATATCTGATACGTGTTTAGAGAATGTGATCGGTACAAATATTTTTTACCTCTCACACTTTGTTTTCTGTTTCGCGGTCTTTAAAAAAAATAACCCATTAAAGGCTTGAAACTTTTACTGTTTTGTAGACACAGTAAATATAAATAATTCCATTAATGCATTAAACGTAATATTCAGCTGTTTGTGCAGTCTTTTACTCTTTGTAAAAATGCAATGCGAAAGGATTCGTGGTTGCCAGCTAGAAATGCTAATTTCTTTTTTATAGAACCAACTATTTTGTTATTCACATCTGGCATGATAGATTCCTTATCTTTACGTTATTAGCATCATAATAAATTTCTTTGTAGCTACTCCCTAAGTCCCAACACTATTATATTTCCTGTTAATAAATTTTGTTTTCTATTGAAAACATCAATAAATACATAAATAGTTTGATAATGAATTTCCGACAAGAGATAAATCAACAGGATCACAGTTTACTTTGTATGCATATTCCTTAGCTAGTCTGATGGATAATAAACCAACATGCTGATGAGATTGCATTTTCTTTTGAAAATCCCTATGTCATGTTTTATTATCTTTAGTCGGAAATTCTCAGGGGCATTGTGTTTGGGTTTAGTTAATTACTTGTCAGAGATTTAATGAGTGTATTATGTTATTCGGTGCATCTGTCTTTATACCATCTACATTCAGTGCGCAGCTTACAGTAGATTAATCTATTCATTAATAAGTTTAGTTGTTCGTAACCTTAACAAAAATGCCACAATGTAGAATACTCAAAGCTTGAGCAATGTGCACTTTAAAATTCTCAATTATCAACGAGATCCCCATCAATAGTCATTCTGCAGTGTTCACGCGTGATCTAATTGTTATTGGCAAGTGGTAACTAACTAGCATGTCTTTTGACAAGAAAAGCAAGTAAACCTTGCATCCTACCATGCAAATAAAGCCATTATATTAACAAACGTATCAAGAAGAAATCGTAAAATCCAGCACGCATGTACTGTCAAATATTGAATTCTGATATATTCGTTTTAATGCCCCCCCCCCTTTGAAAAACGGAGGGCATATTGCTTTGCTGCTGTCTGTCGGTCGGTCTGTCTGTATGTCCACCAACAGTTTCCGTTCATTTCGTAGAGGTTGCATATACTGAAATAAAATTTGGTAGTTTGTTTACAGATTTATCATAAGAATATCTAGATCGAGTTCTGTTTTCGGTTTGATCGAGCAATTTTTGACAGAGTTATGCCGATTGGACTTAGAAAAATTCCAATTATTTGCAGTTTCCGTTCATTTTCTTCGCAGAGATTGCACATACCGAAATGAAATTTAGTATACAGATTTATCATAAGAATATCTAGGTCAAGTTCTGTTTTGGGTACGATCGAGCAATTTTTGACAGAGTTATGCCCCTTGGACTTAGAAAAAATTCCAAATATTTGCAGTTTCCGTTAATTTTCTTTGCAGAGATTGCACAGTCATACTGAGATAAAATTCGGTATACAGATTTATCATAAAAATATCTAGGTCTAGTTTTAGCTTAGACACGTCATACTTGATAGGTTGATGCATCTCAGATTGTACCTGTAGATAACTCCTATTGATTTTAAGTTCAAAAGGTAAATTTCATTTCCATGTAAACTGCCCATAATGTATACTGCCGGGGGGGGGGGGCATAAGTGTTTCACAAACATCTCGTGTTATACTTGTAGTTACATTTATTCTGCTTATCCTTTAACAGTTATACACATTATTTCACTAACTACTGAGAAATTATACTGCTCCAAAAATGCTTTCAAATATTGAATTACGTTAACTTACCCATTATGTTACCATAATTGCAGTCGTTTATTGACGTTGCGTTGGTTCTTTGTATAAATATATGAGTATAAAGAAGATAAAAATAGAATGTAAATAAAGTAATACAAGGGAGTTAAATATAAGAACTATAGCTATTTGTTGTAGAAACACTACACTGTTTTCCTATATATTTCAACAAGAAAAAGTACTAACTATGTTGAAATGATTTATTATTGTTCGAGCAGTAAGTTGTTTCTTTTTGTTAGTACTCAACCAAAAGCTCTGACCTTAACGTGAATGTCAACATTGCAACCGAATACAAGTATTTGCTAGAGTACTTCTCCCGGCATAACTTTTATCACTCAATACAATAAAAGTTATAATTATGTGTATTAAGTTATTTGTTTTCAACAACATGTAACAGTAACATGTTTGCCGCAAAAAATGTCTTAGGCAAATGTTAATTGTCGTACAGATATAAAGTAATAAACAAACGACCCATTTAGCGTTTTTAATGTTGTTCTGCTGTTCTGCTAACCTCACACAGACTTTCGAAATTCTGTTACCGGTGATAAACATTCATATTCTATCTATCTAGTATATATGTTTTCTGTAAGAATAAGACAGTTCAAGACGAATAAATTGATACTGGCATGCCCTAAAAGACCTTGCAATGCACGTACAAACAATATAAGAATAATACTTTTTTGCGCAAAAATTTTAGTTCTAAGAACTAATGAAATTCGACTTACTGAGTCCTTTTTTGCGCGATGCTTAGACTGACTTACGCTTTCCCACCGACCCCCCCCCCCCCCCCCCCCCCCCACCCCCTACTAAAAATGAAAACGAAAACAAACAACCATGATATTTTCATTGCCGCGAAATGTTTGTTTAAAGCGTCATTAAATTATTAATTCTTCATTATAGTAATCTCAATACATTTTTTTATAAATAAATAAAATAATGCAGGTAACAAGTTTATACTTTTTAGATATCATTTTTCCCTGTAACATGTTAACACGACAAACACTACTTTCCTAAAGAATGAAATGCAGTCGTATATCTAAGTAGTTTCGTGAAATCTAAATTGTATGTGCCAATTCACTGTGATATATTCTTATCTCAAAGCAACAGGCACACTAACAGAACAATCTGTATTCGCAGATATATAGAGTAATTTCCAGGAAGGCTTGTAAAGAAGAAATATTTATTTGGTTAATGAATTCAGTACAAATATGGGGCTCTTGTGAGTAGTAAACTCAAGTTTTTATTGCCATTTCACATATGAAGTTGAAGCACTTTACAAATAAAATGAAATAAAGTAAAGTAAATGCCGTTGTCCCAGCTGTATTAGTAGGAAACAACAAACTAAAAAATTTCTTGATCAAAGCGATATGTCAGAAAAAGATCTTTAACACCAAAAATACAGCCCAAATAGACTGAAATGTTATTTGAATATATTATAAAAAACGAAACTAATCACTTTGGAGTCAGTTGTGTTGTTTTAAAGGCCTTTGAACTTTAAAGCTCTTTAAAAATCTTAAAATGTTATACTTTATTCAAACAAATATATATTTTATTGCTTTAAACGTACCATAAGCTTTTGTTCAGTGTGGTAAGTTAAAGTATTCACAACAGGAAGGACAAGCTGGAAGCTTTAAATTTCTTCTAAAAGCTTCTTTTTATACAGCCACTTTTTGAGTTTAACTTATATACTGATTTCCCTAAGCATAACGGTATACAAATTATTTTGGAAATCTCAACAGTGTTAGTGTGGCATTTGATATTTTTTAAATGTAAACTTAATGACAATAGAAGTGAAAACATTATAGAGAGATTTAAGAAATATAAGTTTACAGTATTATGATAGTATCTATATTCCATATTCGGTTCGATGCAATATTCACTAGTGTGGTAGTTGAATAGTATACTTTGTTTTTCACTGGCAGACGTAGTGTATTAGAGTTATTTATTTAGTGTTTCTTTCCAGAGTACAGTTTTGTTTTGTTTTACTGTGTGTCTGTCTAGAAATTACATTCTGAGAGTAAATTAATACAGAATATCATAATATTTCAAAACAACACCAGTATCAATAGCATCACAATGTTAAGCATATTTTTCGAGAAATTCGATCTACCATTTTCATTAAGCCTACTGAGTCTCCAATAGCAGAAAATCTGTTTGCCTTTCTTGATATCTTTATGCGTTCTCTGCTCAAACTATATTGACTAAAGTAGCCTGATAGCCGGTGAAAAGGAAATACCAAGAAGAACTTTCATCCTTCCATGCAAATGTCAAATATTTGTCAAGACCACCGCTGATGAAAAGCTAACACAAGAAATATTGAATTCAAATACATTTTGCTGATTATCCTTTGCTATCTAAAACATTGTCGAACAAATGCTTCAATGATTGAATCTAAGGCATTATTATTATTTACCTTGTAAAATGCTTTCGTATATCTCATGGGTTTTGCGAAACTGTTATGTCACGTTTGTAGAAAGTAATTGTCCTATAGTTGTTATTAGCTAAATTGTATAAACTGTATTATTCTTTTGATGATATAGTTCTACACTGCAACAGTTGTCATAAAAGAAGGCCTGATGCATACCACAGCTCGAGAACAGACTATGCTTAGGTAATGACAGTTTGTGTCTCAGTCATAAATAAAACAGTGTAAGGATAAGGCATTTTGTTTTTATTAAACAGCATCTTTCCATTCAGTTAATGCAAATGATATTTTTCGTTTATCACTCTTTCTAACATTCAGGTGACACATACATTAGCCCTTGGAGAAGTATAAACCCCCAACGACTGAATATTTTGTAAAGCAAAGATGCACACATCCAAAAGCATTGTGTTTACTTTGTTCGGACATAAAAAAGAAACAGTAACGCAATTTTTAGCCATTTAGAGTGTTGAAAACCTAATTACTGACAAATAACACAAAAATAAATATTATTGAAAAAAATAAATAGAACTACAAAAAAGTGATTACAAAAAAGATGGTACAAATTTTGTTCAATTAAACAGTATTTTAAAACAAGTATACAGTAAATATTTTGTATTGCTGCATTGCTGATTAACTTGGAAAATTCAGCCAGACTGATTAAATTACCAATCCTAGGTTGACTGAAAAGGCGGCTGAATTTTTATTTAATGATAATGAGTTTGTTTACAGTACATGACATGCAGATCCTCAGAAACAAACCGCGCTTTTTTAAGTATGTCAGTAAACACTTCCTTTACTATATGAATGGCATGGCGTTTTGCACGTACATCAATATTCTGGCAGACTTGATATTGATACTCTACACATGTATCCGATACATGTTTTATCCGAAATTGTACATCAGCGCGCCAAAAATTTTGGTTCTGTACACGATAACCATCTTACAAACTTTCATGAATAATATCCTCCAGTTGGGGTTAATGAGATATAGAGCGGACAGGAATTCTATGACTCAAATCTTAAACCTTGTTTTGTGACCTCGACCTTAAAGCACTGGGACTAAAAGTTTTGGTTTTGCACGTGAGATATACATTTGACTTAAGTTTACGTATGCTTCAAGCTGTTCAAGAGATAAAGAGCGGACACACAAATGCAAACGGACGGACGGACTGACGGACGCGCGTATAAAATTAGGTTCCTTTTACATTGTAACATATATTATCTAAAAACTTTAGTCCGTGCACTTTTTTATCAATGCATTCAGACTACCGTAATTTCTTTGCTATATTTTCTTGTTTTACTAGCTATAGAGAGGAACCTATATACATTGCATACAAAAATGATGGTTATTAAACGTCAGACATAAAAATAAGAATATTCTTTTTTCTTTTATCTTATTTTTATCCTTGAACTCAATCACATCTGATCGGAGAGCATAGTTTAATTCGTCTAGGCAATTTTATTGACAAACTATTGTCACTTTGAAAAACAATAGCTATCGAATTTCCAGAAATAAATAAAAATCACAATAATTGATAACAATGCATGCATTTTCATAATATGGAATTACTTTTTCATTGTTCCTAGAAAAATTAACTCACAATATTTTCTCTTTTTTATTTCCTGATAATTTGTCCAATGGCGTTTTAATCTATCTTAGACATGGTAAAACCAAATCAATCATTTTTAACAGAAAATATTATAACAGTTTGAGTCTATTTTAAATCCATGAAAGAAAATCGGTCAAAAACGACTTGGTCCGGAGGACTTGTGCAGAAAATGTATCTCTGATAGACACATGCTTATTTAATTCATAAGCAGAATCACACATTTTTTAATAAGCACAAAAAAGATAATACGTCGTTTTGTTCTTTCAAATAAACTTTAAATAAGTTTGTGACTGTATTCATACATGCATATAATTCAATTTTAATTTGAACATTGATCCAGTCTCTTAAAAAGTAATAAAAGATTAGCCCTTTTTTCAATCATATACGTTTGACTTTCGTTTTCAGATCGAGGTCGGTAAATTTGTGGCACTTTTATTCAATTCTGAATTTTGACCTAGTCCGAAAATCCTACTTTTTCACAGTTCAGATACAATGATAAAAGAAAAAGGATTTTTATTACGCCTTTAAACACGCGTCAGTTCCAGTTGGCAAGAAAGTAGAATATCTCATTCGGAGAAGTCCCTGCTTGTAAATGAAACCAAGTTGAAATAACTATCTAGGGAATATCTCCAAGAAGTTTTCAGACAATGATTCAGTCTTATTTTACGTAATCTTGTAAGCAGCTACGAACTCAGCAGTGAAGTTGAATACTTTAAGTATGTCAAGAGTCAATGATTCCTCACCAACGCGTTATACAGTTTCGATATCTAGACGAAGTAAAACAATTTGAGTAAAACTAAGGCAGACAGACAATACATCCAGTAAAAAAGAAGTTACTATACCGCTTAGAATTTATGCGAATGAAAGTCGAAGATGATTTTCAGGTAGTAGCGAAAAATCATATTTAAAAACAAACATGAGATAGTTAAGACATCATATTATATTTAGCAAGTAACATATGCGCCAGTCATGCAGACCCTATGTCTCCCTGTTTGAGGTCTTTTCTCATTCTATTTGTATCAAGGAGAGTGCTCGATTGCATTACTTTTATTTGCGACCGTGAAACATTTGTTCTTGCAAGAAGATCCATAAGCACGTATTCATGGTTTTTGAATATCTGGATATTGGAAAACGTCAATAAAGGTAGTGTAACGTTCAAACCATTTGTAGATTTTTTTTCATGTTTTAACTGTTCACATCTGATTATATGAAAATTTTAAACGACGTATAAAGGTTAAGTTTAAGATTATTTCTTTTTAGAGACGAAAATCACAGACTTTTTTGCGTTCGACTCTGTGTGTAAAATGTAAATTATTGAATAATCTTTAAAAAGCCCATCGTTGTCTGAATCAAATTCAACTACACGTAAAACAAAAGCAGAAATGATACACAGATTATCGCCTTGAAGCAAATTTGTGTTCAATTTACCCTTGCAGTATGACGTTAAAAATTAAACCCTTTTAAATTGAAAACTAATTCGAACCATCTGATATTAGTTACATTTTAATTAAGCTTAACCCATACAGTTATACACTAGCTATCACTTGACATTGAAAAGTAAGGAGCACGAAAACTGCCGTCTGATGACTTGAAAATGTCGCTCTGTGCATTTGTCATTAAGCTCTGTAGAGAAATCATTTCGTTATGTCCATGTGTCATTTAGCTCTGTAGTTATTTCATTTCGTTCTGTGCATTTGTTATTATACTCTGTAGTTACAAAATTTCGTTCTGTGCATTTGTTATTATACTTTGTAGTTACATTTCGTTTTGTGCATATGTTATCATACTCTGTAGTTACAACATTTCGTTCTGTCCATTTGTTATTATACTTTGTAGTTATATTTCGTTTTGTGCATATGTTATTATACTCTGTAGTTACAACATTTCGTTCTGTCCATTTGTTATTATACTTTGTAGTTACATTTCGTTCTGTGCATTTCTTATTATACTTTGTAGTTGCAAGATTTCGTTCTGTGCATTTGTTATTATACTCCATAGTTGCAAGATTTCGTTCTGTACAGTTGTTATTTTACTCTGTAGTTTAAATATTTCGTTTTGTGTACTTGTCATTTAGGTCAGTAGTTATTTCATTGCGTTCTATGAATGAGTAATTTTGCTTTGTATCTACAAAATTTCGTTCTGTGCATTCTTTCAGATTGATTTTTACTTGACGCCTTTATAGATTAAAATGGAAACTGTTTTATTTGTAACTTTTCAAACTCAAACTCTTTTAAGTTAGTTATAAAAACTACATTGGGTACGTGTGTATGTTATTTCAACGTTTTGTTTGTTATTAAATATTAAAAGTAAACTTTACATTACACGTGTATGAAAGGCTCTTTATCTAAAAGTACAAAGTCATTTGTAAATGCATAAAATTTATTTGTGACGTCTTGTAAATTACAAAAGTGTAGAACTGTGTATTAGCTCTGCTGTTGTGTCCTTTCCAATGACATGCAATCAGCCGTTTTGTTCAAGGATGTCTTTAATCGTGCAATTGAAGCATGCTACAAATACAATGATTAAAGTTTTTATACCCCTAAAACGAAGTTTGGAGAGTATATAGGAGACATCCGGTGGTTGGTCGGTCGGTCGGTCGGGCGGTCGGTCGGGGTGTACCTTGTCCGGAGCATAACATGAAAAGTACAGGTTGGAACTCAATGCAACTTCATACAATAGTTCAGCACAATGAGATGAAGTGCATTGTCCAAGAATCATAACTCCATCTTCCCTATTTTCAGAGTAATTGCTCTTTATTGGTTTTCCTTGTCCGGAGCATGACTTGAAAACTACTAGTTGGAATTCAGAGCAACTTCATACAATGGTCAAGCACAATGAGAGGAAGTGCAGTGTCCAGGAATCATAACTCCATGTTCACTATTTGCAGAGTTATTGCCCTTTGTTGGTTTTCCTTTGTATGGAGCAACACTAAAAAAACTACTAGTTGGAATTCATTGCAACTTCACACAGTTGTCAGTCACAATGAGAGGAAGTGTAGTGTCCAAATTTCATAACTCCATCTTCACTATTTTCAGAGTTATTGCTCTTTATTGGTTTTCCTTGTCCGGAGCATAACTTGAAAACTACTAGTTGGAATTCAATGCAGCTATATTTAATGGTCAAGCACAATGAGAGGAAGTGCAGTGTCCAAGAATCATAACTCCATCTTTACTATTTTCAGAGTTATTGCCCTTTATTGGTTTTCCTTTGTATGGAGCAAAACTTGAAAACTACTGGTTTGAATTCAATGCAACGTCATACAATGGTCAAGCACAATGAGAAGAAGTGCAGTGTTCAAGAATCATAACTCCAAATTCTCTATTTGCAGAGTTATTGCCTTTTAGTGGTTTTCTTTATTCGGAGCATGGCTTAAAAACTACTGATTGTAATTCAGTGCAACTTCATACAATGGTCAAGCACAATGAGAGGAAGCGCAGTGTCTAAGAATCATAACTCCATGTTCACTATTTGCAGAGTTATTGCCCTTTGTTGGTTTTACCTTGTATTGAGCTTAACTTGAAAACTCCTGGTTGAAATTCAATTCAACTTCATACAATGGTTAAGCACTATGAGAGGCAGTGTAGTGTCTAAGAATCATAACTCCATCTTCTCCATTTGCAGAGTTATTACCCTTAGTTTGTTTCTTTATTTGAAGCATAACTTGAAAACTACTGGTTGGAATTAAATGCAACTTCATACAATGATCAAGCACAATGAGAGAAAGTGCATTGTATAAGCCTTATAACTCTTTCTTCACTATTTGCAGATTTATTGCCCTTCCTTGGATTTCCTTTTCCAGAATATAATTTGGAAACTTGTGGTTGGAATTCAATGCAACTTCATACAATGGTCAAGCACATTGAGTGGATGTGCAATGTACAAGAGCTATAACTCTGTCTCCACTGTTTGCACAGTTATTGTCCTTTGTTAGTTTTCTTTGTCTGGAGAATAACTTGAAAACTATTCTTTTGGAATTCAATGCAACTTCATACAATGGGCAAGCGCAATGAGAGGAAATGCAATGTACAAGAACCAAAACTATCTTTAATTTCCCACATCCATAACTCTTTTTCATTTTTTTACGAAGTATTCTCTAAATTAATAACTTCCACTGTTCTGTATCGGTGTTTTGGGGGTTTAAATCACATTTAGTGATAGCTCTAGTTTTTCGTGTAGTGCACTGTACATTATAACAACTGAAGTGTTACCATTTTCTGACGTATGCCACAGGAAATCTCGAGTTATATTATGTTTCAGGTAGGCAATGATGATTGTTGCATATGTCCTTGATATTATTTTATATTAATTACTAATTGTTAAGCCACATTCATTCCAAAGACAGACTTGCTTGTGCAAACACTCCAAAACAAGATCCGACAACCTAAACAACAAAAAAACGCATGATAATTAGCACGAACTAGATTACTTGGCTCCTTCATGCAGAGAAAGAATTAACCAAATATTCCATTAATATGTCCACGCAGAACTGAAGTAATTACAAGAATAACAGTGTTGAGTCTATTGCCATTGTGCAATAGCTTCAGCTGTCTCGATGTTATGATATGTTCCACGTCTGTTAATAGATTAGGACATAGAAAATTCAAGTTAGACTATTGCTGTAGGATGTTTTACTTGGAGATACTTTTTCTTTTTCGTTTTATACCAGTGAATTATTCTCTATGAAGCAGATATGAGGATACTCGTTCCTTTTTTTTCAGAATGTGCTAAAATTATTTTAAAAAGACACGATTTAAGCGTTTCTTAGTGGAGACATATTATTCCTCGCTTTAAAGTTGTAAGTTTCACATTAAGTTATGTTCTTTCGTCTTCCAGTTTTGAATTACGATTTCTGTATTGTTCGGGTGTTTTGTCGGTCCTGTTAGCATTCAGATATGCACTATTTTACGGAGGAGCATCTCGATAAAAACTGACTGATCTAACTAAGCATAACAGATCAGTGCGTTCACGTCGTCAGTCTGATAGATAGATCTATCAAACCGTATAGAAGTATAGACAATCCATTCTAGAGAGACAGAAGTTAAAACCTGAAATAATAAGTTACTGTATTAAAGCATGGCTAGTTTAATATTATTACCGAACACATACGAAACTGAAAACATCAAGTTGTGGTGTATCAGTTGTGATTCAATGTTTTGGGGGATTTACAGGTATATATATATTATCAGTCATTTCCAACAGAAAAAGAACAAGAAACATCGCAATGCGACGAAACCAGGTTTTCAACATTATTGTTTCACAAAAGTTTTGTCATCAAGTGCCATGGTGCATATTGTGAGCATTTTATCCAATTGAAATGTTTTTGGTGGAATTATGGCCTTTTCAATTTTTTACATGTATAATAAATAGATGAACATTAATATGTATCTTTCATAGTTCTACAGATCTGAAATGGTAATTGTATCTAATTATATGCACATTATTGCCAACAACAAACTTAGGTACAAATCAATTTTATTCATAATACTAAAATATTCATTCCATTATAGTAGAATATTATTATGTTGCTTTGTCATTTTGTTTGCTTTTCACATTTCACTGTTTGTTTTTTTATATATACATTTGTCATTGCTCCATGATGGGGAGTGCCTTTGACCAACACCTATATACTGTCAAAAGGGAGATAAAAAATCAAAATCTTTTTTAAAAAAGGTATAAAAGTTGTGATATAAATCATAAAAATAAATCTAACTTATTTCTTATCATATCCTTAATCCAAGAATGAAATCCAGGTCATCTTATGGTCACCCCAGTATGTTTCTAATACACCTGTCTTGTAGCTGGTTTCTGTGGTGTAAATATGATCAAGTGCTGAATGATATTCTGTTGTATCCATGCATAGAGCTGGTACAGCATTAGCTTCATTCTTCAAGAAATCATACAGTTTCTGGCATTTTGAGAGTTGAAGCTGGTCAATGTTCATGTCACCAATAATGACTAATGGCACATTCTGCTGATGTAGTTTTTCGACAGCTGTAAATATTTTGTTGATATTTCAGGTTGATTAAAGTAGACAGAGATGACTTCATAGAGTTTATTGCACTTACAAAGCACCACACTTGTACCTTTTATTCCCAATTCTTTTGTGTGAGTACTGGACAGAATTTCTAGTCCTTGTTTCACATAGATAAATGTCCCAGAATGTGGTCTATTTTGGTTATCGTCAGTGTACAGACAAACTGGATCCTGAAAGTCTTCCATTGCATAGTGTTCCTTTGAGACAGTTTTTTTAGCCCATGTTTCTTGCACAACTATAACATCCGTATTCACAAGTCTTTCATCTTTTCGATAGTGTTCAATGTTCTTATGAAGTGATCTTGCATTACGGCATATTATTATGAGTTCTGACACAGAAATACTTGTTGTTTTCCGTACCAATTCTTTGTTAGTACATAGTCTTGCCATTTCCTGCTCCTATAAAGGATCGATTTTAATTTTGCTGGCATCAAAATCTAGAAGAGACAGTCCTTCCAGAGATCGGACTCTACTCAGAGCAATACACACCATATGTTTTCCTATTCTACCCTTGAATGATACAACAATTTTATTTAGTGTAGATCCTTGTGATTTGTGAATCGTCATAGCTTCAGCTGCCTTTAATGGAAACTGCTTATGGACAACTTTCATCCTATCTGTTTTCCCTACTTGAAATTGTTTCTCAATCTTTAATATTGGAGTCCAAGATTTGTCTATCTGTTGACTAGCCATGTACAAATGTGCATTTTCAGTCCGTGTTTCAGCACCAACATCTGACGCCTGGAACATAACCCATACTACAGATGGATTGTTGTTTAAACATTGAATCAGCATTATCCTACAGTCAGCGCCATTGGTGAGCCCATCACTAGTATTGAGATTGTGAGTCACAATGTAGTTCCCTGATTCCTTTAGCAAGAGTTCATATGGTAAACTCTGAGTTTTTTGTGGCTCAAGATCTCTAGCAATGTAAAGATGGCTAAGTCAGCACTCCATAGAAGAACCCTTCATGTCAGACATTTTAATGAATACTAGTACTGAAAAACTACCCTATTTAACTATTAGCAACAGATGTATAAGCACAACTGGCACCATGAGGAAGTATGATTACAAGGTTAATAACAAAGCACAAAATTCACCATGCTACAGTACAAAGTTAATTACATAGCACACAATGAACCATGCTACATAATAGAAAAGTGATAATTTCATATCATATTCTTACCTTTTTGTTACCAGTATATCCAGCAGTCAAGGAGAAAAGTTACATTCTGAAAACTGCTCCAGTAAACATTTATTATGCATTTATTTATAATATTACCATAGCAAATCAAGCTGGAGCTATATGTTACAGTGATTTACGCTTGTAATATGACTTTGATAAAAACTAAAAATCGTAGGCTGAAAAAAGCATATATAAAAAAAACAAAGGGCCATAATAAGGTCATAATTACCGAATCACAAAACCTCGAAAATACGCGTCAGGGCACTTGATGACAAAGCTTCTGTGAAAGTTTGGTCAAAATCCCTTGAGAAATGTAGAAAAAGTTGCGCACAGAAGAAATTGTTCACTATATATTCCATATAAGGAAAAACAACAAAGGGCCATAATTAGGTGAAAAAATATCGAATCACAAAACCCTGATAATATGCGCCAGGGCACTTGATGATAAAGCTTCTGTGAAAGTTTGGTCAAAATCCCTTGAGAAATGTAGAAGAAGTTGCGCACAGAAGAAATTGTTCACTATATATCACATATAAGGTTAAAACAAAAGGCCATAATTAGGTGAAAAATTATCGAATCACAAAACCCCGACAATATGCGCCAGGACACTTGATGACAAAGCTTCTGTGAAAGTTTGGTCAAATCCCTTGAGAAATGTAGGAGGAGTTGCGCACAGAAGAAATTGATCACTATTTATTCCATATAAGCAAAAAAAAAAAAAACAAAGGGTCATAATCAGGTGAAAAATTATCAAATCACAAAACCCCGATTATATGCGCCAGGACACTTGATGACAAAGCTTCTATGAAAGTTTGGTCAAAATCCCTTGAGAAATGTAGGAGTTGCGCACAGAAGCAATTGTTCACTATATATCCCACATAAAGACAAAAACAAAGGGCCATAATTAAATGAAAAATTATCGAATCACAAAACCCCGATAATATGCGCCAGGGCACTTGATGACAAAGCTTCTGTGAAAGTTTGGTCAAAATCCCTTGAGAAATGTAGGAGGAGTTGCGCACAGAAGAAATTGTTCACTATATATTCCATGTATGGAAAAAAACAATGGGCCGTAATTAGGTGAAAAAATATCGAATCACAAAACCCCGATAATATGCACCAGGACACTTGATGACAAAGCTTCTGAGAAAGTTTGGTCAAAATCCTTTGAGAAATGTAGGAGGAGTTGCGCACAGAAGAAATTGTTCACTATATATCCCATATAAAGAAAAAACAAAGGGCCATAATTAGGTGAAAAATTATTGAATCACAAAACCCCGACAATATACGCCAGAGCACTTGATGACAAAGCTTCTGTGAAAGTTTGGTCAAAATCCCTTGAGAAATGTAGGAGGAGTTGCGCACAGAAGAAATTGTTTACGCCCGCCCGCCGACATACCTCAATCTAATAACCAGTTTTTTCCTTCGGAAAACCTAGTTAAAAATAGACCATTTTCATTCAAAGATGGCGGCGTTTGTTTGCAAGATGAAGGATTCGACGCAGTCCTGTATTTATAAAGAATTTGATTTCTAATGCTCTGCAGCATGTTTCAAGACTTTAATGAAAACAGTTTATTTAATCAACAGTGACGACAGTTTTAAACTGCAATTACGTACCATTTGAACTATCTACTGGCAGACATTTCGATCGTCCTTCACATTCCGAGGTAAGATGAGAACAGCACAAGCAGACGTATAAATCTGATTTTAAACAGTAAAATTTTACTGCGTCTTTTTTAAGACAGTATATAATAATGTAAGTGTTGCTTATCAGAGAAAGATTCTTAGAGATGTTTGAAAAGTTTGGCTTTCGCTTATACAAAAAATAACGTTGATAATATAAAGAAAGACAATGCCAATGAAAGAGATACCGAGAGAAAATATATTAAAATGATTTGAAAGATCAATAAAAGTTGACGTTCACATACGGAAGTATTAGATTCCCGACCGGGGATTAAATATATTGTTACTTTTCTCTCTTTCAACTTAGAAACGTATTACATTTTGTTATTAGCAATAATATGGTGCTCTATCATATGATATAAAGATAGATTATTCCATGGAGATAAAATTGATTTCCCTTTAGATCCATATTCATTTCACAAAGAAATAACTTTAAATGGATATTGTAAAAGACCCATTACCTACACTGTCTGGTGCATAAATGACCTTTGTGTTTTTTACATTTTATCAACTAATAATATTATTATAAACCCTGGAGAGCGTCATGGAAGCCGCTGTCATTTTTATCAGATCGATTGAGCTTTCATCATAGTTTTTGCGCACGGCTGGCTAGTTACACCCCCTAAGAGTTTAATGTATATTTTAAAGCTGCAATCATATTTTTCTATATTTTTACATCGTTTTTAGTCACCTCAATCTCTTAAAAAAAAGAACCAGTCACATTTATAAATGTTACTATTAACAGCTGGTTGAACTGATGTTGTATCATATGAGGCTTTAGTGTCATTGTCTAAGGAAACGCCTCATGCTCTGGCTATATTTCGACCCTGGCATTTTCTTAATCGTAGGCAAGCGCTCTCATCACTCCCTATACTGGACCATGGGAATTTTTAAGTTGCCAAATTAAAAATAAGAAAATTGAAAATTTTAAGCACTTTAAAATATAAAATGTGAAATAAAATACCAATGCCAGATCTTTTGTTTCATGTACTGATAGGGAAACTTTCTAGTCTGGGTCTTCTGAATTGTTGTCATCTTTACCTATTGCTCTAAAAGTGTTTGTTATAGACGGTTTCTGTATCAGTACAGGAAACGGTATGCGTATAAATTAGGTTATCCTCTCTGGTACTACCATTTGACATTATGTGCTTTTAACGTTTAAATGATAAAATGCATACTATATTTTGAAATTATATAATAATATAATCGATTTTGTCTTCTATGGCACACTTGGAATTGTCCTTCCTCTTGCTTATATTTGATAGAAATCCTTTTGTTCTTACAAAATATAGTTCTGTAAGTCAGATAATCCACATTATAACAAGTTTTACTTAGAACAATACATGCAACCCATTTTTATAGTATATTGCATCCTAATATTTGTAAAAAATATAAATATATCTTTTTAAGAAACGCTAATGTATCAAATGGGTCAGGAACTGATGTTTTTCTTGTTTGTTTATTACTTTTCGAGGCAAAATATTGGAAAAATGAGTGTAGGCATTATGTCTTTCATTATCATTTATTGATTTAATAAATGCATCGGGGATATTTTAAGAATTTGAGTTGAGTTTTATTAACAATGCTCTCATGTCAGTGATAGATATAATTGACAGACATTCAAAAGTATTTTGCCAGTAAATCTAAAACACTTTAGTTTCATACAATTTTATATCTTTCAAGTATGACGTCCCATTCATTTTTTTTATCACAAGGTCTCAGCTGATAAAATTGAACGGAGACCTAGAGCTTCTTAACAACAGTTAAGTTGTAACACATTACTACATGACTCTTCCTTACGTTTTCTTGACTTTTGCATTATTAAACTATTTCTATCAAGTAATGCCAGACTTTGAATCTACCTATTCATATATGAGGTTTATATCTCTAATAAAACATCATATTTCCATTGCTCTATTGATGCAGATGATATACATTGTCTAGTACTGTAATCAAATGTCATAGTAACAGCCATGACAGAGAAACACCATTCCTTCCCTCATTGTCTGTTTAATATTAAAGAATTTAAGGGTGTGTTTTTGTTGCAAGATGTAACATTTAGTCTTAAGAGTGCACACAGTATTTACCAGAATACTATTTTTGTACAATATTGAATACAAGAACGGCAAATATGTTAAGGAAAAGTAAATCATCAAAGTTTCCTTACAAAACAAATGATGAGTTACAGCTCTAAATCAAATACCGGTAATCAAAGTTCCACAAAAAGTTATGACAAACATGTCATTTTACCGAATAGCAGATATAGTTCAATGAGTTTCAAACATTACCAAGCGATAATTCTATCTTCCCTTTTCATAGTTTTATTAATATTGCATATATACGGCATCACTGTCATGACCAATAACGCTGCGTGTAGACAGAGAGAAAAACAAACAGCAACGTTAATGAACATTAATTTTGGTCAACACAATGTCTGACAGCCTATGAACTTGTAAGGACTGATATTCCCTCAGCATTTTCCCTCCTATGTTTAACTAGCTTGCCTTCAGACATGCGTTATGTTTGTATTAGAACCAGATTTGTCTAAGGTCTCGTGATGACCACAACGTCACTGTAGCTTAGTTGCATTTAGAGCATGTTGCACCCTGCGAACCACTGTTCTTACTTGGAAGACGCTTAGCAAAATGAAATATGCCGGTAAATGTTCCGACTGACACTTTCTTATATAGTGCCTATATGTCCCTTAGAATAATTTTTATCAATTATTTTGTCTCGTTAAGAATGGGCCATAACAATACGTATGCACTAAATATGTTAAGTTGAGAATATTTCCCATTAACAAAAAAGAGAAAGTGGCATGGAGTTGATTTTTTTATTGATATTATTTTTTCCAGTATAGACAGTAATATGTTAAGGCGTATGATTGGCTAATTTGCGGTGTCATTGTTTCTACTTGCCAAGAAAAAGGAAAAAAGACGAATCCGTGTTGTCAATGACGGTGTATCAATCGCCATACTTATAGGTTTCCTTTTATTATTATTGCGACTGTATACTAAAAACATAAATCAATTTCATTTAAACTTATACAATATTATTCCAAGATTTAAGAGTAATGTTATTTATGTTGACATGTTTTGCTTTTAAAATGAATAAATGCAGTCATAGTGATTTCGTAAGTAAGAATGAAAATAGCAAAATATATCTTATTATATATCTATAAAAAATCAACTCGTTGGAACAATACTTAACTCTGTAATAAAATCGTTCAAACAAAGTTTGGATTTAAAGATACTAGGCCGGCGCAAGATGAAACTTTAAAACGTTTTGCAAAATATCTATTGATAGTTTTATCTATCTTAATAAAAACAAACATGTTTATCACTTGAACAATCGTAGTCTGGAAAATATTAGCTAGGGCCAATGAAAATGATGAATGTTTGTCCTCTTACGAAACATCTGTAAATTTTTTTATTTTGATATCAAGTTCTGCGCAGTAGCTATCATTCTCATATTATCAAGGAGTTCCACATGATTAATGATTCTTTCTTATGAGAAAGTCAAACTGTCTATATAAACTTGAAGGTTCTAAATGATGAGCTGCACTTGAAACATTTGTCCTTGAGAAGAAATTATGCAAATTTGGTAGCGGGAATACAGACAGAAAATGGGATATCTAATATACACTAAAAAGGACAAATATACGCAGAAGCTCAAGTTTTATACATCAAACGGTTATTTCGCGTTTCATGAAATACTGATTCGGAACTGAAACAGACAATGAAATACTGTTGTTTTGTCAAATTACACTAAATTAAAAATGAATTGTTATATATGTTCTTCCTATGTATCAATACCAAGATGGCTCCCGTAAGAAGTTTTAAAAATTTTACTCTGTCAAATTATTGACTTCCTTCTTTAAAACTTTTTTATAAAGTCATTACTTTTAAGGTGGTTTAAGTTTAATGCCATCCTTGACTCTTTTTTACCTGTACATATTATCCATCTCGTGCTGCAACATTTGCAGTAGGAGAACCTACCTTTAACATCCCAGTTGCCCTTTTACGTTAACTTTCGGTATTTCTAAAATTGAAATTCATAGTTATGTTTACTAAATTTGATACGGTTTTTTTGGTATGTAGGATTGCATTGTGAAAAGAAATTAATTTTTTGTGTAAGGGTACAGGGTGTCTCAATACAAATTCATTCAGAGGGCTGTTTTATTGCATAAGGAAGAAGTGAGTTTCAAAAAGGTGATTAAATTCTCTCTTTTATAAAAATTCGGAAGTGCTGCAAAAATTATACAGCAAGTGTGTTAATTATACTAAGCAACAAATTTCCTGTAATGTTTCTTGTAATATGCATACATTGTTTGGTAAGTGTCCTGCTTTACGTTGTTCTACAACATTTTGGGGCCATTGCTGCATTGTGCATTCATAAGTTTAACGACTTCTTTTTTTACATAATTATACAAAATGGTAACAATTATGCGTTAGGACAACATAAAGCAAAAATCTAATTAGTTGTTTTGGTACAGACGTCTTTGAATGAAATTACTGTAGCGTTAATGATAAAAAAATGATGATATAAAAAATCAGTAGCTCAGCATAGTGTCCGCAGGAACAAAAGAGGAGAACAATATTATTATAGTGTTATGTCCCGAGATGATACAAAGGGTAGTTAATAAACATCAGAAGCGAAATGTCGGCTACATCTAGTTTCGTTTTAAGAACAAAAGGTATATGAATTGTTATTTTATTATATTTTGAAATTATGTAGAAACAACAGTTTTTTGTTAATAATTATATATATATACATTATAAATATGAAATACATCACATTTTCTTTCCTTCTAAATAATGTATTATTCTTGAGCTAGTCTGTTTCTGTAAAATTAATTAAACGTATTTAATGATACAGAGATATATGTTTCATTTTAGATGCTTTTCTTGACATATGCAATTACGATCCAGATTTTGGCTTGGTAAGACTTTTCAACTTCTGATTTATCTCTCAAGTATGAGATAGAAATAGTTATTCCTTATTTAATACCATCATATCATGAGCCTTTTGATTCAGATATACTGTGTCTGTCATTATTTTGCATTACTCATACATAGGTAAATATTAAAAAGAGCCATATATTCATCAACTACTTTTCTGTCTCCGTGTGGGTTTGGTACAATTTTTTCTCGCATGAATTTTTTCCCGAAAGAGATAACATTTGATCATAAAAATACATTAGAATATTGATTATAGTTGTAAAACTGATAAATTTGTTATGTAAATAAATATTGTTCCTCATAAAACGCCGTCGTAAGGTTTACGTTGCATTTAAGAGATATTTGACAAGGAGATTGTTTTAAAGAATTTAAATATCATCTGTAAAATATCTTGAAAGAAAATATCCAAAATAAATACAAATACTTCTTTCCAATGCATTCTTCCATAAAATGCTTTCATGCTATTATCTTCTACGGAAGGATTAGAAAGTTGCAACCTATATACACTGTAACAGTTAAAAAGACGTTTGCTATCGATATTTCTGAGTTAAGACAGAAAAGAAGTCTTTTCACAATTTCTTGTTTAAAATATAAAGTCAGTTTGACTTCAAGATTTTCGATTACAGCTTTCACATACACAAACATGTCTTTATAACTAGTTAAAATGGTACAATTTTTAGCTCACCTGTCACGTAGTGACAGAGTGAGCTTTTCTGATCACCTTTTGTCCGTCGTCCGTCCGTCCGTCCACAATTAGTTTGTTAACACTCTAGTGGTCACATTTTTGCCTCAATTGTCATGAAACTTAGTCAGGATGTTTGTCTCATTAATATCTCGGACGAGTTCGAACATGGGTTATCAGGGTTGGAAAACTAGGTCACAGAGCCCAAATAAAGGAAAACCTTGTTAACACTCTAGAGGCTACTTTTTCAGTCCAAATATCCTGGAAATTTGTCAGTAAGGTTCTATCGATGATTTCTAGCTATTCAAATATGGGTCATCTGGGTTCAAAAACTAGGTCACGGAGCCCAAAAATAGAAAAATCTTGTTAACACTCTAGAGGTTAAATTTTCAGCCCAAATAATCTGGAAATTTGTCAGAAAGGTTGATTCGACGATTTCTAGGTCAAGTTCAAAATGGGTCATCTGGGGTAAAAAACTAGGTCACAGAGCCCAAATATTGAAAAACCTTATTAACACTCTAGAGGTAACATTTTTAGACTAAATAATCTGGAAATTTGTCAGGAAGGTTGCTTCTATGATTTCTACCTCAAGTCCAAATATTGGTCATCTGGGTTCAAAAACTAGGTCACATAGCCCAAAAATAGAAAGATCTTGTTAACACTCTAGAGGTAACATTTTCAGCCCAAATAATCTGGAAATTTGTCAGAAAGGTTGCTTCAAAGATTTCTAGCATAAGTTCAAATATGGGTCATCTGGGTTCAACTCTAGGTCACAGAGCCCAAAAATAGAAAAACATTGTTAACACTCTAGAGGTTACATTTTCAGCCCAAATAATCTGGAAATTTGTCAGAAAGGTTGCCTTGAGGATTTCTAAATCAAATTCGAATATCGGTCATCTGGGGTTACAAACTAGGTCACAGAGTCCAAATATGGAAAAACCTTGTTAACATTCTAAAGGTAACATTTTCAGTCCATATAACCTTGAAATTTGTCAGAAAGGTTCTATCGATGATTTCTAACTCGGTTTTGAATATAGGTTTTCTGGGGTCAAAAACTAGGTCACAGAGCCCAAAAGTAGAAAAACTTTGTTAATGCCCTTGAGGTTACATTTTTAGTCCAAATGTCCTTGAAATTTGTCAGAAAGGTTCTTTCAATTATTTCTAGCTCATATTTGGATATGGGTCATGTGGGATCAAAAACTAGGCCACGTGGCCCAAATATGTAAAAACCTTTTTAACACTCCAGAAGTTACATTTTTAGTCTAAATATCCTGGGAATTTGTCAGACAGGTTTTTTTGATGATTTGTAGTTCAAGTTGGAGTATGGGTAATCTTGGGTCAAAAACTAGGTCACAGAGCCCAAATATGGAAAAACCTTGTTAACACTCTAGAGGTAACATTTTAATTCCAAATAACCTGGAAATTTGTTAGAAAGCTTAATTCTATGGTTTCTACCTCAAGTTTGAATATGGGTCATCTTGAGTCGAAAACTAGGTCACAGAGCCCAAATATTGAAAAACTTTGTAAACACTCTAGAGGCTACATTTTCAGTCCAAATGTCCTGGAAATTTGTCAGAAGGGTTGTTTTGATGATTTGTAGCTCATGTTTGGATATGGGTTATCTGGGGTCAAAATCTAGGTCACAGAGCCTAAATATCGATAAACCTTGTTAACACTCTAGAGGCTACTTTTTCAGTCCAAATATCTTGGAAATTTGTCAGAGAGATTGTTTCGATAATTTCTAGCTCAAGTTCGAATATGGGACATCTAGGTTAAAAAACTAGGTCATAGAGCCCAAATATGGAAAAACCTTGTTAACACTCTAGAGGTAACATTTTCAGTACAAATAACCTTGAAATTTGTCAAAGAAATTGTTTCAATAATTTCTAGGTCAAGTTCGAATATCGGTCATCTGGGGTCAATTAACCAGGTCCATAGCAACTTTGTCAAAAGCAGTCATACTCAGGTGAGCGATACAGGGCCATCATGGCCCTCTTGTTTCAAATTCCAACAAGTGTTATAAAATTTTATAATGCAAAGTAAAAACACCTAAACCAACCAAAAATAACTGAGAGAAAGCGCACAGTACATGCTCCTTATTATCATAAAGCCTTTCAAACTTCGTTTCTGATTCCTTAAGATTTAATTTCAATTTCATACTGCAAAAGAAATTCAATAAAATAAAATTGCTACAGAATTTGGCCTTCAAAATCAGTGATATTCCATAGGCGTTTGCATATCTGGTACAATGTAATTTCTCATGAACTTAAATAATTTAAAGTTTTGTTTCCATTGTTACATTTAAAAATGAAAGCCACAAGTTCTGCATCTAACTCATGAAATTTGACAAAAAACTTGAAAAAAAAACAGTATAAGGAAATATCAGTTCAGCACTCCAACCGTCCGTCCAAAATAATAAAAAAATACCAACCCACAGAAATACGGTATTATGTTATGTCGGCCGTAATCAGACAACCACTTCCTTTTTTGATTTGCATATTAGTATATGATCAGACAATGCCATTTATCCATCAATAATTTAATTCAAAAATAGCTAAGAATAGTTGGCCTGGTGATTCTTCAGCTGCTGCCAAACACGATTGACAAACAGTTGCGACTAGAACACTTATGTGTTTGAACACGAAATGCCTTTGAACATTCCTAATATTTGCGATATAATATAGTATGATTAATCGAATGCAAAATAATATTTGTTTTTAAGATATATGAAATTACATTCAATGTGTTTTGTTCGTTTGACCAAAGCTCGTTTCTTCTCGTCTGTAGGCCTTTGGAAGTTAAAACCACATTAATTTCGACCAGGAATCATACTTGCTCTTAAACCTTTGACAAGTTTATTACATCTCTTTCCTAAATGTGCAATCAGCAGAAGATCTCTTCTCTCCAATATCTGTACCGCATACTTCGGATTGGAATTATTGATGTATACACAACTGTGTAAGAATAACAATAATTCAACTGAATTCTCATGCTTCCTTTTTTTGGTTGCACAACAAAATGGTTTAAAGACATTTTTTTGAACTTGGATGCTTCAGGGAAGATGGTATAATTTGCAAAAGCGTACCTTTATCGTAAGTGATTGTAAATGAGTATGCTGAGATGGCACTATTGAGACAGGAAGTTTAATAGTTTACTCGCACACAGAGGTCTTCAAAGAACATATTCTCTGATATCTAGTTCAAGCTTTGTCCCACTTGAAAGTGTTGACAAAGCCGTATTTCCTTCAAACACTACTCGAAAAATTTTGTATTTTTTTTTCTACCTATTCGTTTGAACTGTTGTTGGCAAAGGATGAAAGTTTTGAATAAATCAAATAATAGTTATTTTACAACACCTTCGTAGTGGGGGCGAGGTGGTATGAAGGGAATACAAGAATATTCACTTCTTATTAATAATTTTAGTTTTTTCTATCCTTAAAAATTGTTTTGTTCTATTTTGAAATCTGGAAGAGTAAGACAAAATAGTAACTGTTTATTTTCACTGACAGTTTACGGCATGTATTGTATGCAAGAAATACGTCTATTTTCTGACATCTATTTTAATATGTAGACGTGTGCAGTAAAATGTACAATTTGTCAAAATCAAAAGGAAAGTTATTATACTGAATATAAACTTTCATATTTTGAATGGACCCCGATGTTTATAGGAACATAAGTTATATACTCGGCAGAGAAATATTTTACTAATAATGTTGCAATTTTTCTAACACAGACATGAAACAGATGAATAGAATTACCTGACGGTATTAACTATAATTATCTTAAAAATCTGACAACAAAAACGAACAAAAATAAGTGATCGAGTCATTTATATTAACTTTAGAAAGCTATCAAGTTTCAATTTTTATTGTTTTATTGAATCCTTACTGGTCTTTTAATTTTATACTTAACAGAAATATCGAATTTCGCGTCGTTAAGTGTATTATGAGACT
Source organism: Cyclina sinensis (assembly GCA_012932295.1). Lineage (NCBI taxonomy): Eukaryota > Metazoa > Mollusca > Bivalvia > Venerida > Veneridae > Cyclina > Cyclina sinensis. Next base: position 31,535,233 of record JAAONU010000016.1, read on the forward strand.
ATGAATTGCTTATTCTAGTCTCGAATATAATTTTTAGCTTTAGGGAATAAGATAATGGTATGTGCAGACCGCCAGTGAAATATTTACACCAAAATAAATCCAGTTTAGAAATATTATTCATACGGCTATCCTTTATCAAACACTGTCAAAGTACAGCCGATTTAGTATCATTTCGGTGTGGCCTTATGTCGTACAAAATATCATATCATTTCTGCTTTGATCATATTATAACATCGTGGCAATATCATTTTTGAAAATCTCGAAAATACTCACTTACTTGACAACAGTATTTGAATAACTGATATTATCAATTGAGAAAAGAAAAGAGATAAAGCATTAATGGTCATGCCAGATTTGTCCTTATATGGTATTAAACCTTTTTTTTGTTTCAGTCTTTTAGAGAACTTCAAAATTTAAACTTTAAAAAGACACACGCTTTAACTTAAAACAACAACAATGTCTAAATTCATTCTTGTTTTCCAAAAGCAAAGGTTATAATAACTATAAATTTTCATAAAATTTTTAAAACTAATTGTAACGAATGTCATAAAAACTAATTGTAAAAGATGAAAAAACTGTGCAAGTCATGTAAGTTAACGAAAAACAAATTTTATATTTCACAAGTTGTCGTCGAAATTATTTTACTGTACTGTTATAATCGTGAATGTAAATTACTATTAATGCCTGTTCTTCAAGGCATAAAGATACTCATATACCAGATACTCAAAAAAGTACAATTTAGATTCTTTGCACCTATTTAGAAAAACAGTATTATAACAAATTATTCTTTTCAAAACAAACGTTACTTTTGCTAAGTTAAAAACGTGTTTTCCTATATCGATAAAAGGAAGCTTCCTACGGAAAGGTTTTCAAGAATGAACACATCTAAAATTTAGACTTCTTGTATTGTTTTAAAATGTGTGATGTTTCTTCTAAATTATTGTACACATAGTATTTTAGTACATTTTAGTCGCACCTGCCCCTCGCTTAACCTAATACTATTCAGATCATGTGAAGCATTTGCCCTGACCCCGAAAACAGTACTGGTCTTGCATCAGAAGATTGTTTCCAGTGTCTCATTTTCTCTGTATTGCCTTACACTAAGAAATATACTCCATAATCATATAAATTCTCACAAAATATGCTGACAAAAATCAAGGATTTATTCTTTCGGTACTGGCTGATAAAATATGAAAGTATTATTATTATTTACACAACAGTGCGTAGGTAATACGTGTGCTGGAATTGCCATTTCTAAAATGAAAATGGGGCCAGGAAAATTAATTTTTGCGGCAAGGTTTTCCCCGCTGCATCGTCTTGTCAGCACAATGGAAACTATCAATGTTCTCTTTGTCACCTTCTCGGATTACCAGTTATCTGTCAAATGCTTCAGCTGGCTCTTTATGATTATGCTTGCCACATATGTTCTAGATTTGAACGCAAAGCACTGCGAAAAATATGTAGATATACGGGAGTGTACGGAATTCCGTATATCATTAATATACGGGTAAAAATACGGAAAACATAAAATACGGAGCTGTACGGTGTCGTATATTCAGCAAATCCGTATATGACCAAAATACGGTGTTCCGTATACTTACAAAATACGGAAAACTAGATATACGGTGTCCGTATTTTTCTAAAATACGGGAACGTAATAATAAGTCCGTATGTTACTAAAATACGGCATCCCGTATTCTTACAAATACGTGAATCTAAAAAGACTACATATTCATGAACAGTCGTATACTGCTAAACTACATATCTCCCTTTATTTGAAAGTTAAGAAAACAAGAATCAATGTACTTTTCGTATATACTGAAATACGGGTGTCAGTATACTGCTCAAACCTGGTGTTCTATAAATTTGTAAATAATGGAACCTATTATGTGTCTAAAATACGATAGTTTTTCCAAATGTTACTCGAATGCAGCATTCCGTTTGCTTAAAAATTTGGAAATAGGTAAAATGGTTCGGAGGTCATTATTTTCAAGAAGGAACGTCTCTAGAAAACTACTGATTGAGAAGTCAACAAATAAAAAATGTATCTGTAAACTGGAAAAGTAATGATTATTATAATAATTATTTGATTATTTAGATTATAACTTAATAAGACGGGCAAATCAAATCAAGTCAATATATTGCTCAAATAAGGGTTTCTGTATATTTACTAATAAGAGAAACTTGAAATACTATTCAGTATATTCCTGAAATACAGGAGTGTGCTTGCAAGTCCGTATATTACTCGAATACAGCATTCCGTATATTTGAAAATACGAAAATAATATCGGTCATAGTTACACTGTTACATTTATATAGAGTTATAATGACTAGTTGAAACTAAGGATCTTTATATAGCAAAATGTTTTCTTTTTGTAATAATGAATAATGTTTTCTTTTTTTTCTTTTTTTTTTTCGGGGGGGGGGGGGAGGGGGGGTGGTGGTGGGGGGGGGGTTCTTAACCAAATTGCAGTGTTGGATTATTAAAGCCGGATATGGATCATAGTTCACAGCAGGGTTTTCAAGTTTTTAACTTATTTTTATCAAAATGTGCTTCTTGTTAAAAATTTTCTTTGCTGGCTGATCTAATATAGCGTAATAGTGATGTACTTTATTGTCTTAAAACAATATTGCGATTAAAGGAAGTATTCTAAGGTGATATTATTTACACTTAAAATGTGCTCTTTCGTCTTAGGTGCTTGTGCTTCTGTCTTTTTGAAGGAAAATTAAACCAGAATGACTTTTAAAAAATAAAGAAAAAGTAGCAAGTTCAATTATTCTTAAAAAGACCTTCTGTTGAAATAATTAGTTTGCCTTTGCATTGATTACATCGAACATGTAGATCTAAACTGTCATGATTTTGGTTAGACATCTTTTTTCACCTATGGTGAAACATGATTACTTATAAACAGCAAAGAAATTTAAGCCAGTAATACAACATTTAAGATTTTGCTTCAGAAAGTTAAACAGCTTCATAACATTAAACTAGCTTAAACAGTTTGCTGTATGTTATAACAATAAACAAAAAGTTTTGTTTGTTATGAGATATCAATTATCAATTAACATATAGAACAAATAATCAATTTACAGTTACAATCATAGATAACATCTCAATCTGATGAACTGTTAAATTAAGCTCTAGTGATTTTCTCCGGTGGATTAATTCTTTTTATTTTATCAAAATTTCACGAAAAACTGCTTTTAAGAAGTACATGTTTCTATCTTTAAAAGAAATCTGAATAAAAGGGTACAGTTCCATGGGTGTCATAATTATTTTGTTTTCCGTTGTACATTAAATATACCAACAATAATATTAGAAATAAGAAAAAAGAAAGCAAACGTATTATTTGTAAGATCAATATCTTACAAACGTGTGCATTGAAGCTATAATTTTTTCTGCATACATAAACTCGAATGCTGTACATATCAATATCTTGCACACACAAAAATCCGAAATGAAGGAAATAAATATTAGAGACAAGCAGTAGATGCTAAATTGTATAAAACAATCAGGAACAACTGAATACCATGTGTTATAGCCTTCAGTCATTTTCTCAAGAGCAAAATTTGTTACTAAAGTGTTTTACTGTGACTGATCAAGGAACACCGACAATGACAATTAACGGTGACTTATCAAAACAAAGCCAGTATGTCACCCCATATTACGTAACTACATCCGTTCACCACAGGACACCGCGAAAGACAAAAGAGTGTGATAATAATAGAAGCACAAAATAATGCACTTTTATTGTCAAGTATTGTTTGAAACTTTATCATAGAATAAAACAAGTTTTAGTTAACATTCTACATCAACATGCGGTTGATGAGCGAGATGCTTAATCTTGTCATTTTGTCCATTTTGTAAACTTTCAGAGGTGTTCAAAAATTGAAATCATTTTTTCAACTTTTGAAAAGGGACAGTTATATGTGTTTTACACAAGTCAATCTTTAATTTTGAACGGTCGATGGTCTTTATTCACCGTCTTTCATGTATTTAATAATTCAAGTTAATAATATGTTTGAGTCAGGAATAAAACATACAGAAAAGTAATAATAATACAATAAAATGCTATCACAAAATTCACGCGATAAAAGACAGCATGTCACCTTGAATGTTCTAAAGTTATACAATGTTTTACAAGACTTAGGCATCACAGCGAAGTTAAGCAGCCTTTTAATGGCCGACAGTCACGTGACCTTCACAATGGCGGCGTTCAGTTTATCAATTATGAAACGGTCTGTATGTGCCCTATAACTTCAGAAGCAAATATAAGATCTTCGGTAATGATCAATATTCATACATTAAAAACAGCTTTTTAAAGGCTAACAGTTTATATTGAAAGAGGTTCACTCAGTTATTATCATAATTTAGGCATCACACAAAGTCAGAGGTGTTTAAAGTCTTCGTTTTGATTCTATTATTTGCAATGTTAGGTTGTTTTTTTCTCAAGACTAGCCCTACAAGATAAATATTTTTGCGCAGGTGGATCGAGATACCAGGGTATTTTGGCGACAACACCAACCAAGAAAACCATATTCATCAAGTTTAATTTATTATTATAAAAAATTATTTCCCAAAGACGAAAAAGAGAAATATACTGTACCAGTCAGTGTAACAAGGCACATACCATGTGACCAGATCGCCCCAATCAAAGGTAGCGTGGGTTTATTCCATGTGATCAATCCCACCAATCAAAGGAAGCGTGGGTTTATTTCATGTGATCAGATTGCACCAATCAAGTATAGCTGGTGTTCACCTATCCAATCATTTCTTTGGGCGCGAAATGGAAGAAGCAGATTCAAGCAATTCATGTCTCAAAAATTGCCTTTTATCGAAGTCTTCGTCGTTTTGAAAGTAAAATGAGGTAAGTCAAAGTTTTTGTTTGATACTTTTCAGTTTTACTGAACTCATGCTTGGAATCAAATGCTTGATCATGCCCTGCAATGAATGGCTTATGACGATTTTTGTATGCATCCGTTTTTAAACGGGTGTTAGTAAGTTCGGTAAATTGCAAGGCTGGTAAATTGTTGTTCAACGTCAAAATTAAATTCCTTTTGCAGATATTAAACTGAATTTTGTTTTGAAAAATATTTAGATGTATTCAAATAATAAGCTACATTATGTTCACATACCTTAGAGATAGGATTAGGAAGGTGTAATAATGTAAAAAGAGATAAAAGATTGTGTAAGGTATATAATCAAGAAACAGTAGAATTAGAAGATAATTTTATATTATGTTGCTCAGGATACAGCTGTATAAGATCCAAACACTTAGGTCAATGTTCATGGTCTCCTATACAAAAGTTCAATGCATTAACGTCATCTCTAAGTAAAAAGATTTTGTAATGTTTTTTATTTATTATCTGTATACTTGTATACTTATATAGTTGAGATATTGATAAAGTTGGTGTGAAAAGCGCCTTTGATGACCGATATTAATTGGTGTTTTCGTGCAATTTCTATAAATATGTAGTTGTATATAAAAATATATTAATTAGTGATGTATCGAGTATTGATGTGTTGCGGTATATTGTAAAAGTTTTATATATTTTAAATGTGTTTTCATTTTAATACATTGCCGTTATTAAATCATAAACCGATTTAAATCAAAGATCAAGCCGTAATCATTGAATACATAACTTCCTTCATTTTAAGTGCGAAAAAGTAACTATGATTATAAAATTTTAGAATCAGTTATAATAATTTTTATAATGATAATTGCATGACAAACACATATTATATAATAACTTGCTGAGACAAATTTATAACCTATTTAACGACCGACACGTGTCGTTAGCACCTTTCTATGATCAGTAGTGTACCCCAGCATGCCTTTTCACACCTACTTTTATCACCTTTATAGGTACATACAGTATTTTTATTGTTACCAATTTTTCCCTTTTTTAATATATAAAATCATGTTACCGACATTTCGGTAAATCATTTGCATATTAAGAGATAAGTGAGACTGAATAATTCTGCGAATTAGCCCTGATAGATAACTGATTATTTGGTTAAACATTCACAAATGTCGGCAATTAGATAAGTAACCACAGTTTAGCGATTATTTCATGATCGAAATCAAAATTAAGAAAATTAAAGATTTTATTAATTAAAAAGACAAAATATGATTTTATAAGACGCAGTGGTAATGAAATTGTAAAATGTGTAACATCCTGTTCCTAGTTCCTTAACATGATTGACTAAAGAATTGTTTTTAATTGACAACGCATGTACATTCACTAAAAAGTTTTTATAATTTCTTTAAAATAAATATTTTCATCGGCGCAGAGAACTCACAACGCTAATCAATAAACTAGTGTAAATAGCATATTATGCAGAACAGAACATAACAACATTTTTTATCAAGGTTTTAACATTGGGTATATCAAGTGCTTTGTAGTCGGAAACAAAAGTTAAATGACTCCGGAACAAGAAATTACTTTAGTTTTGTCATACAGGGAAAAAAATATCAGATAATACATATAAAAAACAACGAACAAGTAACTGCTGAGTTCGGTACATTGTATTTAGCGATATTGTTTTGGGGGGCCTAATTTATCAAAGTTATTCCTATAAATTAAAGGAAAAAAAATTAAAAAAACAGTTTTGTTTATGATGTTGTTATAGAACTTAAGACAGGAGTTAATCAAATTACCATGTCATTAATAAAGGTGTTGATTAGATGTTGTATGAAAGACATGGCCCGTTACAGTTAAAGTGTTTATCAAGCTAGTGAATACAACAAAATTTATTCGTAAATCAGTTTAGCTTTTTCTCCTTATTCTATAGTGTTAGCGTTTTATGCCGTCCCGCGTCTGACTCACAGATCATCACAGGCATAATGTTAATAATGTACATTAGAAATAAATAGTGCCGTGGTTCAGTGGTGTACCTAGCGAAAAAAGATTTACTTATTGGAAGGACATGAGTTTGCACACCGTTAGGTCAACAACTTTTTTCTTCCATTCTAAAGGTGTATAGAAGCGTAAAATTATGTTCTTGTTTTTTCTCATGATATTTTGATTTCTCTATAATTTTAAGAAGAACAGCTTCTTTAAGTAATAAGCGTTGTTCCCGTTTTTCACTTTCATAAATTTATGATTTCAATGTAATATAATTCATGAATTTGTTAGTGGAATATAAATTAAAAATATGTTTTTTTACCCGTGTTCTTTGAAACATAACATCCCTTCACGTGCTTCGATAGGTCACGTGCATCGCTCAGTAACGGTGTATAATTCAATTTTTCAGAGAAATGTAGGACGCAGAATTAAATAAATCACATATTCAATATGCATGAAAATGATAATGGCAGTTATATTTACATTTCTTCTCCTTACTTATCTTTTTTTCGCTTTACTTAAATTTATCTTACTTCTTCTTACTAATCTCTACGCATCATTACTTTTTATATTTGCGCATCCTTACTAATCTTTATGCATCCTTATTTCTTATTTGTCTTTATGCATCCATACTTCCTTACGATTATGCACACCATGTTTTTTGCACAATATGCATGCGCAACTTTTAAACATGTGAAAAATAAGTCTATGTAAAACTGCCAGCACACAAAAAAGTAAGAATGAGAGTAATTAATTGATAGAGTATGCAACTCTTCATCATTCCAGTATCTTTCCATGACAACAACAATTTCGAAATAGGTAATACAATTTTTTATGCAAAAGCGATCAAACACGGGAAGTAAATGTTTAAAAGTAATAATTGAAAATTAATCAAAATACAAAATCAATACTATCATTTTGTATTTTCAGACAAATGGACCTTCATGATGCCATTGCAGAGCTGCAGGAGCAGATGCGAGTCTTACACGAGTCCCAGAAAAAGCCACAGCCACAAGACAATGAAGCAGAATAAAAGAACAAAAAGAATAAAACTTTATGAAATGCATGTTGTAAATGTATGTCAGTGTTAGAAACAGTGAAATAACTCACAATAATCCAATAATTTATTATGTTTATCTGTGCACGTGAAACTGGGTCTTATAGATAAGCTGTGATCGAAGCAAGTAAAAATGCCACTTCCACATAGTTTTTATAAGATTTTTAGAAATATTTCTCATTTATATGTAGTACAGCTAAACAATGACCCGTGACTACATACACATACAGTGATACTTGGATTTCTATTGTTTAACGATAACGTATGAAACAATACCAATGACATGAGCTGACAAATCTTTGATATTACATATGTTATTGTAATTTGAATATATGTTTCCAATTGGCCAAGGTTCACTAGTCATTGTTTGCATAACTTCAAGATTGATTTCAGTTATGTTCTTATCACTGCAATATGCTTGGTTTTGTTATTGATTGTTACACTTTTATGATCATATTACATTTATTGATAAACTTGTTTATAAAATACTATTCATTAAATTCAGAACTATTTTGAATTACTTTTGTTTGTGCAATTCCTCACCCTTAACAAGTTACTCAGTTATTTTTATCATGCTGATGGCATATCTCGTGTACACCAAAGTAAACTTACTGTCAGTATATCTAGTTAAAAAAGGTATGTTTCCTACCGTTCTCTAAGACATTGCAGGTCTATATTTTTTCGTATGCTTCAAGTAGATACGATGAGGATCTTAACTAGTCCGTTCTAGAAATGAGCAGTAACTACATATAATGATCCCGCACATCATGTACATGTATATTATCAGTCTATATTTAGTTCCCGTATCCTGTAATATATCATGTCCGTATTCTTAATCCGTACATGTAATATAATAAGTCAGTATATGTGTCATGTACGGTTTTTAGCTTTCCCGTATTCACTGAAAATACAATTCCGTATTTCCTACGTATATCTACAGTATACAAAGTCCGTATTCTTGCCCCGTATATGTGTCATATACGTTTTAAAGCATTTCCGTATTCTATGAAAATACATTACCGTATATTCGTCGTATATCTCTAGTATACATAGTCCGTATTCTATCCCGTATATGCATCATGTACGATTTTTAGCTTTCCCGTATTCTATAAAAATACAAGTCCGTATATCCTCCGTATACTAGTAATCTATATGTTGTTATAGTCCGTATATGGCTGAAATACGGGTTTTGTACTGTGCGTACATTTCAAAAATACGGACACATATACATACATGTATATTGGAAGAATACGGAAATCCGTATTTGTAATGACAAATATACGGAGTTCCCGTATACCCGATGTTCCGAATACGGATTAGTATATTATGTCCGTATATTATGCGAATACGTCCCGTATATGCCCGTATATCTAAAAAATACGGGATCGTACACTTCCGTATATTGGTGTATTTTTCGCAGTGAAGCTCGCAGAAACGTCTTATTATTAGACAATATAGACAGTATACGAGCTAAAGATCAAATTCTGGTTGTTCTTGATAGGATATTAAAATATGATATCAAGCGTATTCTTCAGTGTTTGTCTGCTGCTGAACCTCCTAAGGACATTATGAAAATAAAATATGAGAGTTGATACTATATGATATAGCATCTTGCCTTTGATAAAAATGAAAGGAACAATTCCGTTGTTAGAAAGAAAGTTGAGATTGTTGAAAGATAAATCTAACCATATGTTAGGAAACTGATACTGCCAGACGTGACAAACATATTTCATTGATCTTTTAAGTCATTATATTAGAATACTTCTATCACGCAATCGGTATCCGAATAATTCTCCAGTTACTTGAATAATAAAGTCTAGCCATGTGCAAAAGAAAATAAATACTGCGTAGTTTGCCTTTGTTATACCAATGAATGACAATATTAATATTCGGCATGTGAAGAAAAGTTTTGGAAAAATAACATCAGGAAGCAAAATATGTTTTTACAAATGAATGCATAACTTAGAATATTATGTATGGTGTTTGAAAGAACAAGTCCAAGCTGGTACTTTATAAAATAGTTTAAATAGTTTTAGAATTTTTCTGTTAGATCTAGTCTCACATTACATTGGAATGGTAAGATAGTATTTTCTGAATATATGTTAGTATGATGGTATGTTTCATTTAAAAGAGAGAGAGAACTGAAAATAAGTCAGTAGGGACCTCGAGCTCATACGTTTTCTATTGTAATAAATTTATGATACAAAAATGGTTCACTTTATACTCTATACAAAGTTTATGTACTCCTATGATCAAATATAGTGTCTGAACAGAAATAGCAAATACATTTTCTTAACCTAAATGTAAACATTTTATGATTTAAGCTTCTCAGTTTGAGCAATAAACTTAGATTTTGATTACAGTTATTTGATTAGACTATGTATCAAGTCTGAAGATAAGAAATGCTGAATGAGATGTATGACATTCCTTCTGCCATATGATTTGGACTCAGGCGGGTCCAATATAAAAAAAATAAAGACAAATCAACGTCAATACAGGACTCCTGTAACTTTGTGTTTAAATTTTATAGTTTCTAATATGATATTTATGTTTATAATTATCATACCTTACAATAACATAAATTTTAAAGTATATTAATTGAATATATATTAGTATATTTCCATGTTCGAATATAACTTTCAGCTTTAGGTAATAGGACACATTTGATAAAATGGAACTTCAGAATTCTTATCACGCACAGTCTGGCTGTTCAATACTCTGTAGGTGAAATATTAATACTTCTAATATTGTTTGTTGCTGCTTAGTGTGATTAAACTAAAAAAACCAACGCAAAAGATTGCTGTTATATTTACGCCAGGTTCAATCTTCAGTTTTTCACTAGGTCAAAACATAATAATTATGTGAAATTCTGCTGTAAAAAGCTTACAAACTTTTGAAATATCGAGACATTTTCATTTATCTTGACATATCATCTGCTGCATATCACAAACAGTTAGATATGTTTTCGAATTTGTTTTCGTTTTCAATTAAAATAATGTTCGCTGGTAAGATTGGTTTCGAGGTTGAAGTAACGTGTAGATTATATTGTGTTGCTGACCCTTTTGAAAATTCTTTAAGTAATGAGTAATATCTATTAAATAGATGAATGTTAAAAGGAAAGAAACAGCAAACATGCAGTTCAAAGAAAAAGAAACATATATCCTCTATGAACAAGCAACATTTTGAAGTATACAGATTATACACTGAAAGATGCTTGTGATCCCTTGTAAAAAGTGCAATTCGGCTGTTTTAAGAACAGTCCAACTCATAGCAACACACAGATTAAGCAACCAGGGGATATTTATATATCACCACTAACTGTAGAAAATAAAAACATATCATTATACTGTTTTCAGAGAGAAATTTAAAATTTAATATACCTGTTCATCCCCATGGTAGAAAATATAAATGACAAGTCGTGAGCAACTACTCCTTTCATTCAATCGGCATTTCTATTTTTAGCTTCTCGTTCAAGAAACAATAGCATTCTAACCTTCTAGTCAGTTGTACAATAACTTTAAGAAATCATTGTACAAAGATCTACAAGTTGAAAAGATTAAAAATTTTAATTCTCACTCTGTAATCATTTTAAAAAACGTTGAAATTTAAAATCGGATTTGCCTTTCATGTATACGTATTGGAAATACAGTTAAACGTTTATGTTATATCTTCATTCACTTGATCACATAAATCTATCAAAATGAAACTGATTCTTTAAGGATCAGGGCTTGTCGGTAGAGCACATTGCTTGAAAGAATATTCAGCCGTTTCTAGCATAATAATGGTTTTGTTATCAACTAAAGAATATAAACAGTTGCTGACAGAAGTTAAAAATGGCGTACCAAAGGTACTAGCATTCTATCAGTTCAAAGGAAAATACGTTATATGGACAAAATACAAATAAATGTTTGTCATATAGACAGTATGTTTTGATCGAATATATCTAAATCAGGCCACCGCGTCTCGTTTCTATGGTAGTGAAACGATAACGTCGTAATCAATTTTAAAAGTGCACGTTGTGTAACGCAAGGGTGTGACTTTTTCCAGAATTTGCCAAATTTTGAAATTTGAATCTTATATAGCATGACATACCCGTGTTTTTAACGTTATTGTGAGGATTATGTAGAATTCATTGTTTAAATGAAGTGTTTCATTAAACTAAAATAAATAAAAAACGGACCTCTAAAATGCACTTAAAACCAAAAAAAAAATCCACATTTAGTCCTCTATGCCGTTTTAAAGCTGCAAGAAGAAATCCTATGTTGTTTTTTGTACTATAATTATATCTTATGTAAGAACAAAATTTTAAACCAAATGTAAAAATATACATGTGTTTGACTTGACGCAGCTTATTTCAGGGGGACGATTTACTGCTGATGGTAAATTTCTGCGACGACTTTAGACAGGCTATTTATTAAACTGTAGATTGTTCTTAGAAAATTTAAATTGCAAACTCGTACTTTAAAGAAGTTACCATGGAAAGGACCGTTTTCTGTCCATTAATATGAACTAAACCACTATTTCCAGAAGCAACGGTTATATAATTGTCTCAGACTATTCGCAAAGCGATCAGTCAAAAACCTGAGACAAATCAACTGCAAATGCAAGACGTAAATTCCTATCGAAATATGGCACAGGAATTAACAATGAATCATACTAACACCAGGAAGAGGTGGTAGGTGAAATAAGTTTTACATTTCTAAATTGTGCTTCGATCCTTTACATTAATTTATTTCCTGTTAGGAATGCGTTGTTCTAGGTTTCTTACATAGCTCCAGTTGGCATGTACAATGAATACTAGATTCTACTGTCACTTGCTGTAATTTATGTACTTGGATTAAAAATGAACATGGTATCTATATACTATTATGCTTTTAACTTATGGGCTACGGACTCAAGTCTTCTAGTTTCCATTTTCTGCCTATACACTCCCTATGCAAATCTTTTGGTGTAAATAATATACCTGATTTGACCAAACCATAGAGTAATAAAGGCAGTTGTGAAATTTATACGAGAGTCATTCAAAATATAATACAACCTTTATACGAGAGTCATTCAAAATATAATACAACCTATCTAATAATTCCTTAAGTACGTAACCAATCACTATTATATTTGACAGGTAGATACTTCATTACAAATGCAATTAGTGCGAAACGTTACGGGACGGTTTTGTAATGACGTCAGTATAGCATAACGTTATATGACGTCACTGTACGCGTCATGGCCGCGGTCACGTCTAAGGATCAGCGTAGATAGATAAAAATTTAATGCCAACGTAATAAAAAAGCAAAGGAAATATTGCATTCAAGAATGGCAGCGAGTGCTTTCAAGATTCCCAAAGAGCAGGTAGAACTGTGATGGCTACCGACAATTATAATACTGAACAGTTGAAATGTTTGTTGAAATCTGATAGAAAGATTGCGTGCGAAAAATGGCTCAGGAGTTGGAAATAAGTGTCGGGTCATTTCATACTGTTCTGCGTAACCGTTTGAAAATGACAAAGTCCGCCATGTGGGTGTCACGTCGCTTGACATCGGATCAAGCGGTGCGTCGTTTGGAAGGGGCAACCCATCTCGTTTCATGGTTTGTTTCGGAAGGACAAGACTTATTATCAAGAATTGCTGGTATCGACGAAACTTGGGTGAGGTTGTGTGAACCGGAGCCGAAGAGACACTCAGCCAAGTGGCACACACCAAGCTCCCCGAGGCCGGCAAAGTATAGAAGAACTCAGTCTTAACTTTAAATGTTAATGATTTTTGCTTGCGATTGACATGGCTTTCTTACTAGTCACAAGGTCGGGAGTTGTAAAACCATTAATAGGAAATACTATGAGGTGTATATTAAAAAAAACTCAAGGACAAGCGATCCGTAGGAAGAGACCTGAACTTCTGGGAGCCGGTCCAATACTTCTGCAAGACAACCTAACACCGCACGGCAAAAAAGGGGTGACGTCATTGCTAGGGCGGTATGAGTGGGGAACGTTAAACCACCCCTCCCCCGCCACTTATTCCCCGGACATAAGGCTATGTGACTTTGACCTTTTTCCAAAACTAAAGAAAGATATAAGGGGTATTCGTTATAACGATTAAGAGGAGCCGCGGCCTCGAGGGTGAGGGTACTTGAGAACGGTTGCCTAGCAACGGGTATAGATGACCCGCCACAGAGGTGAAAGTCCGTCACTGACGACAAAGGATATTACTTTGAAGGAATGTAGAATGGTAACAACCTTTGAATATTTATTTCAGAAATTATTTAATAGGTTGCATTAAATATTGAATGACCCTAGAACAGTAATACAAAATGTTGTTTTTAATGCGACGAAATTCTACTTCAAGGATGTACCCACATGGTCAAGTCCGTATCACCTAACTTTTCTTGTTTTCCAATATTAAACTTTACATTTTAAAGCGTTTAAGCCGAGAGGTTGATGTTTTGATAATATATAGAATGAAGCTAAATTTACTTTTATTACTGTGACACACAGATAAAATGTGCGTTGTTTTAATGTTGCATACTCGTTGTTTCGGTTATTGTGCAGGAAAAAAAGCAGAATTTACAATTTATTGTTTATTTAAAATAAAGATAACAGATTGAGTATGTTGATTAGTTGTTGGGTTTTTTTTTTCACTCTGAAACTAAAAAGCTCAATGGGTAGTTTAATTTACTTACCATGCGCAAATTATAATAGCTGCTATGACGGTCGTTCAGTATTTAATCTAACATAATAGTTGATAAAAATAAACTCATTGTCTTTTACACACTAATAAATTTTTGAACATAGCAATGCATCTGATAGAATTTGCATCTTAAATTATTTCCTTCTATAACGAATGTGACTCTAAATGGAAATTGTTTATTGATGGAATGATTTGTCTCAATATTATAATAAGAGATCATTAAACCACTTTTAAAACACAAAAATGTTCCATGGAGTAATTGAGTGTAAAAAAAGGTTCAGGACATTGATACTGCCAGAACTGAACAAGTTCTTAAATTTTGCAATTTTGTTTTTTCACTAGGCATCCGTTGCATGCAAACCGTGACATGTTCTGGTTAAAGTCACTTGAATTACAACATGCAATAAAACGATCGCTAAGCCCATTTGCACTTCACTTATAACTTGATTGGCATCAATGTTTAAATTTGTATTTATTTTCATTAAGATTGTATGAATCTTTGAGGGAACTGTTGAAAACTCATAAAGCGATCAGCAAAATTTAATTTTTTAGACATCTTACATCGCTGATAGCATCACAACCAACTAAGAACTCTAGAATACGTAAAAAAAACACAAAAAAAACAAAACAAACCAAACAAACAAACAAATAATCATTATCTGCATGGTTATTTTTCATGCATCGCGAGATATGCTTTAGATACAGCAGGAGTAAATTATCAAAAACTATTTTATGATCCACCTGTCCTAAATTGCCTCGGAAAATGCCGACCGTAAAATGTGTAGTCAATGTCACAGGCTAAATTTTGTATGCGTGACGTAGACAGCAAAAGTGGATCAATGAAAGCGTAAATTAATTCAAGAAGATAAATAGACGAAAACGTGCTTGGAAGCTAGGTCGTCAAAACTTTTGCAATACTGAGAAAAAATACAAGAAGTACGATCTGTCGAGAATACTTATCGGCACTAAATTTGTCAGTTCCTGTAAATAAAATGTTGTTTCTAGAAATAACTTATGTATGCAATGAAGCATCTTCCGACTAGATCTGAGGAATAGTGGAGGGGTTACAGCAAACGAAAGTAGGTGCTTTCATATCCGCTGACATCCACGAACATAAGTGAAAATAAACGGCAATTTTTCTTTTTAGTAAGTGTTTCATACATTTTTATGAATATTTGCATAAAATGGCGATAATGTTATATTTTTGTTAATGGGCGGTATTATAACTTTAATATTAAATCTGGTGCTAGGTCATTTTGGTATATTCTGTCTCACCTTACCTTTGAGTGACAAAGTAAAACTAAATGTCTGCCAACATGAACAACATACAACACCACAAAAGCGTGATCACACGGAAACAAAGTCGACACTCTTTAATTAAAATAAATTGTTCATGATAAAGTCTTGAAACAAAAAACAGAACATTTTAAACAGAGAACCAAGCATATTCCAACAGGAGTCAATTTTCATTTGTATTTGTTTTCCACTACATTTGTTTTGGATTTTAAAATTAAATTCACCATAGTTTGACGCTTTAGTTTTGTCTTCTGTGTGCTTCCTAATATTTCTAAAAACTTTTGATATAAATGTTTGAATTCAGCTTCTAAACTTCGACCTGACATACCTTTTTGTCAATAAACTTAAAGGCTTACTATCGACGTGAACACTTTGATACTTTCACTTCTCTAGGTTACGCAATGCCTAATTGAGCGTTGTATTTTATACACATGATTAGACCTTTAGTATGTGGTGATAACATGTAACAGGGGAAAACGGTATCTAAAAAGTATAAACTTGTTACCTGCATTACTTTATTTACTTATAAAAAACAACTGTATTGAGAGTACTATATTGAAGAATTAATATTTAATGACGATTTAAACAAACATTTTATCAGGTACATATTTTATATTTGTTTACAGCATTTTAATACCGTACGTTGTATTAGGTTTACAACATTGACGATGTCGATTAGCGAACAAAAACATGCATACTTGAATTTGTGTGTTTCACGGCGTTACTTAGATAAACCTTCAGTTTCGTGTTTATGTGTGAAGGGGATAAGTATCTTTTAAATTCCTTTTTTTTTCTTTTTCTTTTTTTTTGTAGAATCCAATAAGAATCAAAACTGAACTTCAATGAACTATGAGATTTTCCCACAATAAGATGAATTCTACGTCTGAAGAACAAATAACATAAAGAATACAGTACGCGACTTCCCAAAATGTTGTTCAGATGTTTTAAATTCCGTAAGACGGCATTTATTTAATGTAAAATGTATAATGTAAGCCTTCCTCTACTAACATTGCGGTTTAAGTGTGCCAACGGTTTAATATTGGGGAGGGCGGGGGCAAAAGTTCTTGGAAGTAGTACTTTTTGCTCGAAAATTAGTATTCTTAATGGGTTGTACGTGAATTGCAAGGTCGTTTAGGGCATGCCCGTTTTAGTTCATTAATTTAACATCTAAAGACAATCGAGAGTTTATTCTAGTTATTGTTTCGAATTTATTCTAACAGAAAGTGTCATAGGGCAAATACTATGGTTATATACATACTGAGGTGTCTTAAACAGTATGCACTTAAATAATACTATTGACATGTCATTATATCTATTTATCAAATGACTACTTTGTAACCTGTCCTTTGCATGGTCTATTTGCCGTTCAGTAGTCATTAGTAGTAGTCCTAAAAATAAGTACAGGGTTCCCTTTTGGGTGGTTTCCGTGTTTTGTTTAATTCGATTAACTCTAACACCTGTTTGCATGAAATTGATAACCAACTACACCTCTTTTCATATTTCCGCCATATTTTGAAATATAAAAGAAACTATATCCATACTGTGCTTCGAATATTTTCATCTTCAGTTTATATACCTTTATATATACTCAGGTAATTGATTGTATTTGTCTTTGATTATAATAATGATTGTATTTCTTGATATTTGTGTTTTCCGATTTGTCTTATTGTGCAATTTATTATTTTTGTATCGGTACACACGACCTATTGTTATTCTTTGTTATATTGCAGGACCGTATCTGTCGTGTAATATATTGAGTATTGAAAGCATACACGAGAGTTGAATTTTGATACCAAACCCCGCTCTATCGTTAAGCAAGCCCGTGACAAAAGCTGGCATACATATAATATGAACACCAGTTACGGAACTTTGAAAGTGTGTGTGGAGTTAGCAGAATAGCAGAACAACATTGAAAAGACAAAAAAGCAATTGACTAGTGCATTACAATACAGACTAGCTCAAGGTATGCTTTTTCTAGTACCGTTCTTACATTTTATGAAGCCTGACATGACTTCTTGCTTCTTTCAACAGTGTGTGGTATTGCAACATTCATAATTATGTTACCGAAATGCCGTTAGTAAATTAACTCTTTGTGTGAGTGGTAGCAGAAGAGTAAGCTGCAACACAGTCACCCTTAGTTACTGAATATAAATATCTAAGCGAGTCGCTACTAGCTGTTTTAAAAGCTTAACTTGTTTCTTTTTCTGTTAGAAATGACTGATAATTTTATATGTAACTTGCAAAACTATTTTGAAAAATAAAGGTTATAGCGAATTGGAAACGCGAAGCGGACAAGAATTTGCGAAAAATTGACAAATACGACACAATTGATATTGCTTTATATAGTTTTTTTTCTCGCAAATAATTTCTATCCTCGTTCTATTGCTAACATTGAGGCACAAAACTCTGTTTTTCAATTTGAGGCGAAGTCCCATTTTAAACAGACAACTATTTGCCAAGAAAACAATGACTTTTACAAAATGATACGACGTAGGTGTAAATTAAATATGGGTCAATGAAGTTGAGTTTCTTTGGCAATCTTTTCAACGGGGTTTGTTTTGGCAAATTAAGGCAATATGAGTCCATTTCACCAAACTTTTCGAATGATAACTCGCACTTAAAAATTAAGGCATATACGCAATTTATAACTATGTTCTGTTGGTTTATAATATGCAAAATACGTTGTTTTATTTGAGTTTTATATACTTTTTTCATTCAAAGATGGCGGCGTTTGTTTACAAAATGGAGGATACGACGAAGCCCTGTATATCAAAACAAAACAAAATATTGAATCACAACCGATATACCACAACTCGATGTTTTCAGTTTCGTATGTGATAGAAAATAGGATTAAACTAGCCATGCTTTAATACAATAACTTATTATTTCAGGTTTTAACTTCTGTCTGTCTAGAACGGATTGTCTATACTTCTATACGGTTTGATAGATCTATCTATCAGACTGGCGACGTGAACGCATTGATCTGTTATGCTTAATTAGATCGGTCAGTTTTCTTCGAGATGCTCCTACGTAAAATAGTACATAACTGAATGCTAACAGGACCGACAAAACACCCGAACAATACAGAAATCAATTCAAAACTAGAAGACAAAAGAACATAACTTGAAGTGAAACTTACAAGTAAGTTTATTCAATTTTAAAGCGAGGAATGATATATTCCAATTTATAAACGCTTAAATGGTCTCTTTTTTAAATAATTTTAGTACATTCTGAAATAAGAGGAATAAGTATCCCAATGTCGACGTATTTATGATTTTTGGAAGAACATCTGTGGAAAAGATTTACAGCCATAAGAACAGGGTCAAAGACAATGCACTCTTTTTCACTAGTTTTGTTAACTCTTACTGACTTAAATGGCGTTTTATTTTATATCTTGACATATCTTATCATAACAGTAAGTACGAGATGGACATGGCTGACTGTCTAACATACCAGTTCAGTTTTACAGTATATAAATAATTTGTTCGAAAATTTATTCCTGTTTGTAAATTAATATTGTTCTTACATCTTAAACGGAATTAGTCTAAGTATGACTGGACTGGTCTATGCATGTGTTAGAACATGTTATTCACGGGGTAATAGATATGTTAAAAGTCATGTTTTATGCATAAAACAGAAGTCATAATGTCTTGCATGTCGTATGTTGTAAACAAACTCATTCCTTTAAATTAAATATACAGCCGCAAATGCAATCAAACTGGCATCGTCAGTTATTTGATCTGTCTGGCTGGTTTTTGCCCCAGTTAATCAGCAATTCAGTTAAACAAAATAGTCCCTGTTTACTTATCGTAGAACACAGTTCAGTTAAAAGAGATAAGTATCATGTTTGCAATTGCACTTCAGTAGTACTATTTTGGATTTGATGTTCAAGACTATCATATATTCTTAAACCCATGGTAAAGGTGTCTTTTACTGACTACGTGTTGTTAGAAAATAGTACGTTTTTTAAAACGGACCAACTTGGCAAGAGTTTAAGAAGTGTTAGCCGAGTGCCTTGAAAATTATACTAATCTGTCTATATGCGTATATGAAGAACTTCGTTGTCAAGCTACATTCATCAAAGAAATATGTTATGTTTTTTAAATGAAGTGTCAAAAGAGGGTGCAAATACATTTTAGAATGAGAAACCCCTTTGCCCGTAAGTTAACAATTGGAATATTAATGTAGGCGTTTCTGCTTAAACAATTATTTTGAAAGTCGATAACAGTTACAGAACAAGACTATCTTCTCAATAAAACATCTGAAAATATCAGATATCTGATTAAAACTTTCCTGCTTTTTAATCGGACTTAGATTTAGCTTACAATCCGATTTAAAATTGATGGGGTAGCGTCTTACATTCACAAAGGAAAAATGATTTATGATCTGTTTATTTTTGATTTGCTTTGTGTGCATAAAAGTAGGCAAGAACTATAAAAAATCTGAAAGCCATTTCTGCATGCAATTTTACTTTAACCAGATTGTTTTCAGTTTCTGTTAGAAAATATTCCCATGACAGAGAAAGACAATTTTCCCCTTGCAAAATAACTTCTGGTTTGAATTATTTTCTTTAAAATTTAATTGTTTAGTTCTACTGGCATATCAGATTTATCGTGAAGATTATTAAGATAACACAATTTTAGTATTTTTCCTTAGCATTGCGACACCAAGACCTTCACTTTTCACACCAGTTATATGTTTTTATTATAAATATCGCTTAAGGGAACATTTTTCGAACAAAACATATGTTTGAGTAATCTGAACTCTATAAAGGGATCAATAATTCCACAAAAAGTCTGCTACGAAAAGGTAAGAAGGCCGTACACAGTAGATAGTCAGAAGAAACACTTTATATCTACAAATTTATTTCCAGTTATGCATTAATAGACTTCTTTAGCAATTCGTTAAGTTTTGAGATCGTTACCTTATACTCGTGCATGTATAGGTTAATTTCTAAGAGCAAGTTTTTGCTAAGGTAAGTCTGGCCAAAATTTACGAGACTAAGACCAAAACTCTGACGAAGAAAACGGTATGATTCATTTCGAGATATTAAATATTATATCTTTATATTATGTCTTATTTCTATTTAAGACGTTTTTATAAGGTTATATTTAAGTGTCCCTTAAACAGATACAACAAAAGATACAATTATAGCTATAAGAATAACAAGCGCTACGTTCGAATTAACACCATGCCCGCGGGGGAAGGGTCCTGACCTTTGACCCCATGGCCTCTAAGTGGGTCTGGCGAGAAGAGTTCATCAAGGTGCATTCATATGTGAAGTTTAAAGCTGAAGGTTGAAGAACATCCGAGTTATGGTCAAAATTAATCTTTTGTGACAAACAAACACATAGACAGACAGACAGACAGACAGACAGACAAAAAGCAATATGCTCCTTCCGGGTGCATAAAAATTCTATTAACTAAAAAGTATATATTCTTACGGACATAGAAGTTCGCAACAGAAAGATCCGATGCATCTTGGAAAACACCACCCAGAGCGGGATTCGAACTTATGTCCTCCCGCATCGAAAACCAACGCTCTAGACCACTGAGCCTAAGAATCGATTTCCTGACGCAGTTATCAGAGGTTATGTGCAGGTATTTGAGAACAGCTGGATTATTCCGTTGTCTGCATTTTGCAAAAGAGCGGCTTCTATAACGCACCTTTTAAAAGCATCATGCAAACAGCTCTTTTGTTTCCTGTCATCCAATACACAATAGTAAAATTTGAACCTATAAACATCTAATAACATCTAAAAGCGTTATGTAAAGCGAACTTTATTGATTTTGTGCAGATGTATGTGAATGAATTAGCGTAAATAATACAGGAAATGAATATTGATGTAGGGTATATGGCAAATGGCAATCTGATGGCCTGGAAATCTCATGAATTCAACCAGATTATTAATTTGTCCAAACCAGCATTTGTGTTCCGAGGTCAGATGCTTTATAATTTAAAAGATTAAACAAGTATTAATAGGTATTAATTTTAAGTAAGAAAAAAAGTATGACATGTTATATGCGTAAAAATTAAAACATTCATATCTGGCATCAGATAATCACCACTTCGACATCATTGTTGAGTAAAAGACAGAGTCGGACATCTACCATTACTAGACAAAAACCAAGAATATTAAAATTTAAAGTGTAAAAAATGAACTGACTAAATATTTGAATATGTATATATTTCTTCTTTTAAAGCATGTTACAAAACTGAATAAAAAATTCAAAAAGACAAATCATACTAAACTTTTTGATCATACAATAATAAAATCGAACAACGATATCTGCAAGGTAAGCAATTATTGCATTTGCTTGTGCAATTTAAATTGTCTTACATCATGATAATCATTTTATCTCTTAAATGTCATCTATGAAACCTTTGGAAGAATTAATAGGGGATGAGGCAATGGCATGTCGTAGAAGGGTATTACAATAAAAAATACATATTTTCTAGCAAGCACTTTAATAGCACAAACACTGCACAGGTGCTGGGTATCTCGTATGTACAAATTTAAAGATATTGAAAACAGTCATACCTAAATTATTTAAGCCCTACCAATATAACAATATAGTGATACATTGCATGTCGTAAGTATTTTGCGCACAATTTTTATTGCATTTAGCCAAACCAGACCGACCAAATAATAGATACATGCTTTATAAAATTGGCGGCATGTTTTCAAGGAACCTATTTTTATATCATTTAATAATATCGACATGTTAAACGGTGGCTTAACGTTATAATAAATACAAAGTTTACGACATATTAACCTACACTTATAGCCAGCCAATTGACAGAAACATGTGTTTATCAAAATTAATAAGAACATAATAAGTGATAAAAAAAATTACAAGATGCATCAATAAATTCCTTATAAAAAATATATATTTAAAAACAAAAACAAAAATATAATAATATAATAATCCTGTAGTAAATGCACTTTAAATCTAAGTAAAGAAAAGCAAAACATTTATCAGTGTATTGTTGATGTGTTTACATAATAAATCTGACAGCATGAGGAATGTTTAAAGCCCAATAAAGCAGTATATTAAATATTATAAACTTAATATATCATTAAGTATAACTGACGAAGGCACTAGCGCTTTACAGTATTTTCTATGAGTTTAAGACGTGCATTCCACACAACAATCCGAAATACATTACTATAAATACAATAAACTACTTTTTTGAGATAATCTCTTTTGATATCAATTAGGTAACCTCGATTTGTTTATCTATTCATTTAATTATTTATTTATTGACAACCCTCATATCAATATAGTTACATTTAATAACATAATATTTAAATAACATGCTTTTTTGTTCTTGTTATTGTTTCGTGTTTTTTTTTTCTTTTTGTTGTTTTTATAATTAATTTGTTACAATTAAATAAAGGAGGAAATAAAGATATTTTTAAAAATATTGAGTAAAAATGAGCAGTGAATATTATGTTAGATATATTATGTAAGTTCACATTCATGTAGATTTAAGACATCTTTAAATTTTTTATATTCCTACGAAAATATCAAAGTTTTTGTCAATTCTAGACTTCAAATTAAGACTGAATTGACTAACTTGTTGTTTGTTTTCCAGTATGGTATAAAATTTTATAAAATATATATGATACTTTTACAGATAAACGTTTTCTAACTTATTGCAAAATGGCCTTTAGATTTTGTATAGTAACGTTTTGACAAAAAGTAACTTTAATTGGTTGCGTGGCAGGTATACCCAGAGAACAAAATACGTTGTAATGATTTAAAAGATCAATAAAATAAAACATTCACGTCTCGAAGTATCAGCTTCTCCACCTGGGGCTAAATGTATTGTTACTTTTCTCTCTTTCAACTTAGAAACATATTTCATTGATCATTTACAATAACATAGATAGATTATTCCATGGAGGTAAAATTGATTTCCCTCTAGATCCATATTCATTTCACAAAGATATAACTTGAAATGAATGTTGTAAAAGACCCAATACTTACACTGTCTGGTGTGTAAAAAAACTTTATGTTTTTATATTTTATCAGATAATAATGTAAGTTTAAGCCCTTGAGATCATGCTGTCATTTTTATCAGATCGATTAGTTCTGTTTTGCGCACGGCTGGCCAGTTACACTCCCAAAGAGTTTAATGTTTATTTTAAAGGTTGCAATGATTTTTTCTACACTTATGTACATCGCTCTCGAGACAGCTCCGCAGGTGGAACCAATCTCTTGAACCAATTACATTCTTCACTTCTACCCATAAACAGCTAGCTGAACTGATGTTCAAGTCATATGTGGCTTAAGTGGCACTGTCCAAGGACACACCTCATGCTCTGGCTAGATTACAACCCCAGGATTTTCCTAATCTAGTCTTATCACTCCCAGGTGTCTTTAAAAAATGATGAGTTACGGCTCTGTATCAAATAATCAAATATTCCACAAAAATAATGATAAACATGTCTGAAAACTTGAAATGAGTTTCGAACAGTACCAATCGATAATTTTATCAATCCTTTCATAGTTCTATAAATAGCACATATGTACGGCATCGTTCTCATGATCAGTCTCGTTCCGTTTAGACAGAGAGAACAATAAACATGAACATAATGAACATTAATTTAAGTCTAGCTAATGCTCTACAGCTTAACAACTTTTAAGGAATGCATATTCCCTCAGCGTTTTTTCTCCTCTGTTTTGCCATTTAGTTTGCCCTCAGACATGTGTTCTTTTTTTTGTCTTAAGTAAACTGACCACAAACGTCACTGTAGCTAAGTTGCTTTTCTGGAATGTAACACCCTGAATACTACTGTTCTTACTTGAAATACGTTTGCCAAATGAAATATGCCTGTTTTCGGTCTAAAGTAAAACTACAGTGTGCAAAATGACCGAAACACATTTTCTTATATAGTGCCTAAATGTCTTTATCACTTATATTTCGTCTCTTAAAGAACAAGCCACTAAAACGAACAAAACCATATGTAAAGTTTCGGACATGCAGTTAATTCTAATTGATATTACTTGTTCAAGTATACCCAGTAGTATGTTTAGGCGTATGATTGGCTAATCTGCATTGTCATTGTTTCCCCTGGCAAAGTAAAGGAAATAGACGAATCCTTGTTGTTCATAACTTGTATTTATCGCTTTATTAATCTGTTTCCTTTTATTATTATTACGACTTCATACTAAAAAGTTAAATCAACTTCATTATACAATATTATTCCAAGCCTTAAGAGTAATGTTATTCATGTAGACATATCTTGCTTTTAATCTGAATAAATGCAGTGATAATGGTTTCGTAAGTAGTAAGAAAAATAGCAAACAAACTCAATTATAACATTTCTATCTAAAATCAACTCTTTTTGGAACAGGTTTAGAAGATTTACGCTGCAATAAAATCGTTCAAACAAAGTGTGGATTTAAAAGATACTACGCCGGTATAAGATAACACTTCAAAAACCGTTTCTGTAATGTGTACTGGTATTCTCGTTAATCTAAATAAAAGAATGTTTGTCACTTAAATTATCGTAGTCAAGCAAATATTAGCTAGTGACAATGAAAATGATAAATGTGTGTCCTCTTACAACACAGCTTTAAGTTTTTATTTTAATATCAAGTTCTGCGCAGTAACTCTCGTTCTCTCAACAAGGAATTCCAGATGATTAATGATTCTTTTTTATGAGAAAGTCAAACTGTCTATATAAACTTGAAGACTCTAAATGATGAATTGCACTTGAAACATTTGTCCTTGAGATGCAATTTTGCAAGTTTGGTAGCAGTAATAAAGACAGAAAATGGTATAAGCCTAAACGACAAATAAACGCAAAAGCTCGAGTTTAACACTTCAAACGATTATTTCTCGCTTCATAAAATACTAATTCTGAATTAAAATAGACAATGAAATGGTGTTGTTTTGTCAAATTGCACCAATTCATTGTTATATGAGTCTTGTATTCCTTCCTGTGTCAGTACCAAGATGGCGATCGTAAGAAGTTTAAGAAACTTTGCTCTGTCAAATTATTGATTTCCATTTTATTTATTTTTTTCATTAGTTTTAGTGTGGTTTGAGTTAAATAATTTCTTAAACTCTTGTTTACTTGTACAGATTAACCAACTTATGCTGTAACTTCTGCAGTAGAAGCACCTGCCTCTAACATCCTAGTTGCCCTCTTTTTTCTGTATGTAGGTTTACATTGTGAAAAGATTAAAATATTTGGGTAAGTGTACAGGGTGTCTCATTAAAACTTCATTGCAAAGGGCCTTTTTATTGAATAAGGAAGTAATTCATGTCAAAACAGGTGGTTGAATTATTAATTTTGTAAAAATATAAGAAGCAGAAAATTTAGCATTTTAATGCGAAGTTTTGCAAAACACATACACACACAACCAAACAAACATACAAAAAACAACTAGACAAGTGTGTTATACTCAGCAACAAGTAGATTCGCTGAAATGTTTTTTGTAATATACATACAGTTATTTTGGTACGTGTCCTGCTTTATGTGTTTCTAAGACATTTTGGATTCATTAGTTTAACGACTGTGTGTGTTTTATATATACAAAATGGTAACAACTTATGCATTAGGGCAACAGAAAGCATAAATCTAATTAGTTACTTTGGTAAAAACGTCTTTGAATGCAATTATTGTAGCGTTAATAATACAGAAACATAGATTGTATCCGCAAGAACAAATGAGGCAAACAAGAATATTGTAGTGTTTATGTCCCGAGATGATACAAAAGGTAGTTTATAAACATCAGAAGCAAAATGTCGGTTACATCCAGTTTCGTTTTAAGAGCAAAATGTATTGAAAATATTAATATTTTGAAATCATGTAGTAAAAAATTGTATAAATATATAAATGATAAATATAAAATACGTTTAATCCATCACATTCTTTCCTTCTAAAATATCTTTATCATTCATGAGCAAATCTGTTCCTATAGAACATAAGTAAATAAAATGTATTCAATGACGCAGAGCTAAATGTATCATTTTAGATGCTTTTCTTGACATATGCATTAACACTACAATTTCTATTTTGCTTGCCTAGACTTTGCACCATCTGATTTATATGTCAAGTATGAGATGGAAATTGTTATCTCTTATTTAATACCATCTTATCATTAGACTTTTGATTCAGATATACTGTGTCTGTCATTATTTTCATTACTCTAAGTAAATAATAAAAGAGCCACATATTCATCAACTACTTTTCTGTCTGAGTGTGGGTTTAGGATGTACTTTCCTTTGATGATTATTTTCCCAAAAGAGATAAATTTGATCATAAGAATACATTAGAATATTGATTATAGTAGTAAAAGATGATCAAACTGATATGTAAAATGAATAAAGAAATTTTCTCAGAAAACGCCGTCGTAAGATTAAGGTTGTATTTATCAGATAAGTAGATTGTTTTAAGGAATTTAAATGTCATCTGGTAATAGTTTTGAAAGATAATATCCAAAATAAAATTATAAATTTTAATATTATTTCCACTGTTTTTCAATATACTGACTTTATGCTATTATTTCTATGGATTAGAAAGTTGCAATTATATGTACCTTGACATCAATATAAAGATACCTTGAATTTAATAGTATGTTAAACAAATATAGGACAGTTTTGAAAGTTGTCATTTCAGTAACTTCAGACAACGAAATATCTGTTAAGAAACAAATTTGATTTTTAAGATCTTACGAGACAAAGTTGTATAAATCAAAGCCTAGTTCTAGGCATTTAATGTATTTCCGTGTATAAATCAATTTGTCTTACAATCCGAGCAACATTTAAATTGATTAGGTAGAAGCTAGCATCTTACACGGACAACGGATAACATGATTTACGATTTGTTTACTTGTAAATTTTAACGCATGCAATAAATGAGCAAAAAAAAATATAAAAATAAATAAAATTAGAAGACTTTGGGTTTCATTCAATTGAATATATTGAACAGAAAAAGGCGAAGTTGTTATTTTATTCTTTCTTCTTTTTTCTGATTTAGAAGCAAGGTACTATCTGTATTATAAAGTGTTGGACAAAAATGAACTGGACAAGCATATATATAAGTAAACAATTTTGGAGTGTCTGGTTATTTCTGCATGCCATTTTCCTGTAACCCGAAACCGAAGACAGTTTGAAATCAAAGGTAACTAGGACCTTCTGATAATAAAACAATCCCATGACTGAGACAAAACTTTTCCCTAAGAAAACAGTTTATTTTGAACCATTTTGCTTTAAAATTTAATTCGTTTGTTCGACTGGTATCAGATTTATCGTGACGACTAATTAAATGGTAGAATTATAGATTTATCCTTAACATGGCGACACCAAGGTTTTCAATATTCATAAGGCGGTCAATAATTCCACATAGACGTCTGCTACCAAGTGATAAGGAGTCATATTCGGTAGATAATTGGAAGAAACACTGTATAATTACAATTTTCCTTACATGTATCAATTCAGAGATTTCTGGAGCAATTCTTAAGGTTTGAGATCGATACCATATACATATATACGTAAATGTCTAAGACCAAGTTTTCACTAAGCTAAGTCTACACTGTATTGCAGTTTTGCAAAAATTTACGAGATTAAGCCTCTGACGAAGAAAATGGTATGAATCATTTGTAGATATTTTCATGGTTTCTGTAGATCGAGTCTTCCTGCAGTTTAAGACGTTATTATAAAGTTAGACTTAAATATTCCCTTAAACTGTTACTACGCGAAATGCATGTGTAGTTTAGCAACAATTTTCGATTTAACCAAAATTAACTGTTTAACTAAGACGTATATATATTTCATCCCTAATCAATCACTAACAGCAAAAGAAGCAAGCATTCGGAGGCACCATGTTGCATAGTGTACTGTTTAAACAACTTTGCAGCTGAGATTTAGCATCTTATGAAAAATACCTACATTGTATCTATACTAAATACACGGTTTTGAAATGTGCAGATAATATGCAGTTAGCCTTGTGCTATCAAGTCTTCGGTATTGTTCCAAGAACGTGCAGATATTTGGGAACAGCTGGATTATTCCGTAGCCTTCATCTTGCAAAAGAGCAGCTTTTATAACGCACATTCTAAATGCATCATGCAAATAGCTTGTTACCTGTCCTTTAATATACAAAAAAGAACATATAAACATCTAAAACATAATTTAAAGCAAATTTAGTTTAAACATATTTATTCTCAGAATATATACAGTCATTTTATAATATACAATTCAGAGCAATATATATACAATACATATTCATGAAAAAAGGATTAGAATGAAAGACAAAAAGTCTTATAAAATTCTTCTCCTTAATGAATGGCTAACATGAAATAGGTGCTTAAATCGTAACAAGCTAACATATATATTTGAGAATCAAGGAAATGAAAATGATATATGATTAGAGTATAAATGAATAAACAGGTAAGAGTTATGTAACTTTCTCTAACGTAAAGGTACAAAGATTATAGTAATAATTTTGAAACATGCAACTTAAGTATTGGAACGGAAGAAGTATGGGGAAAAAAATTAAGAAATCGATATAGGAAATATATGTAACTAAACATAACGATATATTTAGTTTGATAGTCAAGATATGAAAAATAGAAGGTTTGATATTTAAAAGTCTCAATAAAGTCTTTAAGTAAAGAAGTAACTAAATATTAGAAAAATCGTTTTGTTTCATCGATGTAATTGTGTACTTGTTCGAATATCATAGTATTAATCTGATCAGAAAGTGGTGGGTTGCCAAAAAGTAATATGTTTAAGTCAATGTGTATGTTTGCTAGATTGTGGAATAATTTCCGCCTAGAATTATCAAATTGCCTGCACTCGAAAAAATAATGAAAATTATTTTCTATTTGGCCGCAAATACACAGAGGCGATGCCGATATACTTTTTAAGAATAAATGATAATTAAGTGAACTACATTTTGTTCTAAGTCTAGTATGAAGGATTTGAAGTCTTCTATCACCAACATAATAGTATTTGGGTGTTTGGTGATTATTTTCCTTGAAATAACGTTTAAAGGAAGAAAGGGTGGATATGTTTCGGACATTAAGTGGGAGATTGTTCCATTCTCTAATAACTGAAGGAAAAAAAGAATTATAATAAAGTGTTGTTCTTGCAAATATTCCAGGAATATCAGATGCGTTTCTTAAGTTGTACCGGTCATTTGTCATTGGAGGGATTATTGAAGAAAGATATTCAGGAGTTATAAAATAATATCATTCTGTGATAATATCTTCTTTTTTCTAAAGATTCCCAATTTAATTCGTTTGCTAAATTTTCAATTGAAACAAGACGTGTAGCTCCTGATGCGATACGAGCACATTCATTTTGAATTTTATTAAGTTCATCTAGTTCATAATTTGTAGCATTTCCCCAAATTATGTCTGCGTATTCTAGTAATGGACGTATAAAAGAGATGTAGATTATTTCGAGTGACTTTCTGTCTAGGTGAAATTTTAATTTTCTCATAACATTTACCCTTTTCCATGCCTTATCTTTGATATAATCAATATGTGAGTGCCAAGTGCAGTCATTTGAAATAAAAACTCCAAGATGTTTGTGTTCTGAAACTTCAGAAATAGTTTGGTTATTCATATGTAAATCAGGATGTTGAGGTGTTGGTTTTTTTCTAGAGACTAATAAAGATTCGGATTTAGAAGGGTTGAACGAAACAAGCCATGTAGCTGCCCATGACGAAATTTTGTCAATATCAGATTGAAGAGTAATAGCGGCATTTTGGGGATTTTCAACCACAAGATAAAGACTGGTATCATCAGCAAATAAGTTAATTCTCGACTCTAGATCTTTAACGATGTCATTGATAAAAATAAGAAATAGTAGAGGGCCAAGAATCGAACCCTGTGGAACACCCGCTGAAAGGTAACCAAAAGAAGATTTAGTGTTCGAAAGAACAACTCGTTGACGTCTGTTGGTTAAATAATCACAAAACCAAGAATAGAGAGGACCAGAAATTCCAGCATGTTTAAGTTTAGCAAGAAGACCCTTGTGCCATACCTTGTCAAAAGCTTTACTTATGTCAAAAAATATGACTCTTACTTCAAGACCATCATCCAATGCTTTGCAGAGTGTATCATAAATGAATAATAGTTGATTGACTGCAGAGTCACCAGGTATGAAACCTGATTGAAATGGAGTGAGGAAATTATTTACTTGTAAATGATTAAAAAGATGTTTAAATATTAGTCTTTCAAGTACTTTCTCCATGGTGTTTAGAAGTGAAATTGGTCGATAATTACAAGGTAAAGATGGATCACCTTTCTTAAAGATTACAGAAACATTGGCTTCCTGATTGAGCCATGTTTCTGAAAAGGCGAGAATATCGAAATCACATAGCTCTGTATAAATAATGTCTAGTTTATGACGAATGCTGTTGGGGTTCAAATGTACAAAAGAGAGATGATGATGCATGTTTTCAAATTCAGTAGATTGATATGTAGATGTTGAAGTAAGTGATTGAGGTCCAGGGTTTCTGTGAACATCACCAGCCACCAGAATAAGTAGGTATAACCACGTGCAAAGTGCGCTAATGATAAGTGATTCGAGAAGTGATGATGTGAATCTTAGATTAACATCAAGTTTGTTTAAATTTGGTTTGACTTTTTTGTAAGGTTTATTAATCAAAATGTATATATTGGCAGTTAAAAACAGGTTCCTTTTTAAAGACATTGTTGAGATAGGGAAGTAATAGATATACAGACATACCATAGTATAAAGTACAAGAGAAAACCTTTGGCACCTGTATCGGCTTACGACGGCAGTGACTGGTTTTATTCGTTTAACTATGTTATGGATGACAGTAGTATCATAATAATGGTAACTGCCGTTAAGCCTATACAGTGACTGTTAACATTCAGATTTATGTACACAATTCTAACGCTTGTAAGTTGTGTTGAAGAGTTTGAGACTTGAAATGTTGAAGTAAGACTTGAATAAAATAAAAAATATAAATGAAAGTTGAAGAAAAGAGGACACATATTTTTAAGCGAAAATGAAAAATTAATGAAGGAAAGAAAATGTAAAAAAATGAAATGTAATGACTAAGAAATAAAACAATGAGTAAGAAGAATTGTAATGGAAATGATTAGTTTTGTAGGACAATTACATATATATACTAACTGCAGCTGAATGATTTTTGCAAACAATTGCACGGTTGTTTTTATGTGGATGAATTGTTATCTGTTAATAGTAAAAAATGTCTGAAATTTGAGTTTAAAATCAAGTATAAATTATTCCTAAGAGATAACTTAATTATATGCAGTAACATTGTCAAAAATAAATTGTACATGTATAAGTGGATGAACAAAATTAACATATTATGGATTACATTGAATAATATAGATATATGATGATAAACATATTTGATCATGTTCGTAAAATAATTACGCGCAACCAAAATTAATAAATGATAGCCTTGAGTACCTATATAGAAAATATTCAAAGTGTATCTAATAAAAGCAATAAGAATATTTACAGTTCGGCAATATAAAGTTAAACACGAGACAAAAGAACATACAATTATGAAACAAAACAAGAGATATATACAAATGTATCATTAAGACATGTACATCAATTATAATAATAAGCTATACATTACAAGGGTATTATCAACATGTTCATAATTAATGGAGCACAAGAACAGGTTATTTTATTATAATACATTCAATAAAGAATTTCCTAATACTCGTTATTATATGCTAGATAAAGAGAAAAAACAAAACTTGAAGATTCTAAATTTCTATGCCCCAAATGCTATCTTAATTTAGCCAACAAAACTGGATTTACCCTTCTTCTTTAAATAGAATTAGTCAACTCATCAAGCGTGAATGATTACGGAACATAAATACTTAAGCTTATTTTAGCCAACAAAACTGGATTTAAAGCAAATTTACTGATGTTGTGCAGATATATGTGAAAGAATTAGCGTAAATTATACAGGAAATGAATATTGATGTAGGGGATATGGCAAATGACAGTATCTCGGCATTAGTTTGATGTTCTGGGAATCGTGTGAAGTCAGACAGATTATTAAATTGTCAAAAACAGCGTTTGTGTCCTGAGGTCAAGTGCTTTATGATTTTAAGAAACCAAGTACTGATAGATAATAGTAATTAAGTAAGAAATTGTATGACATGTTTTGATATGTAACAATTTAACATTCATATATTAGCTGGCATTCAAGTTAGTGATTATCACTTAATCATGATCGTTGAGTAAAAGACAGAATTTGACATTATTCATTGCTAGACCAAAATGCAAGATCTTTTAATATTTTAATTGCAAATCATTTTAAACTCACCAAAACTTAATTGCGTAAATATCTCTTCTTTTAAATCATGCTACAAAATTGAAAAGCATTTCAAACATACAAAATAAACTATAATTATTTCATGGTACAAGAATAAAACCTAATTACGATATATGCATGGTAGGCAATTTCTAGAACTGCATTCTCTTGTGCAATTTAATTTGTTTAGTAGCATCATGCAAACAAAACAATACAGAATATAAAATTTCGTTTTTCTTCACGTATCAGTTTCAATAGATCAGCAAGAAGTATAAGTATTCGCATTATCTAACTGTCTACCGCTTCAAGATGAAAACTTTGTAAGAAATAATAGGGGAATGAGGCAATGGCATGTCTCCAATTGATAGCACAACAGAAATTACTTATTTGCTAGCAAATACTTTTATATTAATAGCACAAACACTTAAGGTGTCGGGTATTTCGTATGAACAAACAGTTATACTTAATTGTTTTACCCTTACCGATGTAACAATATAGTGATGTTTTGCATGTTGCATGTTGAGCACCATTCTCATTGGATTAAGCCAGACATAATGATTGATGCAAGTTTTTTTAAATGGGCAGCATGGTTTGAAGAAACTATTTTTTATATCTTTTAAATAAAATGTCGACATGTCAAACGGTGGCTAACGTTATTGAAATACATAATTTACGACATTTTAAACCTAAAGGTTTACCAGGGTAGCCAATCAATTGACGAAAAAATGTTATAGCACACACGCATATCAAAATTTAAAAGAACATAATCAAATAGTGAGCTTATCAAAAAATACAACATATTTCCCTGATTTGAATGTCCTGGAATGTTATAATCCTATCGTAAATAAACTTGAAAGAGAAGTGAAGAAAAAAGGTGTGTTGTTGCCAGTTTTCACATTATGAGGAATGTTCAAGCCCAGAGAGCAGTAAATGAAATAAAATAACTTAATTTATCATGTAGTATAACTGACGAAGACAATGGCGCTTTACATTTTATACTTAGGAAATAGATTTTAAGTTTGAGTGCTCTACCGTCAAATATAGCACGGTGTCGAGTTCAGATGCGTATTAATTTAATCACGAAGGCCGTAGGCCTGGGTGATTAAATAATTACGCATCTGAATGAGATACCGTGCTATATTCGACGGTAGATCACAAAAACTTCAAAATCTATTTCCATTCTAACACATATGTAAAGTTATAACGACACAATTATGTGCACTAATTATCATGCCATTTCTTACGGTTGTTGTACATGACAGGCTATTCTGTTTACGCCGCTGTTCATTCCCCGCGTGAAAATGAAAACAACAAGGTCATTTAAACTTATCAGTCAATAATTTACGTTTAAACAAATATGTAGAATTTTATCATAGATGAACATCAAAGAAGATAATATAGTCCATAACAATATTTCACTATAGAAATATCTTAAAACAATTATCGCTTTATAATGACAAATAAGAACAGCCGAAAGTAGTATGCAGTGACGTCAGCGGGCGCACGCGAGTTCTATACTGTATATGGTATATCGGCGAATTGCGGATAGTGTTAGAATTTAAGTTTTAAGTGTGTATGCGTCAATTTCAACACAAAAATACATTACCACAAATACAGGAAATTAGGTAATCTGTTTTGATAATTATAAACCTTGATTTGTACAATACTTTTCAACACACTTTTCGTAAAGACGCAAGTTGAAACCTGCTTTGGCCATTTGTACAATACGACACATACTCCGTTACTTTAATCACCGTCAACGCCGTATATCCTTTATAAAGATATTTCTTGATAAATTTACCTTTAAGTGCATGTGTTATTGTTTTGTCTGTCTGATATCAAATGTGTTGGAAACACGAGACTTTTGTGATAGGCTTCTTAAATAATTTACTTATACAAAATTAGAAATTGATTTTAATCAAGAACAGCAGTTTTTAGGTAATATAACTTTACGAAAAATACTGAAAAGTACGCCTTTGATAATCAGTCCTTGTAATTCGGTGAGCAAATCAATTTATCTGACTAATAATGTAATTTTGCATTTATTAGTTGTGACGTGACAACCCTGAAATGAAAATTAAAATAACAGCTTTTAATGCAGGAAAGTCTCATTCGTGTGAGTACGCACTGTTTCTGAGAAGTAATTCGTTGCAAAATGGATAACTAACTTGAACAATCCCGACAAGACTCATTACATTTAGGAAGATGATAACTTGATAGATTAGGCTGCTTGTTTGAAGTCAAACACTAAACAAAATATTGAAGACGACATATCAGATTATAGTCTAAATAAGTTAAATATGCATAAATCTATTACAAACTACACTGATTATATATAGTTCACTTATTTTATAGAATTATACAAAACAAGATGTCTAAACCATTGTAAAAGAAAATACCAAATACAGTATCTCAACACCATACATTTGTGAAATAAAAGGTTCTGTTAATTTTCTTTCCTCAACAAAATTACAACTTTAATTACAATTTAACCTGCATATATGGACAATTTTTTAACAAGAATTAGAATGTAACATTACTCCAGACATTTTACAAGGACAAACCGAAACTGAGTATTTAAGTAGTCATACCGGAAATCTTGAGTAAAATAAGTAATCAAAATTGCATAAACAAATATGTTACGATAAAGTTATAAGTTTTTAAGTTTTACAAAATTTGACGTACAAAAGTTTTGATTGTTTCCGGTTTTTTCTTTCTATAAACTAGGATCAAATTCTGCCTGGAGTGTGTGTAAATTCAATTTCTGACCATATAACTCAACGTGAAACAGTCAGTCCGTCCTGAAGATAATGACAAGCGGGAAACATAAGTTATTGTCGTTGTAAATAATTAATACTCTAACATCTTTTGACGAGGACAACTTTTGAAATCCATAATGACAGTTTTACAAGAAAATAAGTGTACCTTAAGATGGATTACCCAGCACAAATTAATTTTCATCTTCAAGACATTTTCTTGGGACGAACAATTTAATGTGACATTACTGACTTCGATGGTATTTGCTGGTTTGAAAGTTCAGTGTAATGCAGTCACTTGGGTTCTCAAATTACATGCAATAACATCTTTCAATCTTCTTTGATGTTGTTCTTTGACGATTTACGTTTAAATGTGAAACATATTTGGAAGGTACGTCTTTCTGGCAACGTCTTATATTCAGCGAAGTAACAGTTCAAGGCAGAAACAAGATTAATTCATTTCTCACTTTGACAGACTTGTGATAATTCTGTATTCAGATGCCAAAGTGCGGTTTACACAGTCAAGTTCTAAATAATGCGAAATTTCTAGATCAATATTGAAACAACTTTAGTTACATGCAAAGTACACGAAGAAAGCGTTATCCGCAGATAAATTTGACGACATATGATTGGTTTACGGATCCGTATACGAAGCCGTATATACTGTGAGCAAAACGCGTATAAACCGTGAGCAATGGTTTTACCTTATTGTGAGTGTCTTGTGCAACTTATTTTTGAAATTTATGGCTGCATTTAAACACAGTGTTTTGTAGAGAAATAAAATGCTCTGCATTTCCTTTAACAGAAACTATTTGCGGCGCTGATAGCATTTTTCATATAAGTAATGTTATGCAAGTTTCGGTATGTTTTGCAAATGAATCATACCTAGGCAATTTGAAAGCTATTATCTGGCTTAACATGGAAGACTCGAGCATCTTATGATATACTTGCTTAACATTTGAAGACGGCGTTTTCTAGGCTTTCTGGCAACATTAAAGAGGAGTTATATGTTAGGGTATTAGATTTTAATTTTATCTGGTACGTATATTTCAAAAGATCATAGCATCAAAAATACTATGTTGAAACGCATAATTTATTATATTACATTGCAAACCATTCACGAACAAGTGTTCAGTAAATTTTAAAGACACTTGATGCTTCGTCGTAAATAGGTCCTGAATTCAATTTTGCGCCTTAAGATCCGCCATTTTCCCTTAAATTCCACAACACTAAAACAACAGTGTAAATAATCAAAAAGCCTTGAAAATAATTGGATGCATTATCCACCGATTTATATATTATTAAGTTTTAGCAATTAGCAATTACTGATTGAAGCGTGATGACTTTGCAGATTAAATACATGTTCTCCTGTTTCACACAAGTCTTCGCCATTTTGAAAATCTCTTCTACTCCGAGTTGAATATTTCAAACCCGATTTGACTCCATTTTGCAGCGTAATCTAGCAAAAATATACATGCATAACAAATTCAGAAAACTTATCTGTCATTATATCATGTGTTTTTGTGCCGATGTCTGTAAAATAACGCTTTATTAAAATATTTTTAACATAAGAAAGAATGTAGCGACCCACCATTCTCTTTGAAACGAATGCGCATGCGCGTGAACTGCGCGACATCAATAAAGACATAAAATCTAGTTGCGGATACCATTAATACACTTACCTGATTTTATACGCGATATTCTTCTCAATTTTATTAAGCTGCGTCTGATAGCAAAAGCGACAGGCCTGACATTTTCGAAAACATACACTTAAAGACATATTAAATTAAATGAATCTTTAATTGTCGATGAGAAATGTTAGAAATGTTACTTTTATCCCTTAGTGCAGGGTATGAGAAGGTCTGAAAATTAAGAGTTTTGTAAAGTATATTTTGTTAAAAATGCCGTTTGATTGTGTCTAAAACCTCTAAGATTTTGAAGTGAATAAAATCTGCTAAATAAAATGCCTTCGTCAAGAAAGAAAGGTTTCCCCTGGGATAATGTTCATGTCAATACAAACTGAATCTGAATAACTAAGTTAGATTCTATTCAATTTGTTACATGTCGTTCGTTCAATCTTGAAATCAACATAATTTTAGTCAACAAGTCCAAATTTAACTCACCGCTTGGAAGCATATTATAGTCATTGGTCGCTCGTCTTCTATACTTTTATAGGTTATTTTTAACAACAAATATCTTTACATCTAAGGTACCAGCTTACAAAATCACATATTAATTAATCGAAACTTTACATTTTATACCAAATACTGGAATGTAGAGTCAATTTTGAGTAATTTGTTAAAAATTGCAACTCTAAAAGATATTAAATGCATTGTACAGGTATTTGTTCCCTATGTACATAATCCCACTACATAACCAATTTCATGATGCATTGATCATGCAAGTTGATGTGTGTAAGCCTCATATTCGCACAATCTTCTCTCAAATGTAATTATAATTGATATGAACTATACGTTAATATTTTCTTTTCACTATTTGTTTCTGAAATGTCAGTTTTGTATTTACTTAAGCACAGAAACATTTCAAAATATTCAATAGCTTTAGACATTAGCTTACATAAGACTTAACTTCCATTACAATATTACATCTGTTTTTTATGATATGACTTGTTTATCAAAATATCTTTCTTCATATACCTTAAAAGCATTTTCTCGAGTTTTAGGTGTAAAAGGAAACATACGTATATTTACAAAGCTGAATGCATTGTTTGAGACCGTCATGTATACAAATTGTCATAGTTTCCACTCACGAACTTGTGATGTCAAGAAAAGTGTAGAAACGTTCGGAAATCAGCCGAGTCTTGAACACGAATTTCACTAACAATGGACATGATGGATACATTATTAAATAAGAGAATAAAGGTTAATTTGATTAGAATACGCCTGTAAACATGCGTTAATCCAAACTGAATATCTGGTATTTCGTATGTTAAGTTCAGAGAAATTACATGCTCTGAAAATAATTATGTGCTAATATGTCTGGGACATACTGTTATGATGAATATTAATAATATTTCATATAATTTTATTCAGTAAACGGACATAAATCTAGTTATCTATATAAACGTATGTAACATTCTAGTTTCAACTTCATTCTTACCGGCTGAAAATACATCTTGAGTCTCAAGTTATTTAAATTTGAACATAGTCAAATTAAGCATTAGAACGGCAGTTGATTACATTTTTAGGCAACCTGCCATGAAACTTACGGAAAAGCAGGAGCATGTGAACATTATTGGAAACATATATCTACAAAATTATGTGCTATCCTTTGTTACGAACTTGATACACAGACTACAGAATCAGTTTTATGCTAGTCATTATACATGATGATACACATCATGGCAAATTAAGGATAAGCTGACCTTAACCCCTACCTAGGAAATCTTTTTATTCCCGATACACCTGTAAAAAAGTGTAAAATGCATATCAGGACAAGCCACTGTCAGGAAACACATCCTGCCTTCACAGTCAAAAAGTAGAAAGGAAAAGAGAGCATAAATTCATATATTAATCAGTTTAAAAAAAAACACCACAAACAACGCAAATGAGAATCCGCGGGGTTACCGTCTTGGAACAGTTAGTGGTAGAACATTTGCCACTCGGGTGGTTTAAACCAGGTTCTAGGGTGCACCATCCTAACACTTGCCCCAGCAGATTCTCGTAAGAACAAACAAGTACAAGTAAGGTTTGTCTATATGCAGAAACGAGGTTTGATTCTTTGTGAAAGCCTACACTTTTTAACAATTATGAAACAATTAAATGAGGCACTTTGTGCATTGTTTGCTCAAAAGTATCAAAACGATATGAGAAAAAACATGCGACTTGGCGTTTACCTGGTCTCGGTGTAAAAGTAAAGCTGTGACACGTTAAATGTTAATCAATGTTGGTGCTTCAGAATATACTTTCAGAAAGAATTCTTCTCAACTAAACTTAGACTCGTTTTATGACAAAGGCAAAGGTGTTGTTATATTCTTAAGCGACATTTTAACCACTTTATAAGAAAAGGGAAACAACTTTACCTACCCTTTTTCAAGTATATTGATACTGAAATATTTTACCATGTTATTTCAAAGCTATAAACTTATCGAATATACTTCTAGGCCTTTGAGAGAGACAAGGCCGTGAGTGGTTTGCGCCATGTTATGGTACAATTTGCCATACAAAGGAAAGAGTTTCAATTAAAGAAGAATTAAATCAACGGATTCAATGTTCGAAAACCATTGATTAAAAACATGATTGTGATTCTTTGGACAGACATCTTCCAAACATCAAACTTGGGAATAGCCGTATTATTTTGTAATCCGCATTGAGCAAACAACATTTTAACAGATGGATTATTCCGTCTTCAGCATTTTGCAGCTTTATCACTACATCGTAAATATCATATAACCGGCTCTGACGTTACTTATTGCTAGCCAATCAGAAACCAAAAGGGTAGTGAAATTTCTTTTAGATTTGCTCATGAATAATTGCCATTTCTCCGTTAATTCGTGAAAACCGCTATTCTACTTTTTACCTTCCGAAACACTTTGTCTATGCAGCTGTGTCGGCGGACAAGTGGGAGTAGTTCTCTTACAGATAGGTATGTTCCAAATAAGTAATCCAATGAAAAACAATGAAAGATCAAAACCGAGGATTTTCAATGCTGGAGATATCATTTAACCTGTTCATGTTATACAAAAAAATCTGAAAGCATTACGTATAGCATAAATTTTCTATTTGATTTGGTGCAGATTCATGTATGAGATAGCGTAAATCATACAGGAAATGAAGATTGATATACAGGATATATCAGCTGTCAATAGTATGGCATCCTTTGAATTCTCTGGAAATATGTGAAGTCAGTCAGAATATTGAAATGTCAAAACCAGTGTTTCTACTACGAATATGACGAAGACGTATGATTTTTAGAAACTAGATATTGATTTCCTCTAAACTCTTTATTACTTTAAATATAAGCATAATGCACTGTTTTCATGATTATAGTTAAATGTAAATTCAGTGCTGTTTTACTAAGCTATCCTCTTTTGCGATGAAAGCAACCTGTGCCTACAAAAGTCGAGCTCTAGAATCCCAAAGTGCAAGTTGGTTCAAAGTAGAAAATCATTGAATATTATCATTTCAAAATTCAGTTTATAAAGATGTGTTTTTATACTATGGCATGACTGATAAACGTTTTTGTTCATAAACCATATCAAGCCATGATTTATAAAACAATCAAATATTACACAGACCAGATCCTTGAAAGTGACATTGAATTGGTTAAGATATATATTTCCATCCATCAATTATTTTCCTAACATTCAGTATTGCTCGTTTTGCAACGTTTCGGTCATATACCAACTTATACTTAGAGTCTTAGCGGACTTTAGGTTCAGATGACGACTTGTTTCGTTGAGTTTAAAATGTATACGTTAATTACTTAATCAGACACACTCAAAAATCAATGCCAAAGATTACAACAAATATAATCCAACGTCTGGCTGATGTATTAATAAGTACAATATGTGCATGAATCTACTACATGTCATCAAGATATAATATAAATCTAAAACAGTTCACTGATCAAAGTATTAGTAAAAGTCATGTAAAGGCAGTGGTTAAATGCATCGCATGTTTCATAAAATTATTGT
This sequence comes from Cyclina sinensis, assembly GCA_012932295.1. Taxonomy (NCBI): domain Eukaryota; kingdom Metazoa; phylum Mollusca; class Bivalvia; order Venerida; family Veneridae; genus Cyclina; species Cyclina sinensis. The sequence continues at coordinate 31,576,827 of JAAONU010000016.1, forward strand.
TTAAGATTTTCACTAGTACAATACAATCATAACCGGTGTTTAAATACTGTTGATAGAAAACTATCAGAACTTGACTTACGTTTTAAACGTACGGAGAACAGAAACTGTATAGTAGTGGCTAAGTATACACTAAATGAAATTATATTGCTAAAATGTATGAGAAGTATGAAAACCAAGTAATTTTATAATTATACTATATGAAATTTAACTGATCTGTGCATTTTAAGTTTAGAAAATTATCAAGTTATGGTACTACCCCTTTAACATATAATTCCTGAAATGCACCAACAATATTTGTTAATTTAAAAGTGCATGTAAAACATAACTCGTCAAAAAGTGACATCTTCAAAATATCCATTGCTTTATCAAAATATGCAACAAATTGAAAAGCATGCCAGACTGACAAAAAATAAATTGAATTATAACTCCATAGCAGACAAAATTGTATAAATCATGTTAGCATGGTAAGAAATTCTGGCAGTTTTCCTTGTACAGATAAACCTGTCTTATAAATAAACCTCTCATACAATACAGACGTCGTTTTAAATTGATTAGGCAGCATCAAGCAAACAAAACAAACACAGAATTTATGGTTTCGTTTCCTATATTGCCTTTGCAAGAGAATATCAAGTTGTCAAATGGGAATATATAGTGTTCACATAATTCAAAAGAAGCTTTGTAGGAAATAATTTAAATTCACAAGAAAGTCTCATAAATTGCAACAGCCTGTTTGAAAATAGTTTTAGGGTAAAAAGCTAACTTTTGTGTTTCTTAGTCAGCAGTTTAAGCCCAGAAGAAAGCAACTGATTTGGTTACGCGTTATCCAAGGTATTATGAATATGGGAACTATAAAGTTAAACAAAAACTTGATAAAACACCTAAATACAGATTAAAATACATGAAAATTTGCGTTTTACTATTCAAAACACATTGTGACATATTCTTAGAAAGCATGTATATGATGCCAAACTAAATAGAGGGGTCGGGATGCTTGGGGTTACAGATGGTGCACTCTCTTGGCGTGTCGTCAAGCGTTGCTGCTAGTATGCTGTAACGTTACCAGACACACGCTTTACGGCGAGGGTCGTGGCAAGTATTCGATTCAAGCTCAGGACCGTTTTATTGCAAATTTTAATGGAAGATTATGCAACACAGGACCATCACTTAACATGTGTTTAAAGGCAGCTTTCAGAATAGACATGAACGCCCTATCTTAAAGCCTGTATCCAATGAAGCTTGTCAAGTATAAGCTTCAAGTTGAGATTTTCGCTTTGCAATACCCAATCAACTATCGTTCCATAGCTCAGGCAGACGATATTGAAGGAATGGACGTCCGGATCGGTAAGCAAATGGTGACGCTGCCAAGGTGTAATCAATGTCCACTGGCATCATTCTCGATATTAGAATTTATTTTCAACAGTTTTAGCAGAATCAAACAGTATTCTAAAGTCTCAAAAATTGAACATTGCATTTTCTTTCATTTTCCCTATTGCCGGTGCGACGCCTTATATTCCCGTTTTCAGGCATTTTCGCGTTATTTGACCTTTGGTGGTTAATCAAATACATGATCATTAAATTCTGTTTGGTGTATTATACTTTCAAACTTTAGTAAAATTACACCATTTATAAGTGATTTTTTTCAAATATTAAGTAGTACACATAAAAAGTATTGTAATACATAAGGGTGTGGAAGTATTTTGTTTATTTCCGTATCACTGTTTCTTCATTCTAGTAATCTGAATTTCGAACTAAGTAGACTTAGACTAGTAGTCGCTTTCAAAGCGCTCCTATCCAATCACTGCATAGTTATTTTGTTTCAACCGCAATTTTGAAAGGGGAAAAATGTCATTTAAATCGCCAGGGTAAACGACCTTTTATTTGAAAGGTCACAGTAGCTAGGGAGTGAATCTTGTCGACAGGTCATGAAGTATTTCACACACACACACACACACGCACACACACACGCACACACACACAGAGAGAGAGACGCACCAACGCACATACAATGAATAGAAAATAAAAGAAGAAAATAAAAAGACGAATTCCGTTGACATTTTTGGATAGGTAATGGATTCTTCATGTCTTTGCTCTCTTTACTTGGTCTGGTTTTTTCGGGAAACAATACATCTCTGAGTGCCATAAACATTTATGTTAAATTTAAAACAGTGCCATCTTCAGCAGCAAAACTGTATTCTGATGCACGAAGAGATTCCGGTGTTAAAAATTTCAATATCGCCTTAAAATGTCAGTGGTGTTAGCTGTTTGATTTCTTAATAATACTCGTCAGCTTCCGACTTTTTAGACTATATCAAATTCTATATCAAAAACTACATATTACGTGTTATGCTTTAAAGCTGATTTGATCGGATATAAAACTATATGTGCACTCTGGCATTTTATAAACGTTTGCATTGTCGTCTCCATTACGTTGGATAGATATTTAATGTCTCCCGGGGGATAAATATTTGAAGAAATCTAAGCTGTAGCAGAACTATTTGAACGTGAGAAAACATTTCTAATAATTGTAGTTACTGCATAATAGATACACGCGTTTCTCAACTTTTATGTGTGATTTGTATGCCCCCTTCCGAAGAAGTTGGGGTATGTTACTTGACTTACGTCCTATGGTCCGCCGGTAGACCAAATGGTTTTCGGTCAGTAACGCAAGAACAAATAAACAATGAATGAATAAATGTTCATGTAAATGAACGCTCTTGTTTTTTAGGTCACTAGATCAAACTACTTAAAAGTCATTGTCATACGTAGTGAAATTGAATATCAAAACGATTTCTGATCAATGTCTAGAAAACGCTTGGTCCTGTGTAGGCGGCTTGTTCTTGAAAAGTAAGTGGCCCCTTTTATTTTAAGGTCACCGGGTGAAAGGGCAACACCACAGTGACACTGCACAGCAAAATCGTTTCCGACCAATATCTGGAGAACTTCTTTGGCCTTGCCTCCTCAAACTGAAAAGTTGGATGGTAATGACTAGTGAAAGACCCCTTATTCTTTTTTCTTCTGGTGAGGGGTGTTTCAACATGTCAAAGGTCAACGCCACAGTAACATAAAACAGCAAAACCGTTTCTGATCGATATATGGAGAACTCTTTAGCCCATGTTCCCGAAATTGGTGGGTACGTTGATTAGATGATGTTTTATTCTGTTTAAGATTACTAGGCCAAGGCCATAGTGACGTTGAATACCAAAACGGTTTAGGATCAATAAATAGAGAATGCTTAGAGCTAGCCTCCTCGAAGTTGATATGCAGGTGAGTTATTACCAGTATATACCTATTTTGGGGTCAATAGTTAGGACACCATGAACACACCTTCTGGGCCAAAGTCTGCCCTTCATTTACAACATAGTAATCACTGATTAACTACTACCAGCAACAAGGTGCATCTTGGGGGCATATATATTTTACTAACATCTCTTGTTCAATATATGTACATAGCAGTAAACATGTACGAAGGATATAGTCCTGTAAGCAAAATAAGACTTTAAAAATATCAGATACGTTATGGTATTACATCTATAATAAAATGTACTAGTTAAACGACGGTATTTACATTAAAAACCGAACTAGAGTGGGAATAATGAAGTTGAAAGTACAAATGACATAATGTCACTACATATTGTATATTAGTTTTGAATTTTGAAGTACTTGCAAGCTTAAACATAAATCGTTATTTATTGTGCGTAGTTAAACAATTATTGTGCGTCGTTAAAGAATTACAAGAACAAACGTAATTCTTTCACAATAAAACCAGTTCATACATTCCTACTACAACAGATAAAGTCCTAAAATGATAGAAAAAATGTACTTTTTTCGTCAAAAAATAGTACTTCAGTCAGACATAAGCACAGTACGTTCTCCAAAATCCTTTGAAATCAAATACAACTATGCCTCATTAATCAAAGTCTCCATCTGTAATAAAATTGACCAGACGGAGTATGTTACGATAAGTGTTTTAATGTTTGAAAATCAGTCTGGTAACAGAACCTAGTTTTCATTAAGAGGTCGAATGGTATAATTTAGGCTATTATATTAAATACAGTCGATGACACCCGTCAATGTAAAGTGACGAGAACATACTGCTTGGTTTCAACTTGGATTCCTCTGTCAGTCAATTTCATACTCAAGAAATATTTGATATGCCTTGGGAATAATTCCTTGGAAAAAAATTCAGACACTTTTTGAGACTTGATTTACTTGTTCTATGAAATAGAAATATATTCATTTGAATGTATAATAGAGACAGTTTAAACCTAAAAAAGCAGTTTGTGGTAATTTTAAACTCAAATCTCTTGCAAAACATTCTCACTATTCTATCATTTCGAAAGTTTCAGAAAATAAAATTTTATATTGAAAAAAAAACAATCATCAAGAACTTAGACGAATTCATAAGCTGTTATTGTTACGGTCCAAACCAAAGGTGTAACAGAAAGAATAACTATAGTAAAAAAATTAAACAATAAAAAATTATTTCTAAAACAAATTACTAACTTATTAAAGTAAGTTACACAAAGTTACAAAAATTTTTGTTTACAGTACCTTAATTTAGTGTAGTACCAAAATAAATTAATAATCTGATCCTGGTATTAGTTAAATGTCTTCGTCACTGTTTGAGTATTTTCCACAAAATGTCCAAAATAACTTTTAGTAGAATAATCCCATAAATTGTTAAAAAGTTGAATAAATTCCTCACAATAATTCCAAATATCCCAGTAATAACTCTCACTAATGAAAATCTAATCCAATATTTTAATGACCAAAGATTACCTAAAGATAACGTTGGAAGCAATTCTCTGATTTTTATACACATAAAGAAAATCCAAGAAAAACAAGAGATGTTTGTGAATACTTACGCCCCCCCCCCCTTGCAGTATACATTATGGACAGTGTACCTGGAAATGAAATTTGCCTTTAGAACTTAAAATCAATAGGGGTTATCTACATGTACTATCTGAGATGCATCAACCTATCAAGTATGACGTGTCTAAGCTAAAACAAGACCTAGATATTCTTATGATTAATCTGTATATCAAATTTTATTTCAGTATGTGCAACCTCTGCACAGAAAATGAACGGAAACTGCAAATAATTGGAATTTTTATAAGTCCAGGGGGCATAACTTTGACAAAAATTGCTCGATCGTACCCAAAACAGAACTTGGCCTAGATATTCTTATGATAAATCTGTATACTAAGTTTAAATTCGGTATGTGCAGTCTCTGCGAAGAAAATGAACGGAAACTGCAAATAATTGGAATTTTTATAAGTCCAAGGGGCATAACTCTGTCAAAAATTGCTCGATCGTACCCAAAACAGAACTTGATCTAGATATTCTTATGATAAATCTGTATACTAAATTTCATTTCGGTATGTGCAATCTCTGCGAAGAAAATGAACGGAAACTGCAAATAATTGGAATTTTTATAAGTCCAAGGGGCATAACTCTGTCAAAAATTGCTCGATCGTACCCAAAACAAACTTGATCTAGATATTCTTATGATAAATCTGTATACTAAATTTCATTTCGGTATGTGCAATCTCTGCGAAGAAAATTAACGGAAACTGCAAATAATTGGAATTTTTATAAGTCCAAGGGGCATAACTCAGTCAAAAATTGCTCGATCGTACCCAAAACAGAACTTGATCTAGATATTCTTATGATAAATCTGTATACTAAATTTCATTTCGGTATGTGCAATCTCTGCGAAGAAAATGAACGGAAACTGTTGGTGGACAAAACAGAAAAGAGGGACCGAGCGACGGACAGCAGCAAAGCAATATGCCCTATCTTTTCCAAAGGGGGGCATAAATATAATCCAGAAAATTCTGCAGCATTCCAGATACATCTTCAATAAGAAGTTTAAAGCATCTTCAGTAATTTCCAAAACTCAGGTTCAACAACTAGGTTATTGATAAAATAGAACTGTTAACAGGCTATATATAGCGAATTATTATACATATACAGTTATAACAGTTATAAAAAAAGTCATATTTTTTGTAATACATGCATTTCAAAAGCATTAATAATATATCGCAAGAGAGTCTTAACTAGCAGAATAATTTGTAGTCAGGTGTGTCAACCATTTTTCGAGAAGTAGAGAATGGCTTGTACAATACTTGACAATCGTATATCGTATATCCAAGAAAGTATAACTTTTTGGGCCTTAGGCCGTCTGAATTCACTTTGGCTTTTGGTTTACTGTAAAGTGAAAGTAAATTTTATTGCTTGTTAAAAACATCGACATTTCACTCAGTCTGGTTACTTGCCACGAAAAGGAAATGACTCTCTGAAATGAGCACTCAGACTTTCTGACTCAAAACGTAAATGTAATCTAATAAGTCTATACGCATACGCATTTTTCAAATTGCTTTATATTTTGCACATTTGACAGTTGTGAAAGAAAGGAAACGATGGTAAATTACAGGCTAAAATGTGGTCCAGATCGGATTCAATATTTTGTTCTTTTTTTCTGTTATGTAAAACAAATTCTGCGCACGCATCCTTCCCGCCAGATTACATTACAAAGCCAGTAACATAGTGTAATATGCTACAATGTGATAAGGATTGTAAACTTAAACTTAAACTGTAAATTTTCTATCTAGTGAGAAAATCGCCCGTAGTTCTAATGCATGCTTCGTAAAATCTATTAAAATTGAACAATTCCTAAAGTCTAAGTAAAGTTCAATGCTCCAAATAGATATTACTCTTAAGCAAAGTATAGAAAGTTCAACAATTTAATTGAAATATATTTGAATTTGAATATAGTTGTTCTTTAGTGCTTTGGATGTTATCTTTCAATATTTCAATATGCTGCTGTCAGTTCAACTATAAGGCTGCACGCAACATCATTCTGCATCTTCATTTGTTGTTATTCAGAGGTGATTTGCATCTAAATGTACAGCACTTTTGAATAAACTATTTTGAAAAGACGTCATAAGTTCAGTAACGAAAATAACAATTCTTCAAAAATGTTTAAAAATAAACAAAAGAATAATACAAATTTTAATATAAAAGTTTAACTGTCAAACGTTTTGACTTTCCAAGTGTCGTTAACGTGCTCAAATCGTCCTCACACCATATGCCAATTTTGATTCAAATAGCATCTTCCCTTTATCTAATTTGGCTGAAAAACTTCTTATAACCAATTCAATCTGTACCATATGCCAAATAATCTTTACAAATTCACAACTATGATTAAATAAAGTTTCCACGCAATATCGTGCAGAATCTGACCATCCGGTCATTAGCCTGTTTCTTGTCTAGCTCTTGCAATAGTTTCTGCATATTTCATAATCAAATAACCAAAGCAGACAATCTGACAAATTGCAAAAGCTAACATATTTAGATGCCCTTGCTAAATCGAAACCTTACTTGTGCATGTGTTTGTGATTTTATGTCTTTGCAAATATTACTGAATTCAAGGTACAGTCAGGGAAGTTTTATTGAAACATGTATTTTTATTTACAGTTTATGTGGAGTTCTGCGAGGTGACAAAGTATATCCGCGGTCATTATGACTAAAGTTTATAAATGAAATATTTCCAAAGGAATGTTTAACTTTTATTTCTCATCAAATACGTTAAAGTGATATTGCATGTATAACATCGTTAAACTCGGCTTGGTATGACTGTCTGGCAGCGGCGGTGTCCTTACAGTTAAATAAAAATTTGTGAAACGCTAAGAATATACTCTTGTTACTCAGGTTATAATGTGTTAAATAAATTCAAAATCTCATGTACGTGACCAACATTTAATCCCAGTTTGAAAAATCAAAGCATTGACTTTGTTTTAGAGACCTGAATCAAGCGCATTACACACTATTATGCATGCTATGACAATCGTTTCTTCTATTTAAAAAAATCCAGCCATGACTGATGAAGAAAGTACCGTTCAGGATATTGTTACGCCTACGGTGATGCGGAAGACAAATGACTGTCCTGTCTGTCTGATATCTCAATGACAGGTGTTGCAAGCAGGGTTTCATCCAAAGCTTGTGTCTTAGTAAATTCTTTTTATATGAATAAGGCTAGATTAAAAAAACAAAAGCCACAATAGTAATAAAAGTACATTTATACACTATTCAACGAAATCCAAAGGTACAATAGTTATACATTTGTACCCTGCATTAACAACCGAAAGCCACAATTGTCATATATTTATACACTGTACTACGGAATAAAAAGCTACAAATTTATTTAATTTATACATTACACTATGAAAGCAAAAGGCACAATTTTTGATACATTTATACACTGTACTTCGAAAAAAAAATATACAGTTGTAATAAGAAAACAAAATTTAATAATTGTCATACATTTTTGTACTAAAGATTAAGTTATGTTTGATAGCTGAAGTTTATAAAATACAGAGACCAATACAAAATTATAAAACTTTCAAATTATTTTTTTTATCTGAAAATATGAATATTATGAATAATACAAAAAAAAATCCACACAGTATATCCGAAAGATTGCCAACATTATAAGTTTATTGAAACGAATGTCGAATATTGCATTAGTATTGGTGCATTTTTTATATTCTTGTTATTGTACCTTTAAATGATATACACATACTTCATTTTTTTGCGAAAGATAGTCAGAAAGCGTTTCTGTGACTTACCTCTTTTTTCTTGACTGAAGGCAGGCCCTTCCACTCTCTCTCTCTCTCTCTCTCTCTCTCTCTCTCTCTCTCTGAACCCAAACCAACCGAATCATAACTAAATTTTGCAAATGCCCACCTTATAGTTGCAGTCGCAAGAAATGGAATAAATGAGGTAAGACTGAAGTAAGATTAAACTTTCAAATGTGTATACGTTTAGATATATATCTTTTTCTTCAATAGGTATGTTAACAAAGCTTCTAGATTTAATCCAATATATCATAAACATTTGAAGTGCTTGATTAATTCGTAAAACATGTTCTTGCATTGTCAGCCTGGAACTGGTTTGAGCAGAAACTGTTGTTGTTAAGATTAAAAGTTGAAATTTAATAAATCAGATATCAGCGTTTTCAAAAGCGATATCATGTGAACTGTTTACTTTGGGAGGGTTTATGCAGGAATTTGAGGGAATCCACTCTGAAATGTCCTGTTAGAAATGCAGTTAAGATTTATTTCCCTTGTTTAAGTTATTGATTTCATTTAAAGGTGCTTATAATATCCCACGTAAAAAATACATTGACCAAATTCAAAAAAAGAGAAGAAATATCATTTACAATAAACGTTAACAAGGCCATTATGAGATTTTACAGTCTGTTTGCATTAACGCATTTAATATTTTGTTGTACAACTCGTCAAATGTACATACTTTTTTCCGTTTAGGCTATTTTTTAAAAGCATGCCTTTCTTTTTCAAAATCTGGTCAACAAATAATTTGTCAGCTATACTATAAGTTTTGAAGGGATTTAGCTTGTAGAAAGGCTGGTGTCGACACGTTCTGTAAACTGTTTTTTTATGTATAACTAAGTGTCTGTCGCAGAGTAGTTAAGGTTATCTTTATATGAACGTTAATATAAGTAAGAAGATTTAGGTTAACGGTTTTTTATTTATTCAATTCTTATAGAAATTAAAACAAATCTCAAACAATACTCTTAGTCCAACAGCACAAATTAATTCTCCTGAAAACATCCGTAGAACTCATTTGGACAACTCTTTTCTATTTGTTAAAAAAGTTGTCTAGCAGTTGCTTCCCTTTTTGCAAAGTCGACTCCTTTTAAAGTGGTCCCGATATCGATACACTTAGTAAGTATACCCATTAAATTACTTTATTTCCCGAATACTAATTCTTCGTTTTGTGTTTTACTGTGAAACACTACTTGAGATAGAACACTCAATTTAGCAATATCTAAATGAAATTCTATATTATCACGTGCATGCTAATATCATGTGCCTATGAATTTAATGCATATGATGCAATGATGAAATCATAACATGTAAAACAGAGTACTGTTGCCAATGATTGTAATGTACATAGTAGATGTCTGCAAAGTATGGACATGCATATAGTGATAGCATTTTAACAGTAGTATGATAAGAAAAAAATCCTTTAAAATTAAACTTTACAAGTTATCTTTATTTATTCATTTACTAATACACTTAACAGTATCAAAGACAAACCTTACTTATTTTACATCGATTGCGATACAAGTTCTTACAACTCAGATTCACCACGCTCGATGACTGCTTCCTGGGTTCCATACCAGTATTCGCGCAGCGGTGAGGCATGTGAAGATCGTGAGAGAATCTCGCCTCTGACGGGATTCGAACCAGCGACCTCCGGATCCGTAGCCCTGCGCTCTACCCCTGGACCATGGTGCCTCCTCAAAACCTTTTGATACACCATATTATTCTCTGATATAAAGGTATAGTGCCTAAAACTTCCTGATTTCCCCCTTTATTAATGTGCGTAAAGAAAGAACCACTTTTAAATTGACTGACGTAGTACTAAGACATATAAATTTAAACTTTCTGATTAGGCTAGTTTATTTCGATGTTCTCGAAGTAACTGTATGTCTCTTTTCGATGAATACAGCCACCATTTGGAATTCATAAAAGAGGCTATTTTTTTTTTTTTTTTTTCTTTTTTTGAAGTTCTACGCCGTCTATACATGTAAGCTTTCGCGTATTACAGGAGAAATTGCTCAAGTGTATTCCATTTTGACTGTAAGAAAAAATATTGATAGGTCATTGAAATGTACTTCAGTAACTATTGGGTCAGCGACACATTTCTTAACGAGATGTTTGACAATTGTTCAAAACTGTGTTTTGTTCAAAATTAAGAAACATATTCTTCCTCACTAGTAAAAATGCTGATTTTAGTGTAGAATCCCAAAAAATACAGAAATGATAAAAAGAAGTAAAAATACCAACAATTTTTCAAGATTGTATTGAGATTTTGTCGACAAAGTTTCTTGTTGACTTGAACAAGTATTCTGTAGTACATCAAAGTTTATTTCAGCATCTCCAAGAGCGATCTCCATGCCCTACAGGAAAAATTAGAAATGTTTATACAGGACAATGAATGTTTTCACTGGCACTTTACAGGCAGTCGTAAAAATTACAATTAGGGTTAAAGTTAAAAAAACTAAAATATTATATTTAACTCCATTCATCCTGTACATTATTCTAATTCTCTAAAAGTGAAAATGAACCAGTAAAACCGTAAATTTATCAAATATATATGGTTCATTCGTATTTGACTCCATGCAGAAAAAAAAAACTTATTTCGCTACATAAAATTTACAATTATTCCGTTTTGTTGTAATAATTCGTTCCTCTCCACAAAATAGAAAATCTATGAACGGCAATTAAAGATTTAGATCAGCCTCGGTTAGAAATGTGCTCCTACACAAACAAAAATCTCGTGATTTCAAATTAAGATCCAATGCTTTGATGAATAAAGTTAGACTCATACTTCTCAAGATTTGCAACTGATAGAAACAAGTAAATCAAGTAGAAACAACTAGACTATCAAAAACACTAATCAATCATTTATATCACAGCCAATTTTCATCATTAAACAAATAAGGTTTTAGAGTAAATTATAGAAAATCACCAAACCCTAGACGCCACGCAGTACAAAACACGTTAGACGTCGACGTCAAAATGTTTAGCCTTTCTCAACATAGCCACCGTGAAGAGTTATGCATTTACTATGCTATCAACCTACTGAACATACCCCTATACCAAGTGTAAATGTTAACCTGAGTCTCCTGGGCAAATTGAAAATGATTCCCACACAAATATTTTCCTTCGATTACTGATTTCACTTTTAATGTCCGACCAAACGCACATCATCAGTCCATCTCTGAACCTTGCGTGCCACTTAAACACTAGAGATAGGCTGCCGCTGCGATAACAATGGTTGTTGTCTGTATGAAAGTACGTCAGGCAGGGGTCAAAAATGGCAGACGCCAGTGGAAGAACGCCAGTAAAGGTAAAAATACAAAATGAACCATAGATTAGGACAGTTACATTTTTTCGGTGAGGTTAACCGAAAAAAAAGTTAAAAATAAAAACTTTAAAAGTAAAAACTACAAAACAAGCGTGCCGCGCTGACAACGGTATTTATCGATCGTCATGCTGATAAACCCGCGCGTAGATCAATACAAGTGTCACGCTTATACACAAGACGTATCTCGTTTATTTAGTAATTGTCACTTTTGCCATTGTTATGATTAACAATTATATAAACAATGCGTCTCCTATTTGCAGCTGCCAGCTAAGAGTTTAATTGACACTATTGTTTGTTTCCTACTCGCTAAAAACTTAAATTGAGACTAAAGGAAGGTCGCCATTGGTGATTTCTTAACAATTAACACGCCAAATCAAGTTTGTTTTTCGAACCAGTTGCAATTTATGTAATGTCTTATCAATTTGTTTTTCGATACTAAGACTTGAATGAGTAATTAAATAAAAGATAAAAGTCTTCGGTGTTTTTTTATTTATTTATTTTATGTAGGTAGATCTAATGCAATACATTTCATTATAAGAATGAAACATTAAAACAAAAACAGATTGAAAACGTTAATATTACCGACAACGATCGCATACATTTATTAAAAGAATTAAAAGCAGTAAGAATTACGAGGGGAACGCATATGTATCTAATAAGCGGTCACAATACTCTTTCGGCCCGCAGGATCCGAACAGTAAACACTATCCCATCAACTTCCGGTTTCGCTTTAAAAGTGTACATATCATAAACAGTGACTAGTAGGCACGAAATTATTTTCATTGTTTATCGGTTAACCGGTAAATTTACCGGTAACAGCGTCAGGTTAACCGGTAAACGAAAAAGTTACCGTTTGCATCCCTATTAATTACAATTAATAATATTAGGAATAAATTTTTTTTTATTTATTCTAATTATTTTGATAACAAACTTTTTATTCAACAAGTGCTGTCCATACAACAGCGCGCACGACTAATTGCAGCTTATTAGTTCAAAGCGGCTTGTGAAATATATAGGTAACATTGTGATAATAACAATGTCTAAGCACTATGAGCATGACCTGTGACCCCAAAAGCAACAGGAATCACCCTTGACTTGGGGTAGGTCCAGGAGTGAGTTTTCATGTAAGCAGATGATTAGGAAAGCGTTATGATCTGGAAACTGATTTCTTATGTCTATCCACTGTGACCTTGTCCTTTGATAATCTGACCCACAGAACAAAAGGGGTCATCCTTGAAGAGGTTGAAGTCCATAAGTAAGTTTTCATGCAGGTAGGAAATAAAGAAAGAAAGTTATGATCCTCAAACAGTTTCCTTATTTCTAGGCATTGTGACCTTGACCTTTGATGGTTTAACTCTAAAAACAATAGAGTTCCTCCTATACTGGGTTGAAATACATGTGTAAGTTTTCATGCAGAAAGATGGTAACACAGCAATTTATGGTCCAGAAACAATTATGACTATGAACAAATGGACAGACGACAGACAGACAAATGATTAAGCTACTATTGTTAGTATACCCCTAACAACTTTGTTCATAATCATGGCTGATTTCTAAGATATACGCACAACAGTACGTTACACTCAAAATTTAATCAAAATTTCCAAGTCTAAAAAAGGTCACTGTTTGCATTAAATTTAGTCAAGAGTTATGTAGCTTGTTTTTAATGTACCTGAAGACCTAAGTGAAGCATTTCAACAATAATCATAGTTGCTTAGAAAAATATATGCATCACAGTGAATTATATGCAGAACTGTAATATTTTTGCAGCAAAGCAATAACCAAAAAGAATTAGTTTAAAAGGGAGAATAGTTAATAATAAATTCTGCCAAAAGTTATCTTTCTTAGAGTTCTGATGTCTCTTAACATCTTTATTAAGTTTCAAGTCAATCCCATTAACAATTGCTGCGAAATAAGCATGAAAGTATGTTACATGCAAAATTTAAACCAAGATTTACAAGTCAAACAGGAGCGATCAGTGATCACGTGTCGCCTGATGATAGCCAATTAAGCAGTTGTATTGAGGGGTGATTGGACATTTTGTTGGAAATGGAAATTGAGGTACCAATCAATCTTGTAAAATTTCATTTAAATTGCATTAGTAGTTTAAGACAAGTTGTCCGGACAAACTTTAAAAATAAAAATCATTAAAGGACCATAACTCTGACAAAAATCATTGAACTGGAAAATGCTAAAGACATGCATAACTAGACTTGGTACTGATCATTCCTGGAAAGTTTGGATGAAATTGCACCAAACTTTAAAATGCCTATTTTTACTATTTCATGGGCCATAACTGTGGTCATACTTGGACAAGCTGCACACAAAACCCCAGATGCACAACACTCATCATGGCAAACATTCATGGAAGGTTTCACAATTCCATCTTAAATACTTTAGCAGCTATGCAAAACACAAACTTTAAAAGCCAATTTTTATTATTTCAAGGGCCACAACTGTAGCCATACTGTGACGAGACCAAGATGTACAACAACTCATCATGGCAAACATTCTTGGAAGGTTTCATAATTCCATTTCAAATACTTAAGGAGCTATGTACAACACAAAGTTTTAAAATGCCAATTTAAAATATGATAAATTTAAAAACTTCCAAATTGCTTTCAAAATGTTTTAAGTGATTCACATAAATATTAGTGGAAGGCCTAAGATCGATTGTTGCTATGTTAGCAGTTGTTTTATCAAGTTACTTCATTCTTGAGTCATCATGGCAAAGGATTTCTTTAATGCTTAGTCTAGTCTGGTATTTTTTCTAAAGATTTTTTGCTCATTTACTTGAACACAGATTGACAAACAGACGCTAAAGGCCAAAACTGAAAATGTAGCATCTTTCCTCGATGTGATGATTATATTGGTGATGATGAAGACAACAATGATGATGGTGGTGGTGATGAGGATAGCTATGTTACACTAAAACGTTACCGACAGAATATGGGAAAATTAGATTTTTATACAATATTATTTAATAACAAGGGAGATCAGTGATCACATATGTTGCCTGATGATAGCCAGTTAAACAGTAGTATTGAGAGGTGATTGGACAGTTTGTAGGCTAAAACGCATTTTTTATTCAAGGGCCATAACTCAGCCAAAAAACATTCAACTGAAAAACCTGTTAGACATGCACAAGTACTTGAGGTAACGATCAATCCTGTAACATTTCATTTAAATTGCTTTAGTAGTATAAGAGAAGTAGTCCGGACAAACTTGAAAAATAAAAATCATTAAAGGGCCATAACTCTAACAAAAATCATTTAACTTGAAAATGCTGATGACACGTACAACTAAACTTGGTACTGGTCATTCCTGTTAAGTTTGGATGAAATTGTACCAGTAGTTTCTGAGGAGAAGTCCGTACAAGTTTTGAGATGGACAGACAGACAGACGGATGGATGGACGGACAGACCGATGATGGAGAAATGATCCCTATATGTCATGGCTACTTTGTAGCATGTCGCAGCTACTGTGAAGACTGCAACACAAAAATCATTATTTGGCCAAAACGCCTTTTTCATTCAAGGGCCATAACTCAGCAAAAAATCTTTCAACCAAAACACCCATTAGATATGCGCAAGTATTTGAAGTACTGATCAATCCTGTAAAATTTCATCCAAATTGCATTAGTAGTATAAGAGAAGTAGTCCAGACAAACTTTAAAAAATAAAAATCATAAAAGGGCCATAACTCAAAACATAAAATACAACATAAAAATCATTGGACTGGAAAATGCCAATGACATGCACAACCAGACTTGGTACTGATCATTCCTGTAAAGTTTGGATGAAATCGCACCAGTAGTTTTTGAGGAGTAGTCTGGACAAGTTTTTTGACGGACGGACGGACAGACAGACAGACGACAGAGAAGTGATCCCTATATGTGGCCGCTACTTTGTATCAGGTGACAAAAAAATGTTTAGAAATAAGAAGAATACTACAGTGAACATATGGTCTGACTTTTCTTGTGTACCTTGTATTTGGTACTTCAGAGAATTAAGGCCACACCAAATTAATATCTTGTTCTTCGGTTTTTTTTTAGAAAAATATGGGGCGAGCGAGCGAAAAAAAAATTAAAATATTTTTTTTCTGATCAGTCATTTTGTGGAGCGAGCGAAGAGCGAAGAAAAAAAATGATAGCGTTTAATGAGTATGTTAAAACCACTTTTAATTTATCGATTTCAAAAGAATGATTTAAACATGACAAAGCCTTTTTGAGAAAAACAGCTCTACATATATACATGTATTTTAACAATTCAGTTAGAAACAGATAAGCAGAGTGCACATCAAGTATAATGATCAAGATGCCAGTTACACGTCATATGATGATCATTTATGCCAATTTATTTTAAAATCCCGTCATGCTTGACAAAGTTATAAGCCAGACACTAACATCTACGCATAAACTTTAAGTGTCCACTGTGACCTTCACCTTTGAGCAAATGACATGGTTCATGCACGCGACACATTGACTTCATATTATGATCATTTATATCATTTTTTTTCCCGAAATCTCATCATGTATGACAAAGATATGAGGCGGACACAAAATTTGACAAGGACAGACGGATGGACAAACCAACCGACAGGGTAAATGTTAAATGCCGTCCTGCCATTTTATGGCAGGGGCAAAAAAATTGTAAAAATCTATTGCTAGTAACTGTTACCCTTGACCATGATCCCTAGAGACCCAAACTGCACCCAGTTTTAGAGGATATTAAAAGGAACCTGCCTATACATGTGAACACAATTTGTTAATACATAACGCCTGTATGAACAAAAGTATGAAAAATAACAAAGGGCAATAACTAGAAAATTATAAATGGAAGAGTTATCTTTCTTGTGCAATGCACTTTTACTTAATGCAATCTATCCACCTATGAAGTTTCAAATTTCTATCTCAAATACTTTTCTAGTTATGCTCCTGACAAAAAAAAATATGCATAAAAAATATCAAAGGGCAACAACTCAGAAAGTATGGAAATAAGTGTTACGTTTCTTGTGCACTGCACTTTTCCTTAATGAGATGTATCCACCGATGGAGTTTCAAGTTGCTAGATGAAACACTTCTGGAGAAATGCTCCAGACAAATTTAAATTACAATACACGGCTGCAGCTCTGAACAGTTCGTTGAAGTCTGCATTAAGAGGTATTTCTACTGCAGTCGGTGGAAAAATAGCTTGTTGTCATCACCCTCGCAACAGGAAACAACAAACACGTAAGAGGCCATTTTCCTTTGTTGATTTATGATGTGATCCAAAAATATGACGTTCATTTGGTAATCGAGCAAATCATTACCTAACGCCCAGTAACGGGTCTCTACCGCGCGGAATAGTAATAATCGCGTCGCGTAACTGAGTATTAAACCGAAGAACATGTTCTGTAGAAATTTGCACTATAAATTACAATCAAAAGTAATAACTTTTTTTTCGCACCGGGCGATTTCGACCCAGTGCAATTTTTACGACAGGAGCGGGCGGTGAGAAAAAAATTAAAATATTTTTTTTTCATTTCTTCGAAAATTGATGCGGGAAATCCGACAAACAGGAGATCATTTTGGTGTGGCCTAAGAAAAGACATTTTAGGATGTGATTATTGCACTATCATAAACAGTTTGACTTTTTCTGATCTTTACAACATATTTATGCTGTAAAACTCAGACAAAAATAAGTTCCCTAACATTGTTCGAAAGATGCAACTTACTTTTTAAAACGCTTGTGTAAAGAAAGACATTGAAATGCTTTATAAGTAATATACATACTGTTTTAATAACAAAGCAGATTTATAGCAACTATGTATAAAAATTTGAAATCAAAGCTTTAACAAAAGGGATATTGAATATATAAAAATAAGAACTGTAACAGTATAACAAAATTTTAACGATTCATTAAGAGTAAAATAAAATGACCTGTATGATCAAATATTATTGCTATTAAACATTTCGAATCACAGGTTAAATGAAAGACTGAGCACTTTGAAGTCATACATGAATAATAATTTTTCTGTTTTTTTTGTTTTTTAAATAAGTAAATACAATTTATTAGAGCAATTCAGCAAATGCCAGTATATGCATTGGTTTCACCATCTATTATTTTATCTTGATTTCATTTTTGCTAGATTATTGTTTCAAAGCAAGTACATTAAACAATGCTACCACACTCAAACTCTTTCATATACATAAACCACTTTCTCAATCTTGAGTCATTGAATTTAAAGTGTCATTTCCGTTTCAACTTCTCATTATTGTCTGTTATGCATGTACATTTTCATCCCGTCCTGAAGAAACACATTATAATTCCTCTATATTAATGATTCGTCAGTACAAGCAGTCCACTTCTTTTAATTTATTTCGATATGTTAAGAATTTCACCAGAGCATCTTTTTCAGGGAATCAACAAAACTGCAATAGTAATATTTTGCATTTTTCTCAGTTTTCTCAACAACATATTTGTCTGCATTGTTTTTCTTCCCATTTGCCTCATTTCCATACATCATACTGGCGGCCAAGTTGTTTTTCTCAGTGCCTGCCATTTCATCGGCAAACCATGAAAAAGCTTCGTAAAGTCCGTTATTCTTTAGGTCAGTGGCACACACACCAAAAACGTTCCAACGTTTGCCACGCATGAGTTTCTCATCCATAAGTTTGGCTTCGATTTCCCCTGGTTTCATTGCACCAGAAAGATCCTGTTTGTTCGCAAGTATTAAGAAAGGGACATCGACTAGTTCCGGTTCTCCAACTGTGGTGTAAAGTTCCTTTAAAGCATCATCCAACCTAGAACAATGAAATATATCATACTGTACATGTAAGTTTTATTTTACCACACTTCTAGAACATTAATATTAAGCAATAAAGTACTATAAATAATTACTATTTAAAATCATTGTAACTTTTACAACCTAGTAATTATCTTAAACCATTGTGGCTGGAATGTAAAAATTATAGTCACAGGTACTTAGAACATATCAATCTAAGATCATTACATGGCTTAGGAATTGACAACTTTCCATACATGTACAATTTATTAGTGTATTTTCTACCAAACTTGAAACTGCAATTACTGCGATTGCCAAAAATAATCCAAATCAAGTCCCTGGTGGTCAAAACTGGTTTCACCCAACTAATCATATTTAAAACAAAAATAAAATTTTAGAAAATCTTCTCAAAACGTTAAGTCATAGAACTTTGATCTCTGTGCTCAATACTAACCCCACCCTAGTTGTGTTATATAGGAAAATCCTTGAAAATCTTCTTGTCTGAAACCATATGCCCTAGAGCTTAGATATTCTGTAGCTGTCAATGTGTTGTTAACAATTATTTATACCATTCAAATCTTTTCCCTGGGGACAAAATTTGCCCTGCCTACAGGGTGCTTTTGTTTAAAATAGAAAATCTTTGATAATTGCACTGTCTGAAACTGTATGACATAATATCTATGTCTCTGACTTTGCAATGCTACATAGAAAATATTCATGCTCTTGTGCATACAGTTTCAGAAAATAAGATTTTCA
Organism: Cyclina sinensis; assembly: GCA_012932295.1. Taxonomy (NCBI): domain Eukaryota; kingdom Metazoa; phylum Mollusca; class Bivalvia; order Venerida; family Veneridae; genus Cyclina; species Cyclina sinensis. The sequence continues at coordinate 31,596,309 of JAAONU010000016.1, forward strand.
AAGTTTATTTATACAATGTCGCATGCGATTCAAGTGAAATAAGCCACCCTGGGCCAGAGACCCTGAGTCATTTCTGACTCCAGAGACCTAATCTGAACGATCAAGGTAGAAGTCCACTAGACAATGGCATTATGCTTTGTGTAAAATTTTAAAACTTTGGGCCATGTAGTTTCACAGAAGAAGATTTTTTTCATATATAATTAAATCTATGCTGGATACATGTAAAAACAAGTGACCCTGAGGTGGAGCTTATAGTGACTCCATAATTTGAAAAAAATTTGGTAAAAGTCCACTACTGTCTGGTAGTTTAGGGCATTTCTTTTTCATTTCTGTTGCCATAGCAACAAGAATTCTGCATAGACTGGAATTCTTTGTACAGCTTTGGAAAGCTTTATAAAGCAAGGAATGTTGGATGTTTTAAGTAAATGTTGACAACGGACAACCGGTGATCGCAAAAGCTCACCATGAGCACTTTGTTCTCAGAGCCACAATCTTACAATGTAACTAACTGACAGTGACAACTAAATAGGTACACAATGTACATTCTATAAATGAAAATAGCTATATCACAAAGATAAAATAATATGAAAGTTACCTTTCTCTGTCATTACTATCTATCACGAACACAACACCCTGTGTATTTGGATAGTAATGTCTGTAGAGGGGTCGTATCTTGTCCCTTCCACCTACGTCCCATGCTGTCATAGCCATGTTCTTGAACTGCAACGTTTCAACGTTAAATCCAATCGTTGGGATTGTTGTAACCACCTCCCCCAGTTTAAGGGTGTAAAGGGTGGTCGTTTTCCCCGATGCATCGAGTCCCTGAATTAAAATCCTAACCTCTTTCTGTCCGAAAAATCGTCTAAATATAGAATTCCCCATTATAATACGATGATTTGGCTTGTTTAATTCTCACTCTAAAATGTAGCTGCTTACATCCCGTTCGCAGTACTGTTTGATTTGATATTCCCTTTATAGATACTTAAGTACTTTATAATAAACAATCGTATATAACCGTCATAACGATACAAACTTTATAAACACATATTCACTTCCACGTCGTAAATATATCCGGTTTCTGTAAATAGATCACTTGTAATGTGATCGTGTAAACAAACACTTTGTGATAATCGTAATTGGCGGGCAAATTCAAAATCATGTTATCGCTAAACTTTTCACCATTTTTTTCTCGCTTTCAAGAATAGATTTTAGGTCTTTGCTTTCAAGTATTTAGCTGTAGTCTTCAAAGCCTTACATACAGAAATGATGAAATTGTCATTCACTTCCATAAAATAATAGATCTAGGACATAATGTAAAGCTGCATGAAAAAATATCATAATCTAAATCAGGTAGATTATCTACTTATATTACGTACCTGTCTACATGTTTTGTCGTATCTTTATTTATTTATTTTTCATTTTATCGCAAAACATCTTGTAACTAAGACTTTTCAATGATTTTTACTACTAGTGGGACGTAACTACGACAATGTATTGGCGAGTTTAATATGAAGTTACCTCCTTTGATATTTGTTCAATTTGTGAACTAGTGCACTAGCGGCTCCAGCTGTGGGCGCACCCGGCGCACCCCTAAAATTCCCGGACCATAGGTGTTAATGTAGGTCTATTTGAATATGTCTTTAAATAGTGTATACTTTATTGTTCAACATTGAATTGATTTAATCAGATATTGCCAAATCAGTATACTCTAGCATAAACAGAACTATTGAAATGAGGCAGAAAACGGACACAAATTGGGTCGAACATTTGGTGCCCCCCCACCCCACCCCCCCAACCTGAAATCCTGTATCCGCCCCTGGAGTGCATAGCCTACTGCGAACAAGATCTACCATCTCTAGGATGCTTTAATTGAGCCGATTATAGATACAAATTTACAGTGAAATATGAGTCATGAGTTTAAATCTAAACTCAGAACTGTCGATTACATCAAGAAGTCCCAGGTAGATTCATAATTTGCAATCTAGCAATTAATGTTATTCCTTAGTAATGTTCAGCTAAATGACTATAAAGTCCCTTTGTAACCACAGATTTATCGTTTCTTGACTGGAATTGCCAACAGAGGGAAAATTTTACTGTTAGAGAGGTTAAAACATTTAATATGTCAGTGCAATAAGAAAAATAGAAAAGGGTCATATAGCTTACGGCCAGGTTATCTTCAATATTTTTCGCTCATTATTAGATATTTTTCTTTGAAGTGGGTTTACGATTATTTGGTCCTTTTTAGTATGAAAATAGTCACTATCTTTCGTATTGAATATATAGGGAATCTCGCTATCTTTTTCATAAACCATGTGTTGTATTTTGATTAATTACAAATGCACTTGATACTCGATTTCAGATCCTCAATGGACTAGGTAATTCTAACTGGGCCAAAGTTCCACCATCCTAGCTACCCATTTGGATTAAGAATGGGATCTATTTTAAAATATTTGTCTGATACAATTCAGTTAGATCTAAATGATGTTGACATAATATAACAAACTATAATACACTAAGTTCAGAAGTCGTGTAAGTCGTTGTCCCGTAAATACCAACTTTCATCTTTCAATGAAATTTATCACGACACGATTGAATTTGAGCTAAAACTAGAGATTGTTTTTTAGAAAAACATGTCGCCCCCATGTTATTTACCATGACGAATACTAATTTATAACTATATTCAAATTTAGACAAATCAAGGGCCGCAACTCTGATAAAATTAATCCAACCAGTATAAGCCAATAATATGCGTAACTGTGTAGCTATCCCCAACTGTATTCAAAACGGACACATAAAGGACCGTAACTTCGCTAAAAGTCATATGAACGGAACAAGACGAAAAAATAGATAGATCTATTTCAATATTGAGCAACGTGACACAGCACAACAACACACACATAAACTAAAATTATAACAAAATATAAAAATTGTCGTAATATGAAATGCTGTGTTATGAACTATGTCAGTACACATCAATATCAAAGATAACACAAAAAAGAGATAGTAATTCCCTTATTTCTATTGTGGTCCTTTCATATTTATGGTCTGACTTAGAGAGGCATGAATCATGAAAAAATAAATAAATAAAAGAGTGACACTTAAAGAGTGACAATTAAAAAGACTCATTAATATGAGTGTGACTAGAATCATGTTATTGCTCAGTTCCTAACATTAAATAAATGAAAAATAAAAGACTTGTAAGAAACGTACACGAATATTACATGCCTAAAAAGTAAGAATCTTAGTAAAAAAAAAAACACATTAAGAATGTTTTTACATGATAGTATCAGTAGCACTTAAATTCTTACACGTCGTTAAAATTCTAAAAAAAAGATCTTTTATTGCCCTTTTGGTAACTACTCTCGCTTATAATCGGCTCTGTGAAGTTTTGTCAAAATTAGATCAGCGGTTATGGAGATTTGCCCAAATGTATTCAAATTTGGACAAATCAAAGGCAATAACTCCACTAAAAATCGTTTTGTCAAAATTAGTTCAGCAGTTATGGAGATATACCCAAATGTATTCAAATTTGGACAAATCAAGGGCCATAATTCCACTAAAAATCAGCCGACTGGAATACATCAATAATACTTGTAACTACACATGCTAACATTCATTTCTGTGAAGTTTTGTCAAAATCAGATTAGCGGTTAGGGAGATTTACCCATATGCAGGCTTCTGCCCAGTACTAGAGTGTAGAACTTAAGTACCAGTACCAGTATTTGCAAGTTTATGCAGTACCAGTACCAGGTTTTGACTCAGTATTGCAGTACCAGTACAAATTTTAGGAAAGTAATGCATAACTGATACACATTTATTTACTATACTGTGCATTTTGGATCTAAGCACTCTACAAAATTTTTAAACTGTATACTTTCAACTGTTGAAAGGGGTAACAGATCTCCAGCGATATACTGAAATAGTTTATCCATAGTCTGAATTTGTTTTGGGTGGTTTTCTCCATATTTGGACTTTGAAGTATCACTTTGAGTGTAATTTACTATAGTTGTTTGAGACTTTAGTTAAGAACTTCCATGACTACAAGGGACCTTCTGACATGCTTCCATATACTCTTCTCTGTGTTTACACTATGAAATAAATTAAAACAACTATTTTACTTTGCTACCAGTTATATTTACTCTAAATAAATAAACAATAGAATCCTTTCATAGACTTTTATTAAACACAATGCTGATGATAACAACCTTTTGTTCATCTTAACACTTCCCTAATCTTTTTGTAACACTTTATCTCAAAGCCAGACAGTGACAAGTATAACTGTACGAACATTAACACTAAATTGCAAGTATAAAGGGAGGGCTGTTGATTATACATCGATTCATTGTAAACTTTTATCCAAGTTATTTAGTATAAATAAATCTAATTAAAAGAGAAAACAAAAAATCATAGCAGCAGAAAGATTAAAGAGTTACTAAAGACAAAATGATTTACTTACTTTTAGATGCTTTATAAAATTCGACGACACTTTCAGAGACACGGATATCAGTGCTGGAGAGTGTAGGCACTGAGCTTTGAAGCTACCTTCTGTATTTTCAGGGAGTTTTTAAAAAAATATTCCAACTCATTTTTAATATTTCAAATCAAGTATCTTTCTACTATAACCAACTACTTCTGTTCCTTCATAACAAATGATGCCAGGTCATGCTATAGTAAAAGGTTCATTGATAACAGCTCACCACCACAGCATGTTTTTAACAACATAATTTTATGTCAATTATCAGATTTAAACATTCATCCCTTAATTCCTTTTAAAAATCACAGTTATAGTATTTTGCTTACAGACACAACATTAAATCTAATTATGATAGGAAATGATAGTGATTGAAACACCATAGGGTATATGTACTACTTTTAATAAGCTCAGTTTTAAAATTAACATTGTGTTACTGTGCCTAAAATTGTAAGAAAACCAAAGTACTGCAGTGACAGTAAAGCATTACCAGTACCAGTAGTCGCTAAATTTTGACTGAGTAATGCAGTATCAGTAGCAGTACTCGCCAAAAGTACTTAAGTAGTACTGCAGTACCAGTACCAGTACTACTGGCACAAGCCTGCCCATATGTGTTCAAATTTGGACAAATTATGGCCCATAGTTCTACTAAAATCAGCCGATCGGGACACATCAATAATGCTTGTAACTACACTTGTTAACAATCATTCTTGTGATTTTTTTTTTCTTTTTTTCTTTTTCTTAATCAGACAAGCGGTTATGGAGCTATGCCCATATGTGTTCAAATCAGGACAAATCAATACCTATGACTTAAAAAAAGCTAAAAATCACTGAACCGGAAAATGTCGACGATACGCTCAACGAGGTTTGGTACCAATAAACCATATAATAACCACACACTTTGTGACATACAGACATACAAATCGACAGACAGACGGAAAGTACAAAAACAAAATGTCTCCCATCTCTCAATGTAGGGAGAGACGTAACTAACAAATGGACCCAGAACTCACTCATCTTTATGAAAGGTATTATTTTCAGTTCCCCACTGTAAAGAGTTATGCAATGTTAATTACAAACTCCACACAGCGGTAACTTCCTTTCAGTACAGTAATCTTTTCCGAAGAATGAAGGGGAGATCACTGCGAGGAGATTGCGCACATTAATTCTTTCCAGTTGCTTGTCCAGTGTTTCTGTCGCTGTATTTGCGAAAAATCAACGCTTAAACTATGTCCAACGAAAGCTGACTTAACCAATAACAAAACCTACTGCTAAAATACCTTTGTAAGTTTGATTTTATTAACCATTTGTGAGTAAACATAATGTCATATCTGCTTCACATGAGAGTTACATTTACAAATACATGAGCTTTAATTATACCAGAAATGACCATTTGATCAATAACATGTTTTGTCAATTCCATGACATGAAGCCAAGGAGCGTAGTGCAAATATTTAAACAAATTCTATATTCTGTGATTCTAAATTCTATGATTTTATATAACACTTTCCCGCCATATTAGTAGACTGTTCATGTAGAAAAAATCAGGGTGATACAGGTGCTTATTACAATTACAAATTAAAACTTTCCGCACCCGTGAACATCACACCCGATTCATAATATGTAAATCCTGTCTTTCGTCATCTGAATATCACGTACTACACACAGAACAGTGTCGGCCACGTCCCTGATGTGTTTGGTACATGATCAGTTAAGAAATACTGGATGTCAATTTCCGTTGTGGGTCCTGTTGTTGCCGATGTTCGTTTCCATACAGCATTTCAATGGAGCATGAAGGTAACACCTGAATGCCTTTATTGCATATTCACTGCCTGTAAAAGAATTAAAAGACATTTTAGAAAACAACGGATCATTCTCAACAAATCTCGTAGTCTAGGTATTGTTTTCCTAAGACGTTACCAAGCGGTTTATACGGTTTGAGAACTGTATTACTAGGTAATAAAATATATATTGATGGAATTTCAAATTATGTAGACAAAACAGTCTTTTTTTCTTTCTTTCTTTTTTTTTGTTTCGTTACAGACAGTGCCACAAAACAAAAACTCCCGGTACAGACAGAACTGTAAGATACCATCGTAAATGTTTTTATTTTGTCTGAATTTGAATACACAGAGCAAACAACTTAACTTTATTTAAAAAAGTGACACAAAGATATATATCTTCCTACTATCTCAAGTGCAAAATACATACTTTCTATGTCCGATTATGATTCGAAATATTGCGAAAAAGAAAGTTAACCTGTCTTTTTGGGGAAAGGGCATTTTCTGTGACGTCACAGTGTCTAAATTTACAGATGACTGCGTCTGTAAATTTACAGTTTAGAACTTTCCTAGACCTGGTAATCAGTGTTTGACGAAAACAAGCAAAATATGTCCGTTTCGCCGTATACCTTACCTCAGAAAAGTTAACTGTATCCTTTACAAAATTACAATAACAGAAGTGCAAGTTTCGTCTATCTAACTTTATAATTAAGCATCGAACAGTTCAAAACCTTATGCATCGCTCCAAATACCTCTTTGTCAATAAAATACTGACATGGTAAAATTGAAAATCATAGTCCAAAAGGCATTTTGGAGAGGTCTCGCAAAAGGACTGATGTTAAAATACACTGACATATCTTATGGCTGGATTTACTATTTTCTAATGTACTGTATCTTTCACAGCGAGGTAGAAGTATCACTCAGTGCAAGTGGTAATCTCTCTTTTCGAAAGGAGACCTCCGATGGCTAAAATGATATGCCTATGTAGTTAGATTAAAACTAAAATGCCTCCCCAAGATGCAAACTGAAATCAGTGTTAAAACTGATATAGCACGAATGAGCGTGTCATTCTTTTCTGTTAGACAGCGCTGTTTAAATTAGATCTCTATGTCAATTTACTAGCATTGAGTCATCTTCGTCCTCCAGAGTTTATTACGTAAAAGGTTCTTTACATTATTTCGTCTTTTTTTTTTGTATTCCACACTTGTAGTGACAAGGCGCCTTAAATGGTTCTAATGTATTTAGTGCTCTTTGCCCATAAATGATGGTTTTGCTTTTAAAGTTTCTATCGTGTGTCATACAGATCAAATATATATCTTTTCTTTATACAGTGATTGGCAGTAAAATGCAGATTTACGAATTCTTTAGATGCTATCATTTAAATATTGTTTTGTTCTAATCAAATGGATGTTAAATTCTAAACAGTCACTTCTTGTTTTAAAGGGACTGTGCTCCAGATGACAAAAAAAGAAACTTTTCTTGTATTATAAATTTCTTGTAATATTTATGACTAATGTTTAAAAAATAACTTACTGACAAAAAATAAGTCAAATAATTACATTATAAATTGATTTTTTTTCCCTTTCAAAGTGCTATACCGTAACGCGACGGTATAACTATATCGTATAAGATTTAAAGTAAATATCAGTAATATCACATGCGGCAATGGTGGTGACAGTAAAAGCGTTGGAAATATTTTGTGAACATGAGGGTCCAGAGTTCAAATCAGGCTGGAGCGAAAATATATTTTTTATTCTATTTTGACTTTTATAATCAGTTTTGAAGTAAAATATTATGTTGTTATAATCTCACGGCATCTAAATATATAATTTATGAAATTTTTTTTTATGTCAAATCTGGTGTACAGCCTCTTTAAAATGAAGTGAGTCTATGCACTTAGAAAGCCCGACTGCTGTATCTAAAACTTAGTAACCATCTATGAAGAGTTTCACAATGATAATGGTTGTTACAATGGATATTTTATTACAATTATTATAAGGCTTCGCTTCATTCCATATCAGATATGATTTAAATACGGAATGCAAGTAAGCAGTACAAATGAACTAATCATAACACTAAGGAAGCCATGATTATCATTGCAGATAACAGTGTGCACTGAATGAATGAAATATAAAAAGGTTAACATAAATTGCATGATACAGTGCATGACAACCCTGTGTTGCGCCAGGAAGATATACACGATAATGCCAGTAGTTACACAGAGTACACCAATGTCTCATGTCCGATGAGCGATGCTTGATAATGCTGGTGGTAACCCGGAGGACATCAGTATCTTCTATCCTTTATTCAGGCCCATTGAGCGATAAATCTATCTAATAGTTACCTGGAGTAATTTTTCACCTATCTTTTTCATAAGTCCTAATGCCCTAGCGTTAGTGGATGTTGTGTAAAGGACGTGTTTGACTTTGTAAAACATATTTGAATATTTAACTACAGTTACAATGAATTCCACCGAAAATTCAAAAATCAGTATTAATATAAATGGTACACTGTATGACGAGACCATATCATCATTATTATAAAGAAAGGTGGATAGTGAGGGGGGGGGGGATTTTGATGTGTAAGTATTTTACACATACTTTAGAGCAATGATAGAAGAACGTATATGTATTATCCAGGTTTTGACCTAGAAATAAATATCAGGACAGGAATCTGACATTTACAACGGAATTTGATTTTTTTCTGTTTCATTAAACATGATTGTAGCGATAAACAACATGGAATTAGCTTCAAAGCCATTCAATTTATTTTCTTCTCTTATCTGAGAGATGTGGTAATTTCTTGGAGAATGCGAGTTCTGTCTGAGTGATACAATTCAAATGATATCGAGTTGTTTGTGAAGATTGTATCCGCTTAATAGTACGTGTCTCTTTTAAATGTAAAACTATCATGACTTAAAGTGATGTCTTCCATACGATTTTTGATATTA